>CAJNDT010002223.1:473133-773133 GCA_905221615.1 Symbiodinium sp. CCMP2592
AGGATAATTCGTCGTCAAGCAAAAACACGTGGGCCGTCACTCCTAGCACTGCCTGACCCCGTCGGTAACAGGACAGTAACGAACACACCTGGGAGGGCCGTAGCCGTAGCCCGACACCCATAGCACAGCAAGCGCGTCCGCTTAACGACTGTACCCAGATGTGACGTGGAGCCGTACCAGGTAGACACCGTGCTGGAACTGAAGACGTTGGCCAACTCTGCTGAACCTGAGTCCCCAGTGTCCCAATCTGCGCCTTGTCTTGTAGACAAGTCTGGCCCGGCGGCCCCCGAGAGGCCTCCCCCTCCAGAGAGGATAGCCCCTCTAGGCCCTCAAGGGCACCCCATAGCAAGAGGAGTCCCTGGAATGCCCGTCGGGGCCAGCATTGGGAGGATGCTGACGCGTTGTGAGTCACCACGTTGCGCCTAGCCTGTCCTGAGTCTGACTTGCTCCCAGGCGCTGGCGGCTGAACAGAAGTGAAGCGCAGAAAACACTCAACCGTGACGAAGAACTCTCGATCGCACTGGCTTCGTAGCAGCCAGTGGCAGTCCACTGTGCCGTTGAAGGAAAAACTAGTGCTCGAACAAGACTGCATGAGAATACCAGACGATCCGTGTCCTTCTTGCGGAGGTGTACCAGTTAAAGCGCAAAACCAGAGCGCCAGCAAAACTGCGCAGGAGAGACCTTGAGCTGTACCTGGGTGTCTTGTCGTGTAGCTGGAAAGTCGAAGAGAGGAGCGGAACGAGGCCTCAACTCGAAAGCTTCCTTCAGGATACCCAGGTGCAGAAGATGGCCAACCCATGACTGGGGCCGCCCCTTGAATGGCTTGGTGCGGCAGGTCCTTTTGTAAATGTAAAAGCATCGGCAGGAGAAAAGCACTGAGGCACAGTCGACGCGCCTTCCGCTAGAACCGCCGGAAAGAGAAAAGAAGATCCGACTCCCTTCACCCCGCGGAAAGGTGATAACCCTACCGCTTACCTCTTGCCAATGTTGTGTAACTGCAGACAGAGGCCCGGGAATTGGGACCCGGTAGATCACAGCGACACGTGGCTCCACGGATGGCTATGGCTCAGTAAGAGGACGGTCCCTTAAGCTTCGCAGAAGGGGGACGTTGCGAGCCTCTAGCGTTGGTACCCAGAGCCTTGTTAGCAAAGCTACACAGCCTGCTGTGATCCATAGCGGCTACAACAACAACAACAACAACAACAACAAGCATCATAGCAGAAACAAAGCTAGTAGTAGTAATAATAATAGTAATAATAATAATAACAATAGTAGTAATACTAATAATATTTGTGATAGAAATAGCAGTAGTAGTAGTAGTAGTAGTAGTAGTAGTAGTAGTAGTAGTAGTAAAATTCATACTCGCAATAGTCTGAAATAATCAGTCTTGCCGGCGGCCTCTCCGAGATCTTCTGCTCGGCATCCGAGTTCGCCTGCGTGCCTTGGATGTACATAATGCAGCAATAATGCACTATACATGTTCGTTCAGACATAAGTAGGGAGAGAGAGAGAGAGAGAGAGAGAGAGAGAGAGAGAGAGACAGAGACAGACAGACAGACAGACAGACAGACAGAGATTGAAAAAGAGCCTGCGAGACACCGCGTGCGTGTGTGTGTGTGTGTGCGCGCGCGCGTTTTACTGCAGCAGCTAGAAACGCACCAGTAGCACAATGCATGTTGCTAAAGATATCTGAGATGATGCTTACAGAGATGTGTGTCTAGCAGTTATTAGCTACGTACAGATCTGTTCCCGTCCTTACTTCATGATAACCTCTACGTACGATTCTACGGTTGTGCTAGCCGTAGCGTCTCAGCTGAAGTGCGCACATCGATCACGATGGACTGCGCAATCCGGATGTCTGATTCTGGCTCGTCGGGTCATATGGAAAAAACTTTCGCAAGTATGCACCAGGTCACACAACTTCAAGTTGTTACGCAGGGATTGCAGCTGGCGCTTGACGTTGGCAGCAGAAGCTGCTTTCTTCGTCTTCTGCGCCTGCAGTGCAGTGTTGCAGAGTCTACATGGTGAGTTTCAGGGGACCCTAATATAGTACCCTAAATAGTAGGATCCTAGTTGTGAGGACCCCAAAATAAGGACCCCTAATTCTCGGAAACTCCCATATGTCTCCCCAATGCCCATGGGCAAACACTAGGTCTGCAGTGACTGCAGATCTCTGGACTTAAAAACTTCAACATGTCGGAAGGCCTACGTTTGCAAGATCGCACATGTGGGAGTTTCCGAAAATTAGGGGTACGGTATTTTGGGGTCCTTATAATAAGGATCCTGCTATTTAGGGTACTATATATTAGGGTCCCCTAGTTTCGGAAACTCCCATGTAGCACCCCGAAGCCACAGAGTTTGTATGGCCCCTTCCTTCGGCTCGAGCTTCAGGGCAATGGCATCACGCTTGTGGATGGCTCGCTCCATCTCAACGATCGTTTGCTCCTACAGGCTGCAGGTCTGCTTATCTGCAGGCCTCTTGAAAACCGGCGTTTGATCCCAAGGTGCTGTCCCTGTCAACGTAGCATTCCGCAGATCCTACAAAACACCCCTGCAACCCAGGAATAAGTAAGCTCCCACACGCAAACATCTGACCAAGCCAGAAGTATGGTCCCTGGTCCTGCCGCCGCTTCAACTGCTCAAGTCGCAGCTCCATGCGATGGATCTCCTGTTGACAAAACCAGACTCATCGCTCGGCAACTGCAATGTCCAATGCACGACTGCGTGCCTTTACCCCTTTCAACAACTGACGGAAATGGCACACTGACGGCGCGGCTGCAGACTTGGCAAGCTTCGACGATGTGAACTGTATCCAAAAACCCGATACTCGCAAACTCACGTCTTCATGACCCTAACGGGACGCGAACTGTTGAAGCGGGCATGTGTCAAAAAGACGTGCAGACTCATGACTCGGAGTACTACAGCGAACTCACATCCACAATCCTGAGCCAGACTTCTGTTTCAGCTCACTGCGAACAGCTCCTTCTTCATGGCCGCAGCGTCCGACTGGCCAACGTTGGGATCCAGTGCTGCCTGCCTCAGTCTGTTCGGAGTTTCCAAACAGAGAGTAGCGGGAGGCTGCCCCTCTGCCCTGGCGGGCTCTGCTTTGTCATAACGGGCTGGCCCAGGATTCTTCTGCCGGAACTGACAGCATCCCAGCTGCATCTCCCTCTCGAGCGTGATTTTGCGCTCCCAGAGAAGGACCTGGCAAGACGAAGTCGCATCTCCGAAGCAGAACTCTGCTTGCAGTGGGGAGCCTGACGCTCAGATTCCAGGATATCCTGGTTCATCTGGTCCTTCTCCAGCTTCAGCTTCTCGACGTCTCGCTCCTCGGCTGCGGCTAAATGATGCAAGATCGACTTGCGAGTTCTGCACTGCGCCAAGCGGCCATGTCCAGACACCTGGCCAACGAGCAAATACGACCAAGAGAGGACTGGAAGCGCAGCAACAGCAACATGAGCCTGTTCTCGATCTCCTTAAGCTTCTGAACAAATTCGGTCTCCATCATCTGATTCGTGTTTGAGATCTCACCAGATCGTGCTTCATTCTTCACCAGCGCGCTGTTCATGCGATCCATGTCGAAACCTGCGCAAAAGTCACAGCAGGTGCACCGACAGATGCCCTGTTCTTGGAGGACTCAGATGCCGAGGTGCGCAGATGCTTCATGTTGTTCTCCAGCTCTTTGATCTCCTTCTCGTGGCTGGAGAGCTGGCCCTCTATTCTGAGCTTCTTCCTGGACGAGCTATGTCGAAGCCATGCAGAGGCAGGTTTGGCCAAGCACACATCACCTATTCTCCATCCCCGCTCCCTTTGGGTTTGCTCAAACATGCCGGCAGAACTGTTCCAAGACCATTTTCTTATTCTTGTTCTCATTCAGCGTGGCCTGCTTCCATCCGAGAGTGACAGGAGACCCTCGTGGAGCCCGGAGAAATGACAGTTTGGGGCGTGGAGGCTCAGAGTCGTGTGGGCCTTGAGCTTGTCCGTCTCGCTGGAAATGGACAAGAGCTGAGTCTGCTTCTGGATCCAGTCCTCTGCACGGCTGCACGTGAATCAAGCTTGCTAATGTCTCTCAAGGTGGTGTGTCTTGCAACAGATTAGTGATGCAGAGAACCGCGGCAAACGTCCTTCTGCATTTCTGAACATTCCTTTGTGAGCTCGTTTATGGCTTTTCGCCTCGGTCCAATGACAATCTGCTTGTACCACTTCTCAGACTTGCCAGCTCAGGTCATCTGCAAAGCACCTCAACTTAGGGCGCCGCATGTGCTTCAGCTTTGCTTCCTGGGGCCCAGCCACATCCTCATCATTTCCGAGCTCTGCCTCCAGCTTCGTCCTGCGAAGTGCTTTTTTCATGCATGAAGCCACACCTCAAAGCTGGTGAAGCAAAGCTGCAGCCACACGGCCCGCCTCTTCTCGTCGTACTCCCTGTTAAGGCGATCGACGAACAACTGCTTCTTTTCGATCTGGTGATGCCGCTTGCGGATTTCTTGCTCCTCGACCGTGGGCGGGAATGCAAGCAAGCTCTGAAATACGCTTTTTGAGATCCAGTGTGGATAGGGATAAGAGACTTCGGTGCACGCAAGGCTCATACTGCTCGATGAGCTTTTCTCTGTCTGCCAACTCGTCACCTACAGAGAGTCACGAGGAAGAGACAGGGCTGCAAGCACACGTCAAGCAGGCTTTAGGTCCTGGGGCAATGGCTCAGCTGCTTGTGTCGATCTTTCAACATCTGGTTGTGGGCTTTGGTATTTAAGCTGTCCACGGTCACACGTGCGATCTCATTAAGGAGGTTCTGTGTCTCGACCTGAACACGACTCAGGGCACTACATGGCTGCACCAGGTCAGTGCAAGGAGCGGAACGCTCGCTCACTTGCATGCACAGGCATGAACACAGATACTTGAGCTGGGACCACCCAATGAGGAAACCGACCTCTTTGGCAGCTATCTCTTCTCGAATCTTCTTCATCCTCTTCCGGCCTCGGATCTCAGAAATCCGCCGTAAGAATCAAGGCCAACAGCTTCCACCGAAGGAACCCTCCGAGCCCGAAGCTGTTGGCCGTGACACGCTCACACGTGGTCTGTTCGCTCTCCTCCTGTGGATCGACAATGCAATTTTTCGGATGATCTTGCTACGACGAGAACCAGTCCAGCCATTTCCAGCTCGCATGGATGCACTCCCTCTACCAATAAGTACCAATCATCTGATGTTTGCTTCAATCAGTTGTACGTCATCTTCTGCTTTCTACCGGTCCTCCTCAATCTTTCCAACCATGGCGGTAATCTCGCGGGAGACATTCTGCATGTTCCGCTCGAGCACTTCCATGGATCTAGTCTGCTCGGTGATTCCAGCTTTGAGCTTCTGCGTCTCTTCGAGATGCTGATCCATGCCTTCGCATGTGGGGGGGAGATGGCACGACTTTCAGAACAAAGGCAAGCGGAAGCCTCAAGTTACCTGCTTACCGATCCCTTGCACATTGATGCGTGTGCCTGGGATGGGAAGAGTGGAAACTGTGACTGAGCAGCCAAGCGACTCTTGTTGAGGGTGGAGTACTGGTCCATGAGTTTTTCTCGCTCTTGCTTGAGACTCGTCATCTGGGACTGCAGGTACTGCATCTCCTTGTCATTCCGATCCTTGAAGGGAGCACTTCATTGGCGCACGGGCTTCGGATGTTGCAGACGCACTGAGCCACCGGCTCTAAGGGCACAAAGCTGCTCGTGCCTTTCCTAAGTCGACGAGCTCTGAATGCGGCAGAAACAACTGCAGCAACTTCCATCCTCCTGCCTGCTCCGTTCGGATTGAGGAGTGCAGGCCCCGAATCTCGTTCTCGATGGCAAGCTCTGCCTACGGTAGCACTAGGAGTAGTAGTAGTCGTCGTAGTAGTAGTAGTAGTAGGAGTAGGAGTAGGAGTAGGAGTAGTAGGAGTAGGGGTACGAGTAGAAGAAGTAGGAAGAGAATAGGAGCAGTGGTCGTAATTGTAGTCGTCGTAGCAGGGCAGTGGTAGTCGTCGTCGTCGTAGTAGCAGTGGCGGTGGTAGCAGCAGCAGCAGCAGCAGCAGCAGCCGTAGCCGTAGAAGTAGCAGTAGCAGGAACGGCAGTGAGAGTAGTGGTAGTAGTAGTCGTCGTCGTAGTAGTAGCAACAGCAGCAGTAGCACGATGACGACCACGATAACGAGCTACTGCTACTGCTACTGCTACTGCTACTGCTACTGCTACTGCTACTGCTACTGCTACTGCTACTGCTACTGCTGCTACTACTACTACTACTACTACTGCTTCTGCTTCTGCTTCTGCTACTGCTACTGCTGCTACCTCGACTACTACTGCTGCCTGCTGCTACTACTACCACAACTACTACTACTACTACTACTACTACTACTACTACTACTACTACTACTACTACTACTACTGCTACTGCTACTGCTACTGCTACTGCTACTGCTACTACTACTACTACTACTACTACTACTACTACTACGACTACTACTACTACCACTACCACTACCACTACCACGACCACGACCACGACCACGACCACTACCACTACCACTACCACTACCACTACCACTACCACTACCACTACCACTACCACCACCACCACCACCACCACCAGCACCATTGCTGCTACCAATGCAATTACTTCTGCTGCTGCGGCTGCTATTGAGCAAGGTTTAGTTCTGTTGTTCTTCTTCTTGTACCGAGGTGGACTCTCAATAGCTGACCATTCTCACTATCACAGGGATGAGGCTCAGAAACCTTAGATCTGCGAATTCGCACATTACAACTGCTGCCAGGGTGTCGCTACCCTGTGTGTTCCAACCCAGACTGCTGACAGGCGTCTTTGCTCGGCATGGTATTGGGGATACTTGTGGGGAGAGAAGTGCAGCAAGAGTGAAGATGCAGGTGGGAATCGCCTCGCTTTGCTCCTCGAGTGCTTTTTGCACGTTTTGCAGCGCTTCATCTCTGCGCTGCATGCCGACCAAGGAGGACCTTCATCGTGCAACGGGCTGTGCATTCAAGTCCCAAATTCATGCTTCATGTTTATGGAAGGCTAGAGCAATGATTCCAGGTCAGGCAGGGATAGATCGAAGCCTCGCCTCCACTGCATCATGAGCTGCTTCCTTAGCATGGGAGAGCCGCCGGCAAATGCATCCTGACTGCCGACGGTTGAAATCATCCTCAACGCCCACTCCCAATGACCAGCTCAGGGACTTCTCGAACTCGATGGCTTCCATCTCCCGGCTGGCCTCTCGGAGTGTCGCCATTGCGGCCTCCGTCTCCTGTCCGAAAGAGAACCGAGAGGGAGGAAACTGCTTACATCGCTCACGCCAGCGGCATCAGCATCACCGGCAGAATCACCAAAGCCGCAACATCACCATTCTTATCGGACGATGCATTCTCGTGATCGTCATCATCGTCATCATTCATCATCATCAGAGGCAGCATATTCAAGTGGATAGGCACGGTCATGTGGCAGTGGTGGCGGTATCTGTGCCGGCGTTGGTGGCGGTTTGTGCCAGTGTGGCGGTGGGGGCGGTGGTGGTGAGCTGTGGATTCTGATGGTGGTCGTTTGCGGCAGCGTTGGGATCATGACAACCACAGTAGGGTTGAGGAAGGTAGAGAGGAGGAGGACGACGACGAAAAGAATGATGATGCGGCAGATGAGTATGACAAAGAATTTCGCGTAATGACTGCCTGCTTGAGAGGAAGGAGAGTCTCGAAGCGCACAGCATCCATTGTGACTGCTGCATCTTACAACTGCAGGCCGGTCCTGGCGCTGTGCCGAGATCTGGGCATCGAGCAAGGCCTGTTCAACACAAACAGGGCTTAGCATATCTTGGCATCGTTAACTAGGCTGATAGACAATCATGGCTGCGGCGATGATGCTGACAATGATAGTCCTAAGCATGTGACCAGGATGCACGATCTCTGAATAATCATCATCACAATGTCTGTTAATTTCAAACCACGACAAATTTTGTAGCAGTCATAATTTTGTAGCATTACTGCTAGCATTACTGGTGCTGACGACTTCCCTAAGTTCGATGCGCATAACATCAGCAGCACAAGTACACGGCATTGGCACATTTCAGTGAACGCTCTGCAGGGAGGCGTGCTTAGGCCTTCCGCTCAGTCAGCCGCTTGATGTCTTCGTTCATCGAGTCGATCAGCAAGTCCTGCTTGCTCTTCATCTCCTCGATCTGCTTTATGTGGTCCTTGGATAGCTCAAGTTGAAATTGCCCGGTGCTGCCACTGGACTGTTTAGCCGCTTCTCAGCCAAGGCTCCTCCGCCTTGTAAGTGGCCCGGCGGGTGACCTGGATCTCGGCCTTCATCTGCTCGTTGTACTCCTGAACCTGCCTAACTGTGATGTTCAGCTGGTTCAGCTCGTCCTGCCAACAACTTACTTCCGCTCGCATCACACATTGCCGCGGATTGCGGATGGGTGCGGATGAGTGATTCGTCCTGCGACTTGGCCAGCCTTCGCGTGGCCTCCTCTACTTCGACCTTCTTGCCTTCCCAGTCGGACGTGACATTTTTCAGCTTCTCATCGTCCTTCATGCTTCATGCACGGAACCGCTTTCCCCTGTCTGAGCACATTAAAGCCTTTATGGCATTTAAAGAGTTCCAAGTCTCCTCCAGGCGCTGCCCCTGCACCATGGCATACCTGCTGCTAAGACGGGCTTATAGGCTAGCCATCAGGGCTTCAATAGCAGGGCTCCCGTCTGGTCCGGGCTGCTTCTATCAGGAGCTTTGCTGTGTGTTTCGGACATGAAAAGGTGCGGAACCTTCTGACTGTTAGAAAGAACCGACCAGAATCTAACCACCTGAGAAACGAATGTGAACGGCGATGTCCGGAAGACAGGCAACATGGGTCCCGATCACTGAGAGCGGCACTTGTCATGCAGCTGCTCTAGCTGCAGCTGCAATTTGGCAAGTTGTTGCTGGGCACCATAGAGAGTCACACCTGGTCAACGAACGCTTCGCATCTCTTCGATTCCTTTATCGATCTTTTGGTCATGGCAACCCCCCAGCAAGTCTGCACATGCATCTCAGCTCGCCTATGTCCTCCCGGTGCTTCACAAGCTTTTTAATCTCCTGTGGCACAACTGGGTCCAGATCTCTCAGTCCTTCCAATAAGATTCTGGTTGACGCGCCTCCTGCTTTTCTCGCAGCTGGAGGGTGACCCGGTCATTATGACCGGTCAGCTGCTTTCGCCAGGCTTCTTGGAGCCTTGCAGCATAACGCATGCGACATGAGAAGAAAGGGCCGCGACGAGTCCCAAATGAGTCCGAGGAAATGACCGCTTGTAAGCCGGATGGTCGGCTTTCAAGAAGGGGAAGTCGCCCTCACGAGTGTCTCGGACAATGAGAGCACCTCATCCCTGCGCACGACTTGAGGGCAGCACATCGTCCACATCTTCTCCCTCATCCTTGGGCAGGTATGAAGGCAACTAGCGTCTTCCTTTTATGGTCCAAAACATGCGCGCCTGTGGGTCCGGACCCGGTGAATCAGCCATACTGCACCTTGAATCTTCCCAAAGCAGCGTGACAGCGATGGGAGCGACAGAAATCTCTGAGTCTGTCGCCAGCGCTTCTCCTCGGCTCCCTTTGAGAGCCAGTCTAAGTTAGCCGGAAAAACGGCGGCAGATTCGCAATGGTCGTCGCATGATGCAAGGACATGAATGAACGCGGAAGAGAAAGGACAAATGGTAAGACCACTGACTGATGCGACCGTTGACAAAGCAAGTCGTCACCTAATGGCGACAAACCAGTCTGAGCAGCCAACGCATTGCAGCTGCGACTTTCCTCCTCTTGATACACACCGACACCAGCCACCCCGGCAATCTTGCAGTTCCTGGAGAACACGCATCTGTACAGAGGTCGCCTGATACCCTCCTGCAAAAAAGACGAGTCTGGTAAGCCCAGAATTTGGAGCGACTGGGTCGTCTTCGCAGGAGGGCCTGGGACTGGTGGTCTTCGTTAACGCTTGGCATACGTAGGACGTACGGACATGCATCAAGCCATGGGCGTGGCGTTTAAAGCTGTGTGACTTTGCGCCGTGCATGTATTGCACGACAATCCGGTATTGGCATGGCCGCTCACGCCGCATGGCCAGGTGAAATGATACAAGGTGGCAGCTGCCGAGCATGCATAGGAGGACGTGAGTAGTCCGCCGAACTACTTTCTGCGCAACCAACACCATGGAGACCTTTGAGCCTTCCAATTCTCTGCGTCCGGAATCCACCCAATAAAGAACACATCAAGCAGCGATGGCTGCGCACGCGGGAGGTGAAAAGAGCTATGAGCTTGCCGAAGGACATTCGGCTCTCAAACCTACTTTTGCTAGTACTGCGCGTTCTGAGGAGATGAGCACCATGGACACTCCTGGTCATTCGTGACAGCTTTCACGTTCCATACAAGCTGACTGAGTGAAGATCGCCGTCGTTTAACTGCTCGGCCAGTAGATTCGAAAAGTTCTTCATCCGAGAAAAATTTGCCATGTGTTCTTGCCTTGAACATCTGCACCCAGATGTTCCAGTCGTCCCGATTCGCTGCGGAATGGCATACCTCCAGACAGCATGCCCTCGGCGCCCTGCACCCCAGAAAGCGCAGAAGAAAAGCTCTGCGATTCTCAGGCCAAGCAACCGTGCATTCCACGCGCGTCTTCTTCAGGACGGGAAAGCCCGAGATGATCTGCCGTTGAAGAACGCGAATGCTGAACTTCTCGAATTCCGTCGCTTATCCGCTATCTGAGGTGCAAGCACAGGGCTCACTGACCGTTCCGCAGTGCCTTGCACTTTGGGCAGAGTTGCACGACGCTTCAAGCATGTGCAAGACGGGGACTGCACAGTTTTTGTCTGTCTTTGTGCAGGAGAGGGGCGGGCACGTCGCTGCTCCGGTGTAGATATGCGCCCCACACCTGGCCAAACAGCTGAGTCCCAACTGAACCTCGAATAAGCAGACCGCGTAAGCGGGAAGGCAGCACTTGTCGCATGGCCGCAGGTCCATCTTCTGCTGGACGTTTTGGTCCATGGACCAACCCAAAACCCAATCGCGGATCTCTTCGACCTTTGAAGAATGACCAAGCATCTCCAAACACCCAAACACGGAGACTCCCGGCCTTGTCGTTGGAAATGTGAGCTTGCTCAGGGAGGTCCAGATCCTCAGCCCCAACAAAGAGAGAGCCATGCGCCAAAGCACTCCGCCTGGCGAGGTCGGCACATAGGGTGAAGGAATGTCGGTCTCCATGAAGTCCGTATTGTCAATCGCAGCATTGTCCGGATCTTCGATTGCATCTGCGATGTCAAGGAAGCGGTTCAGGAAGAAGAAGGACATATTGATCATGCCTGCGACAGGCCATCCCACTCTTTGGATGTCAGTCAGCAAGACAAGCCACGAAAAGCCACAAGATCTGGCCTGCGTTTTTGCAGTCAATACCAGCGTCGTAGAACGCGAGATCTAAAGGGAACTCTGCACAGTATCCTTAGGCAGTTCGTGGAGGCTGAGTATGAAACAGTGGAAGCAAAAAGGGTTCCTGTATGCCAGATACTTCACGAAAGAGTACAGCCACAAGCTCCCTGCTTGAACACAATACCTCGAATTTTACAGGCAACTAATCCAGGTCCCTGGCGACAAAGTGCAACACTGATCTTCGCCACAACCTCTGGGGCCATGTTCCTCTCCCGCAACCTGCAGCTCAAGCTTGGCTACTACGTAGACCTTTTAATCATTGACACAGCAATCACCCAAAAACAAGACTTGATAGACAGATTAGATCAGCGAGATGAACGGGCGGAAGAGCAGAGGAAAATCGAAGCTAAGGCTCAGTATCCAAATACTTCCAAGAAAGAGAAAGGACGGGCCTCTCCCGAACCGTCTGCAGATGTGCGGTCAGGAGGGCCTGCAGGGGCGAGACTTTCGAAAGGGCATACATGACTCCATGACTCCATCGCGCCTTCAGAAACTCCGCCTGGGGACGGCGATCTTCCGAGAGGATCTTCGGAGTAGGCGGTGCTGGCAGGTCGACAAAAATTGTCTTGAGTCTTTGCCGAAGCGAAGTGAGAAGTGCGTTCGTGAGTCGTGTGAAGCACCGCACCTCCCAAGGTGCCCGGTGGCATTGTGACACGAAGCAGCATCTCCCGCACCAGCGGCGGTCCCGTTGCGTCAGGCTTGGCCCTGGGTCGCACAAAAAGAGCACTGTTTTTGTCTTTGAGATTCCCGTGGAAGCTTGGGCAGCAGCAGCAGCTCGGTGTGAATGTGCTGAAGTCAGGCGTGGATTCATCAGCGAGATACAGAAGATGAATTGCTTCTTGTGCTGTGGCCTTGTAGAGCTGGAAGTTGGACTGCTCAGGCGGCGGGCCATAGCGGACCAGCATCTGCGCGGCCTGCGAGTGTCGGCACATCCGGAACCAGATCTTGGTGGAGTCAGGGCAAGATCGGCCAAGTTCCTCCCTGGCCTCCGTGACCTCCTGCCTGTTGACCAAAACCTTGCAGTATTGCACCTGGCACGCCGTGGGCAGAAGGGAAGCCGTTCGATCACTCTGATGCGGCATCAAGAGGCTCGTTGTTCGTTCTGCTTAACTCACTGAATCTTGCCTGTAGATACATCAGTGACAACGCTTCAAACTCGGAAGCTCGGAATGAACACTGAAATTCGATTTTGTAGGCAAAGAAATTTTCGCGTAGCTTTGTTCAGTCAGCTTGTTTGTGCGACCCTACAAACATGCCGGGGGAGAACCAGGTAATGGGGCAGCATCTTCGGGCTGTGCTTCTCGGCCAGCGCCAGGCACTTTGTCCAGTCTCCATTGCGGGCATACATGTCCAGCCTCATCTGCTGCATTGGCAACTGTCTTGCTGAACTTTTCGGATGTCTGGGTGCCAGGCGCGCTGTCCACGTCTCCCGTTCGTCGAATCAGCTCGTCTCCATCGCCTCGCCATCGGATCGGAAGCTCGTAGCAACTCCGCTGAGACGTACAATGGCACGAACCGAGATCGCAACCTTTGCCAACCAAATCGGACTTGTACCTGCCATGAAGCTGCGCACAGACAGAAACCGCTTCTCATGACAATGACTGTCAAAACACATGGTCTGCAACAGCTTCTGCAGGTTGCGACACGGCGCACCTATCCTCCACCACACGGACCATGTCTGGGCAGTGCTGCTGCGCCAGCTGCCGCGCTTTGTCCCAAACCTCCAGCCACGAGAACGGCAACACGGTGGGGCTGCGCCGCTTAGGCGCCATGCCTGGCCTCGCCAGCGATGTAGCAGTTCACAGCTTCGCGGAAAGCGTCGATGCTTTCGTAAAGCTCTGCAGCTGCCTGTCACTTGCAGATTACAGGTCGCCACGGATCCACAAGGACAGAGGAGTTGGCCTCAAAGCGCTGGATAAGCTTCAACCTCTTCGAGACAATCGACACGATCTCGGAGTAGCGCTCCTTTCGAGCCACCGTCGCAGAGTCTGTGGATTACACAGCCCCCTTACCATTCGCTTTACCCTCATGTTCCCTCTCAAAATTTCCACCCCGTCCGGCGCGTGCTTCATGGAGAGGCGCACCGCGTTCTCCCAGACCTGTCGGAGTCTCGTGACTGCGGGGCTTCCCAACGGCACAGAATGCGATACGGTAGCACCAAGTCGACAACATCCATGAGCAAGATGTACGAAAGGAGCACTACTGCCTCCACCCTGTGAACAGAACCATCATGCTCCCGGGGACTTTTCGGGCGTCTCCTGTCCAGGCTCCTTCCTGAAACGAGTCTAACGAAGCGCGACTGAGAACTTGCCTCGCTTCACGTGCTTCAGAGGTTCTGTACAAGCTAGGCCCTTCGCAAGAGGCCCTGTACAAGGTAGGCTTCCGCCAGGCTGTCATCGTAGCTGAGCAGCCCTATGCTGGCAAAAACGAAAATGTAAGAGTTGCTCACCTGCCCTGCTGCATCATCATGGAGCGCTTCTTCTGAGTCTTCTGCATCTGCGTCTCCTGAAGCACCGAAATCTGTCAGGCACACACAGGAAAATGCAGCATCTTGAGGGCCGCAGGCGTCCTCATCACCATTGGGCTTCCACAGCCCTCGGTGCAGGACTTCTGCCGCTGCATCATGAACCTCGAATTGGCACATCCGACCACTTCCGATGTCCTGTTGGAGATAGTGCAGATACTGCTTTATGCTTCAAGATACTGCTTTATGCTTCAAACGGTTCAAAAGTTCGCGACGACCGTCTTCGTGACAGAAGCTATGAAAAGCGGCCTTTCTGCTTACTCAGCTGCGACCAAAGAACCTTCTCCCAGCCATGGAAGCGACCGCGCTGGCTCAGCGTGCCAACGGCATTTGGAAAAGCGTGATGGACCTTATTTTTAGGCGCTTGGACTGCTGCAACCTGACGCGGGTTAGCAGCAAAGGGGAAAGGCAGGGGGGGGGAAAGGACCTAAACCCAAAAGGACCGACAGGTCCGCTACGAAACCCCTCGGGCAGCAGGCGCCTTGCGCCAGCCGTCTCGCTGTCCTCTATTCTGCCACTCTCTGCGGCGAATCGAGCCCATAACAAGCAAGCGCTCTTTCACGATTTTGATTTGCTGAGCATCGGTAGCTAGCGAACCGTCCCAACCTAGCCTAGCAGCTAGCTCGCCCGGCGGACGAGGAACCCTACGAAGATCAGCATGCCCCGCGCAGGACCAAAGCACATGATCCACACACGGAACCACCGCCTGACGACAGTCCCAACACCAGCCGTCTCGCGCGCCAGCGCCCTTGCGAGACGCATCAGTGTGCATGCCCCCGACCAAACATGCTAAAGCGTCCCCGTCCAACTCCTTAGCAATGCCTCGCAACCTATCAAGGAGGACGTCGGAGTAGCTCAGGCCAGCCGCCCGGGCCACCTGCGAGTCTCTGCGACTCGAAACCATCCACTCAGCGAAAGCATGTTGCCTCCACGATTGGCGCAGTTCATGCAAAGCTTTGGCTTGCTGTTGCAACGAACACCGGACGTCAAGCGAGCCGCACGGGCCGTGCCACACACCCCAACCACGGTGCAGCCAGCCCCAGGAGCGAAGGAGAGACGAGACCTGACTCATCAAGGCCGGCTGAGGAGCCTGAGGACTCGGAACCGGGAGCTGCCGAGCAGAGCGAAAACGGGTCCAATGACAAAGAGCGGCCAAGACGCGGACGACGGCGAAACACCTGAGGTCAGCGAAATGACTCCACGCGACAGCACACACAAGCTGACGGCTCGCACGCCCAGCACCGTTTAACCGACCCTTCATGGCAGTACGCCAAGAAGCCCAGTAGTGGTTGAACGGTTGGAGAGCGACCAGTGATGTGAGCGCCCCACAAGCCGCACAAGGAGGAAGCATCGCACGGGCCACTTGGAACCTGAAGCTTTGCCTGACGGGAAGCAAGCCAATGCGAATGCCTTTGGCACGAACCTTATCCAAACGGGCCTTCTCGGCAACAGCCTGCCGTCGCCGAGGAAGGCCCATGACCGCCCCAAGGACTTCGCCTTCACCTTTAACCGCCGGGTGGCGGCCGTGCAACGAAGCCGCCGCAGCCAGTGTGCGGCCCTAGATCTGGGTTTTCTCGGCATTCGTGCACATGCCGGAGATGGTGCTAAACTCATCCCACTCAGAAACAACGGCAAGGACGCGAGGAAGAGCGGTACCGACGCAGGTGCGATCATCGAGGAAGAGGACCTGCTTGAGAGCCGCCGCCAAAGCCAAAGGAGCAAAGGGATCGCCCTGCGGCAGCCCACGAACACCGTGGAGGGCCTCGTGGGCGACGCAACCACCAACGCAAGTCCAACGGATCTGGCCACGCCACTGGTGCTGCAAAAGAGTCAACGCCGGACCTTCCAAACCCCATTGCCGGAGAGCATAAAGAGCAACCTCGGGCTCCAGACTATCAAAAGCCTTCAAGAAGTCGAGAGCGACCGCCACACCGTGAGTGTCGGCCGGGGCCTCAAGCTGCAAGTCCAACAGCAAACACTCCGGGCCGGGCGCCTCAAAGCCACCGCCCTGCCCCGGAGCGAACAGAGGAGCGACAAAGCGAGTCAACTGGGACGTAACGTGCGAAGTCCACACTCTATACAGCAAGTTGGCAATGCTGCCTAACCTTATCAACCCTGGAAACCTTATCCTGGGAGGAACCCTTGGGGATGTAGACGGTGAGACAGTGCAAGCACGACTGTGGCCACACACCCGCACGCTCGATGCAAGCGAGAACCTGGCAGAGACGCTCAAGTGCAGCGCTAGGCAAGGCAAGCCAAAGGTCGACAGTCCACGCGTCAGGCCCAGCAGCCTTCCGTTTCATGCGGCCGAGAATGGAACGGAGGACAGGAAGGGTGAGAGCCGAAGGCTCGAAGCTCTCAACCGGTGTGCGAAAGTTGTCATCGTAGGCCTCACGGTACTCTTGTAAAACGACCGCGGCGGATCGCGGCGGAGGCGCGGTGACTGGTGAGGAGTTGCCCCCACCAGCTGTGCAAACACTTGGCCGAAGCAGCCTTACCAGCGTGAACGGTGTCGTCACGCGGGTCTTTAACCAACTAAGGAGGAGGCTGAGAGGCGTTAACCCACTTACACGCCGAACTGAGGTCGTGAACCTTACTGCGCCACTGCTGCCGCGCAGCATCCTGCCTACTCCTAATGGTATCCTGAAGAAAGTTTTTTAGCCCAAGCCTCAAGCAGATCCCAACAACGATGCCGAACGTGGTGCAAAGGACCTTTGGCACGGGAAACCGCATGGGTGACCCTGCAGAGGTGAAGCTGCTGACAAATCTGACAAGCATCCCGGGCATCTTGAACCCGACACTCACGGATATGGCGGATGAGGCGACGCATCTGGCGCTCCCGCACGGGTTGGCCAACGCCGTAGCAGGAACCCCCATGACACACCGTAGGCATGGAACCAAGCGGCCGCTGACCGTCTTGGGTGCTCAACACCCCCGCTTGGACAAGATAACACTCCGCATCATTGGACCAGCGAGCCCAGATGGCGTCAACCAACCTCTAGCGACAACATGCGACAACCCTATCCCAATCCGTGGCGGAGCAAGCAACCGCGTCCCAAAGGCTGCGCACGCTGGAATCCGAAAGCTCCGGCAGCTCGTGCGTTTTCCTACAGGTGGCGGTGAAACGCCACTCGCAGCAACCATCCGGCTTACTAACGCTAGTGAGCTCACCCTGCAAAGTAGAGTGGTCGGCAAACCTGTCGAGACAGACGCTGCCCTTTGGAGAACCAGCATGAGCAGCTTGATTGAGACTTAAACCGTCAATGGGGACAGAACCCCTCTCATGCATCCCGGAAGTGAGGAGCGAGAACCCCAAACCCGCCAGAACGGGCGAGTGATGGAAAAGGCAACTCGCAGAGCGATGAAGACAATCACGGCCTCGAGGCGAAAGGAAACACGCAAGTGCGGGCGGCGCGCCTCCCCAAGCTCACGCTTACCTCTCAAGCCGCGCCTTGTGATGGAACAGGCAACACGCGGAGCGATAAAGAAGATCCCCGACTCAAGGCGAGAGCAACACTGCCAACATACGGACACAAGACGACAATGACCTGAGGGACCCGGGCGTCGGGCCTCCCGAAGCTTTCTGGTCCCCCGTAGTCCGCGCAAGGTGATGCTGAAGGCCTCCCACGTGGCGGTGAAAGCCTCCGGAGATATTTTCCTGCGCATGCGAAACCTGAACGACCTATCCTCCGGAGGATGCTTTGGATTCTCGGAAGTTCTATTCCTGAACACATAAGCCGGCTGCAACCACTCACTGACCTGAGCACGACATGCTTTCCATTTGCGAAGACGCTCTTTCCGGGGAGGAATGGCGACTTCTGACAACAATGGGTCCTCGCAACAAGTGAGGACAGTGAGGAGGGGGAAGTCCTCCCACCTAATCTCCAAATTGCAAGAAACGACACACATGAAACTTCTGGGTATGTCCCGCGGTCTTGCCTGACGCTCGACGAACCGCGCGACTGTTCTCACTTATGGCATGCGAGCCTGGCCATCGGAATCTCATGAACAGCCGCCATTGATAGTGCCATCGCCAATCGGTGGAGGCCACCGACTGCTGAATGCGAACCGGGTCAACGTGCAGCCCGTGCCTAAAGGCAGATGAGGCACGTCCTCCATCCCGTGAACTCGCCGCAAGTGGCGCGAGCGCTTCTTGGAATAGTCACACTTACGACTTCCTACCTTACCCGTGTAATACACCTTGAAATCGCACAAGGGGCACGGCCACCAAACCCGTGGCGCGTCAGGGAGGGGCATCGGAGTGCCCAGCCGAAGAGGCCTCGGAGGGCCCTCATCCGAAACAGCCTGAGTGGGTACTCCAACTGACGATTCATGATGCTTTGACGGCGTGAGTTGCAAGTGTCCTGGCTCGGTATCACCAGGAACTGAAGCGAAAACCGTAAGGCCTCCAGCTTGATGCGATGCGAACTCCGTGAGGCGAGCACTGGATGCAGGTGCAGGCGCCGACTTGGGGCCCCGGCGAGTCGGGGAGGGCGCCGTTTCCGATGCGAAGTCCGAAAGACACACAGTGGGAGGTTGCAGTACGCTCAGGACCGCCTCCGCGCAATCCATCACACTTAGGCTTGCCTCCTTGGGCGCGAGGCTGGAGCTGATCCTGCAGGTCGCCTTCCAACCACTCATAGTGTTTGGCAGTGCGCTGTAGTACAGCAGAACTGGTGATCCCTCACCCTCACGATTGAAGAGATAGACCTGCCCTGACTCGCGAACGATGTAGACTCGAATTTTAAGGACATGGGCGGCAGCATAAACTTCCAGGGCACCCACATATTGACCAGTCTGAGAAATCGTATCGACATAATCTTTAAAGGACTTAGACCAATGTGAGTCATCAGGCCCTCGCTTGTCCCAGAAGGACTCGTAATCCTCGAAGTGGCGGCTCATGTGCGTGGTGATGCACGCACGAAGTTGCCTATGAGACCTAGTCTTGTGCTGGAAATGCGACAAAGCCTGGGCCATGGACAGCCACATGCAATTTCCCTTCCTTTCATTAGGGCGTTTAAAAGCACTGCTAGGGAACCATGGGGTGGGAGCTTCCTCATGCACCGTGTCCAGATCAATCAAATCCTCAAACGCACCATTCAACTCTCGACTACGGCTCCTACTGCGAGGGCTTGTCCGAAGATGCATGGGCCTGGCGGCCTCGGGCTTCTCCCTCAACGTGCGGTTGATGCATGGGCACGTCACCCCCTGGGGCTTGGGAGTTGCGGTAGACTTCCTTGGTGATGGTAAGCTCTAGAACATCTCCTTCGAAATCCGTAAGTGTGGGCTGTACCAACTCTTTGCCATCAGATCTAGAGGCTGGGAAAGTCCAGGTGACTCCATCCCTTTTCAATACAGACATCGTCAAAACCCGAATCCGAAAGCCTCTTCGTAATCCCAACCCCTAGGTGCAGACTGGAGCCGCCACACGGTGCGCACAGGAACCAGTCTGGCATCGGAGCCAGACACTCGGAGTCCCAACTGAAAACGGCCATGCACTACACCGTGCTCTGCATTGTGTGAAACGCGGTAAAGCGCAGCACCCAAGTGTTACGCGCATCCTGACGGGAAGGCACACTACGCTCAGAATCTCGAACCTCGACTCTGCTGCAGAGTTTAGGTGCATGACGGTGGGTGCGTAAAACCCAAGCCCATCTTACGCGCAGGCTACCCCCACTCTAGCCTGGGAGCTTACACTTTTCAAAGCAGTCCATCCACTCTATTTAGGCGCTTGGTCTGCTGCAACCTGACGCGGGTTAGCAGCAAGGCGAAAGCAGGGGTGGGGAAAAGACCTGAACCCAAAGGAAACCCCTCGACCAGCAAGCGCCCTGCGCCAGCCGTCTCGCTGACCTCTGTTTTGCCACTCTGTGCGGCGAGTCGAACCCAAGCACTCTTTCTAGCAGCTAACTCACCCAGCGGACGAGGAACTTTACGGAGATCGGCATGGCCAGGGCAGAACCACAGCACGTGGTTTACACATGGCACGATTGCTTGATTGCAGTCACGGGCACCGGCACCCTTGCGGGAAGCATCCGTATGCATGCCTCCGACCAAGCATGCTAAGGCATCCCCGTCCAAATCCTTCGCGATCCTCCGGAGTCTGTCGAGCAAGGCATCCGAGTACCGGAAACCTGCTGCCTCAGCAACCTGAGAGTAGCTGCGACTCGAAACAATCCACTGACCAATCGAGTGCTGGCGCCACGATTGGCCCACTTCGTGCAGAGCCTTCGCCTGCTGCTACATTGAGCACTTGACGTCAAGGGAGCCGCGCGGGCCTTGCCTCACGTCCCAACATTGGTGAAGCCAGCCCCACAGGCGAAGAAGGGACGAAGCCTAACTCATCAAGGCCGGCTGCGGAGCCTGAGGACTCGGAACCGGGAGCTGCCGAGCCGAGCGAAAACGGGTCCAACGACAAAGGGCGGCCAGGACGCGGCCGACAGCGAGACGCCCAAGGTTAGCAAAGTGACTCCACGCGGCAGCGCACTCAAGCTGACGGCTCGCACACCCAGCAGAATTTACCCGACGATGGCAGTACCCCAACAAGCCCAGTAGTGCTTGGACTCGCCAACGGTAGGAGAGCGACGGGTGATGAGAGCCCCCCATGCAAGCCGCACACGGAGGAAACATCGGGGCAACCTGGAACCTCAAGCTTTGCCTTACAGGGAGTAAGCCGGTGCGAATGCATTTGGCACGAACCTTATCCAAACGGACCTTCTCGGCTTCTGCCTGCCTCCGTCGAGGAAGGCCCATGACCGCCCCAAGAACTTCACCTTCACCTTCAACCGCCGGGTCGCGGCCGTGCAACGAAGCCGCCGCAGCCTGCGTGCGGCCCGAGATCTGCGTTTTCTCGGCATTTGTGCACATACCGGTGATGGTGTTAAACTCATCCCACTCAGAAACAACCGCAAGGACGCGAGGAAGAGCGGTGCCGTTGCAGGTGCGACCGTCAAGGAAGAGGACATCGGGGAAGCGAAACTGACTGCGAGAAAAGACAGCCTGGAGGGCCGCGGCCAAAGCCAACGGAGCAAAGGGATCGCCTTGCAGCAGCCCACGAGCGCCGCGGAGGGCTTCTTCTTCGACGGTTGGTCTGCTGCAACCTGACACGGGTTCATGATGACATCATTTTCTGTGTCTTGCTTGGAACCTAACACAGTTTAGCAGAAAAGGGAAAAATAAAGCGGCGAGGGGGGAAAGAAGACCTAAACCCTAAAGACCGGCAGGCCTACAAAGGAACCCGAAGGGCCGCGAGCACTCTGCGCCAGCCATGTCGCTTGCCTCTTATTTGACAGTCTCTGTGGCGAATCCAACCCATGACAACCAAGCGCACTTTTCACGACCCTCCTGACAGCGACCTCGCCCGCAACGCGAGGAACCTTGCGTAACGTACGTATGCGGCCCAGACAGCACCTTTGCGGGAAGCGTCCGTGGCACAAACAGGCAATGGCATCACCATCCTCATGTTTGGCGAGACGCTGGCGTCCGTGTATGCGAAACACTGCAAGCCTTCTGCCTGAGCGACCTGGGAATTCCTGCAGCACACGAGTGGTGGCGCCAAGACAAAGGCACGCGCACACACACACACACACACACCAGCCTTGGCAAGACCAACCCCAAGGGCAAACCTCACTCATCAAGGCAGGCTGAAGTGGCTGAAGGGCCTGAGGACTCGGAACCGGCAGGGAACGAAACCGGAGCCAAGGGCAGAGAGCAGCGCCGACACGGCCGGTAGCGAAACACCGGACGTCACCGAAGTGACTCCAGCAGACGTGGCACTGAAGCTGACAGCTTCGAACTTTGATGACGGCCCCCCAAGACGCCCAATAGCAAGAACCCAACGCAAATGCCTTCGACAGGAACCTGGCAAAGGCAGCCTGCCGCCGCCGAGAAAGGCCCATGACCGCCCCAAGAACCGCCTTCACCTTTGGGAAGCGATAGTGACTGCGACAGAGAACAGACGGAAGGCAGCCTCCACGGCCACGGGGGCATTCGGGCCTCCCGTAAGGGCATGGAGCACAACCTCTAGTTCAAGACTCTCGAACGCCTCCAAAGCAAGAGCGACCGCCACACCGTTACTCTCTTGAACAGCACTCCGGCTCACGAGCCGCAAAACCACCGCCCTGACCGGGGGCGAACAAAGGGGCGACAACTCGACTCAACTGAGATGGGACGTGCGAAGCCCGCACTCACTCTATACAGCAGAAGGAGATGGGGCGCAGCGGCAGGCAAAACAAGCCACAATCGCTGGTCACGGCGATCCGTAAGGAGTTGTCCCCACCAGCTGTGCAAACAGTTGGCCCGATCGGCCTTACCCGTATGAACGGTGCCATCCTCAGGGTCTCCAGACGGAGAGGGTTGAGAGGCATGCACCCACTTACCAACTTACACACCGAACTAGGTTCGTGAATCTTGCTTTTTCAATTATTACTGATGGGCGGCAGGGGCGGAAGAGGACGAAAGGCCTGCAGGCTCACTAAGCATGGACGTGCTTCTAGGCATTTGGACTGCTGCAACCTTGCATAGGGTTCCGGACCTTGATTGTGTAGCATTCGGACTGCTGTAACTTGTTTTCCGGACTGCACGGAACTGTTGACCACATGTGTACCCACGATCAAGTTCTAGAACAGCCCAGTTGCGTCGTGGAAGAGCATCTCGTTCCAGCGGTGCTTTCCTGCAATTCTTCTGCATGACACCTTGCAAAACCCTGAAGAGCTGCTGCGATCTCAAGTGTCCAAAGCCGCCTCCCAGAACCATGGCCATCACGTTATGAAGGACAGGCCAGGTGCGGCCAGGATCCTGTGCCAGGAACTCGTTCCAAGGCAAGCCTGGGCTGTAACATTTTTAGGGTTAAGGTTTTAAGATTTTTAAGTTCAACAACAAGGAAACCTGTGGAGTAATGTTGGTACTCATGTCGGCTTCCATATTAGCTAGCCACCGGCGGTAAAAGAGTTGTAGTACGAGGAAATTGCGCTTCAGGTGCCGGGGCCTCGGTTGGGGGGTACCCTGGCACAAGTTTAGGGTTTCGGACCTCTCTCAGACCAAAAGGCAAACTCAACTCAGTATAAATACTCCCAAATTGGAGCCGCCTGGAAGCTATGAGTGAAGTTGGTGATGAACATCCAGGCCGCGGAGTAGCCGATGCGAGCGAAGAACGACACGGTGAACATGAACCGCCACCCCTCGCTCAGCGGACGTCCCAGAGGATAGGTACCAAGCAGCCAGATGCAGGCCCACAGGGAGAGCACGAAGGCATTGTGCTTGATTCGGCGGGGAATCCACTTGCTCCAGAACCTGAGCAGGAAGGGAATTGACGTGCAAGCCAGCAACATGTGTGGCCTCTCTATGCCTCTCTCTTTCCCTGGCTGTAGCTGTAGCTCTGATCGGCCATCAACCTAATCGAGCCGAGAAGCTCCTTGTTGCACTTGCCACCTGCACCCTCGTCGGGGAAGTGCATCCACCACTCCAAGGCGAACAGGGATCCGGTGTCGTTCAGGCCAAAGAAGTGGATCACAGGGATAAAGGGAACGGTGAGCAGGTATTTGTACCAGTTGGAGCTCCATGGCCCGGCCCACTGCTGCAGGGCGTAATGGAACTCCTCAGGGTCCCAGCCGAACTCGCCCTGGATCAGCAAGTCCACAGTTGAGGCATGATGCCTGTTGTGCTCCAGCACGAACTCCTCCCACGGGAGAGAGACAAAGTCGGCAAAGGGGTGTGTCAAGAAGCGCTGCCACTCGTAAACCGGGAAAGTGGCGCCATGCATCACATCGTGATCGATGTAAATGTTCTGGATGGCGATGTACGAGAACGGGACGCCGAAGCAAAGCGTGCAGGTCCACCAGTAGTCCGGGAAGGTAGCCAAGGCTGCACAGTAGCCGATCACCATCAGCACTTGACTGCAGAAAATTGCGGTAAGGACATTCCACCTACGCAGTCCAAAGTTGGGAAGGTATTCAATATGTGAATTGCTATTCCTTCTTGGGTTTAAGTGCTCATGTAAATATAGAGCGTTGCCCAAATATGACAAAGCTTCATGTAGATCATCTGCTCCTCGCTCGCTCAAATTGCTATTGAGCAGCACACAAGGAGCAAAGAAAGTGTTCTCACATCCGCACTTCTAGAACGAGCCAGACATCCCTGCTAGGAAGCGAGACACAACAACAAGGACACTTTCAGCCAAAGCACCGGGGTGATCTTGGTGAACAAGAAGGCCAGATTCTGCGGCATCGGGTCTGGCTTGTTCGGAGTCGGGAAGAGCCGATTGGTCTTCAAGCTCCTGTTCTCGTCGTTCTTCTGAACGGAGAGCATCTTGTCGCTGCTCTGGGCAACGCCTGCCGCATTAGGATCTCCCTCGCCCGGCAACGCATTCTTGAGCGCAGCAATTTCGTGGTCGTGGGAGTATTTCTTCTTAAGCTCCTGATTTTTGTGTTTTTGGGGGGTATTTTTTCATGCCCAAAATACTCACAGTACAAATAGCAGTACTAATACCAATAAATAAACGACACTTACTCAGCTCCTCAAGATACTCGTCTGCTCCATAGAAGATCGATGCCTTGCTGTGGGCGGCCTTGCCCAGGAGCGGGGCACTTGTCGCCATGGGCACGATGGCAACTGAAAACTGAAAAAGGTCGGTTTGACTTCGAGCCTTCCAAAGCCTTGCCTGCAGCACGCTTGGCATTCTGCATGCCTTCTTCCTCCATATTATACTATGCTATATTATACTATACTTTACTCTGCTATACTTTCTGTACTATACTGTACTGTACTTCACTGTACTATACTGTACTTTACCGTACTATACTGTACTAAACTGTACTATACCGTACTATACTATACTGTACCGTACTACACTACAGTATACTATACTATGCTAATGTTATACTGTACTATATTATACTATACTGTTGCCAGCACACCCTGAAACCCATATTGTCACACTCCTGTTCAGGCCCCTACTACCTGAAACGAGCTCAACCACATGTAACAGACTGAAATCAACCTCCCTAAACCTTTCACCCTAAATTCTAAACCCTATAGCCACATCCTACACCCTGAATCCGAAATCTTAACCCTACATTCCTAAACCCGAAACTAAACCCTTTCTCAAAACGGAACATACATCGGCTATGACGAGCCTCCTCCAAGCGATCCGACTCCGAAGAAGCCGTTTCGCTCACCTCGAGGGTCGCATAAGGAGCGGCAGGGTTGAGGTCTTAGGGTACACTGCCGCACCCTGAGGAATGGACTGACAGGTAAGCGTCGATGGCACGCGAATAGTTGCCAGTCTCCTGGTCAGAGTCCAGCGACAAAGCCCAAGCGAACGTCCCTGCAACAAATCTTTGCCTCAGAGATTGCGTCTAGTGAGTTGCACACTGGTGGGCAGCCTACAAGCATGCCCCTGCAGGTCAGTCGATCAGTTCCTCGATTCAGCTGTCAGACAGCACCTGCGCCCTGTAGAACTGCCGCATGAGGCCTCGTAGATTTTGGCAGCATCCAGGATCTCGTCCAGGCTCTGCGCTGCGCCTGGCCGGGTTCCGGTTGATGCTGTGACCACTTGCCGAAATCACGCGGACGTCGGTGGCAACTTGATCTGACTTGCTGATCTTGGTTTCTCCCCTCCCTTGTCGCTATCTTACACCTCACTGGTGTCATCCTACCTCTGTACGTCGTGTTCGCCTCACACCTGATCATTCATGGTATGGAGCGCTGCTCCACCAGTGCCTGGAGCAGCGGCCCCATCACCGTAGGAGTCGACCACATCGCCCAACATCTGCGGGCAGTGCTTCTTGCAGACCTTTGGAATGGCACGAGTGAACCAGGACGGTCTGTACCACCATGCCGGTGGCTTGATGAGATAATCAGATCTGTGTCGCATTGCTGAGAACATCACCCTCACGGCTTCGTTCACCATGCGCTTGGAGGAATATGCCTTCCGAATTCCGCAATGAACGGGTGTCTCCGTTCGCGGGATCAGACGCCGCGTGCCTTCACTGCCAACTCTGGCTTGCCGGCCTGCACGAAGAGGTTCTCGGCGGCCTGCTCACCAAAGCAAGAGTGCTTAAGGAGCTCTCACATGGGTTGCCTTACGCAGCCCTCCTGCATGTTGTTCTGGTCGACAAGATCCTTGGCATGGTGGACCATGACGTCCTTCACGCTCTCGCGTTCGTATGCCTGGCACAGCCGAAGCAAAACCGGAGATTCTCTGCACAAGACACCGGGTCCACCTCTGCTACACGCATGGCTGAAACCCAGTCGCGGCCATGCACGTACCTGGCCGGCTTGCACGTGTAGATCTTCAACAAGATTGTGGTAGGAATTGTCGGCTCAGCCAACACCTCACAGAAATCTGCCGAGGCACATGTCGATGGCTTCCTTGGGCTTATTCGCCTTGATGAACTCCTCCTCTGCCAGCTTGAACCTCGAATAGCACATGGTGAATTTTCATTGAAGTGAGGGTTGCCGCGATATCCGAGACAGTGGCTGTTCATCATCCTCTAAAGCCAATGCCTCGAGCAAACAAGTCTTCCTGCGGGAGAGCCGTACTCAAACCAGCTTCCACCTTCTTGAGGTGAATGTCCGGAAGCTTGTGCTTCGCAGAGTGATTCGCCAGCTCGAAAGCGTGCTGGAAGTTACTATGCTCCACTGCATAGTCGATGGCCTCTGCTCCATCTTTCCCATTGCTTAAAGATCTGTGCCAGCGTGTGTAAGCCGAGGATTCCACGATCTCGATGAGGCCGTGCTTGGCAAGCAGCTGTGCGCCGGCCTAAGGGGCACCACACAACAAAGGCCACTCTTCAGCAACTCTTTCCAGCCTCGGCTCCATGTTCCTTGAAGGTCGCCTCCCCCACGCGCACAGGAGTCGGATTTTAGGGTTTTAGGTTTAGGGTGTATTTCCCCTCTCCCTTCCCATGCAACAAAGCCGGAGCGGCGTGAGCTTGAGCCAGGACCACCTTTTCGAAAGACTGCTTGCCGCCGTTAGCCTCGCACGGAAACCGAGCACCGGCGGACATGGACCCAGCTCTTAGACTCCTGGAAACTGGCCTTGGCCACCCGCTTCGCATCTTCCCACTTCTCGAGCTGGCGGTACATGGACATGGCACTGGTCCACATCTTGGCCTCGAAGGTTCTGGATAAAAGCTAGCACCGTTCTTTGACCCCAGATGGTGTGCTCGACGGCATCACAGCATGTCTGTGAGGGCACCATCCATGTCGAAGGTAGGCTAGAAAGACCCAGCATCGGGCCTCAACATAGTAGTGTTCGGCTTTCTTGAGGTTGCCCTTCATCTCGTACTGCTCTGCAATGTGCTTGTAGGTATCATTCAAGAGCTCCTCGAACAGGTTCACTGCCAAATCAAGCCAATCTCCTTTATTCTGAGCAGCGGCAGGTCCTTGCGGTACTTGGACACCAGGCGTAACATTTGCTCGTACTCCTCACGCTTCTTGTACCTCAGCTGCGACAAGCCCTGCCTCAAAGGCCTGCAGAGATGAGGCTTTGAGCAGGTCGCATGTTGATGGCCAGATCAAACTCGTTGACGGCCAAGTACATCTGTTCAGCCTGTACCGGGCGACACGGCTCATCCTTGGCCCCATTCTGAGGAGGGCTAAGAGATCAGGGGACTTTGGAAGAGGGAGCCGGCCTCTTGCAGTTTCACCGACTGCTCCAGCCCCTGGCACTGTTGGCATTTTATGACAACTTCCACGTCAGCCTCAGAGATATCTCCTTGCCTGCGCCAGGGCAATGTAGAGCTCTGTCCTCTCTGCAGGGGAGAGGTGTGCTTTGGCAACACGGTGAGCTTTCTCGTACCTGCACGCACGGCACGGCACGAGGCCGAGAAAAAAGGAACTAAAGTTGCTGAACATCTCGAATGGCCCGCGACAGCCCGCGCGCACTGCGCGTGCTCAACATACATCTGCACCTCGTGGCCAGACATGATGTTCACTCACTCGCACCATGGTAGGAACAAGAAGAGGAGAGGCTGAGGGTGTCGCAGCCCGCTGCGGTCGGCCAGACTTGATGAAGGCACGTTCTGCTTGGTCGAACCTTGGAAGATCTGAAAATCCACAGAACTCCCTGTTGTCCTCCGGCCGTGTAACACCGCACAGAACACGTCTTTGCTCGAGCTGGCAAGGCTTTTGCGCTGGGACGCGCGACAACAGCTTTCCTGACAGCTTCTGGATACTGCGCCCTCGCGCCACCAATCCGGAAGCTGCCGTAGAACAAGGGAGCTCTTTAAACGAAGCCGAATCACCTGCTCGATCAAGCTACGAGCAGATGACCCGAAGACAAGAAGCCTCAGACTTCAACGTGGACGCTCTGCTCCACAGCATCCAGGGCTGCAGCATATTTCGACGGCACGCAGCCGTTGGCACATTCAAGTGTCCCTCGGCACTTGCTGTGGAGGGCACACTCGGCGGCCTCCTTCGTGCAGTGCAGCGCTATACAGGTTTTTGATGGTGGGAAGCCAGGGCAGCGGTCCCTCAGGCACTCCATCAAAGCGGCGAAGTGCAGACCATCCTCCGTCTTGGCAAGACCCTCCGTGCAACGAGCCTCGCACATGATGCCGCTGCGGCACGTCGAGGAGAAGAGGCACTTTGCCAAGGTCGAGGTGCAGTTGCCCAAGACGCAAAGAGCTTTCGGGGCCAAGGTGGACGGGTCCACTGGACAGCCAGAGATGCATTGAAGTGTGTCGTCCAGAGTGCTGTTGAGTAGCCCCCCTGCTTTCCGCAGCATCGTCTGGTCATGGTCTTGGGCACACACCACTGCCAGCGACAGCACGAAGATTCTGGCAACGCCTGCCATGACCTTGCTAAGTAGAGGGATAGCCTGTGAGTGCAGCTTGAGCAGAGACGACCTGTGGCAGCCAGTTACCTGGACGTGTGGTGTCGTGACTGACATGCTGCAGCTCGCGAATCATCATAGAGGCTGCTATCCAGAAATCTGCGCATGCGACTGGGCATCCGGCTGGCGAGAGTGCGCATAGTGCATGGCAAGCTTTTCGTAGAAAGGCAGCGCAAAGCTTTGATCTGCGCCCATTGATGCCTGTTCGGCATGTACATGCTGGATCCACAGTCCATCGCCCCCAGAAAGATCAGAAAGCTTTCGTCACAGAAAGGAGAGTCACACCTGATCCAGCAGTGTCTCTGCTTTGTGCCACTGCCGCGCAGTCCTTGGCTCAGCAGTTTACCCACAGCGGCGCAGCAACCTGTCCCGCCCCTGCTACTGACCTGTTACGTTGTGCACTCATTACTCCAGGTGGTGAGCATTCGGATGATCAAATCGATTGCTTTCACATCTCTGGTCCTCTGCTCTTTCTCCTGCTGCTTTTGCAGCCATCCTACAGAGCCTGCACTTGCACCCCTGCTGTCACTCCGTTTCCTCTTCGTTGTCAGCTTCTTGCTTCGCGTCGTGCTCTTGTCTTGCCCGGCATCGTCATCACTCCCACGAGTAGGACCCAGCGTTCCCACTGGACATCTTCTATCCTCGCAACTAGCGCTGTCATCTCTCTCTCTCTCTCTCTCTCTCTCTCGTTCTCTTTTCTGTTGGGGGCATCCGGCACCGAGTGCCCAGCATGGCGGCATCGATTGCCTTCTGGGCTGAGCCTGCCTGGCTGCACTGTGAGATCTACTGCTTTCGGTCTTGTTGTCTATGGTCTTTTTTGACCGCAGAGATTTCGAACCAGGCCTCGATGTAGTGATTGATTGCGGCATCTACCTGTGAGCAGGGTCGACTGCTCGCAATTTCGACAGCTAGTGATGAGCGATGCCTGCCGCTGCGAGACCAACCAATCACCCCACTCCTCCTCCAGAGCCACCTGAGTATGGAAGGCAGCCGCAAGCCCAGTGACGAACCAGTGCTTCTGCGTGCAATCTTTGATTGTAATCCGGCCTTCTGGAAGTGTATCGACCGGGGAGTATAGAGGTCTCTTCTAGTCTCCACCGTCGCGGCCGCAAGCGACAACGAGAAGATGAGCGTCTGGCCACCAGGCCAGGCTGGGAGTGCTTCGCCAGCTCAATGGCCTGACTTTCACGCTATCGGCGATCGTACCGACGATGCGTACACTAGAGCAAAAGCGCCTGTCGGTAGGCGTGCCCCCGACGGTACGCGTCCATGGCCGGCTGAATCAGGCCCATTCGCTCGTAGAGGGCACCAGCACGGTCATGCATTCCGCTTGCCTTGTACGGAATTGCTCCATGGATTCACATGTCGAGACGGCCTGTCTAGAGAGTCTAGCCCTAAAATCATCTGACACTTGCTTATGAAGGTTCAGATAGCGAAGCGGTGTGCCTGAAGCCCGGCAACGATCTTCTGCAACAGCTCCTGCCACAGCAGCCCACCACATGCGACCACTGGTGGTACACATGTGCGGTATACCGTCAGCGAAAGCAACATAGGAGTCAGCTCTCTGTGGTTCTGGCAAGACGAGCCGATCCTGGGAGTAGTTCGCATTGTGTCGCTGGACCACCGCTGCGGCCTGTGCACCAGGACTTCGTTTGCAAAGGAAATGATATCATCGTGTGCATCATGCAATCGCCATGTTCGGCCGCGGCCTTTGCAGCCATACCCCCGCGCAGGTACAGTTCGATAGCCCTGGCATCTTGGAAACAGTGCAAGCTATGTGGGTGGACGCCGTGCAGTAGCCCTTTTCAGATGAACGGGCAGCGCAATGCCTCTTTTCCTGGCTTGTAGATTGCATGTCTCCACGGCCCGCTCCGATAGAACTTGAGGGTGAAACCGAACATAGGTAAAGCTGTTGATGTTCTCCGCTTCACGACAGCATGGACCCTGCTAGGTGCTCCGCTGCACCTCACTCCTTCAAAGCGGGGGCCTGAGATCAACAGAAGTGCAGCTGGAAACTCCCCGGACACAGAGAAGATCACAGGCCAAGAATGCCTACGGCATGCGGGCCGAGCGCAATCAGCAACATCGCTTGATCCGAAGATGCACTCTAGCTTCGAAGTTGTTCGTCACGCCGAGTCAGGCCTTCTTCGGCACTGCAAAGCCGCGCTCGCCGTAGTTGGCAAAGATGCTTGGCGTGCGCCACAGGTCTCGGCTCCTCGTCGGGATCAAAACCTCCAGCTACCTCTCCATGCGCTCTCGCGTGGAAAAGCTGAAGCATCGTTGATCGGGCATTGGTGCTCCTCTGCCGTAGCTTCGGCTGCATGAGAGTCTCTGTGAATTCCCACGGGCGGGGTTCTCCCGTCCGCCCTCGCACCTCAAGTTGCAGAACGAACCGCATTAGAGCTTCAGGCGTCTGTTCAGGCCGCCACTCCAGTAGGCAATTTAGTATAGATTGCCAGCCTGGGCAGCAACTGGGCATTTCCGGAGGCTGGGGCAGCGATCGTGGCTGAGATTCAAGCATAGTGTTGCCATACTCCCGATTCCTGAATCCAAAGGCACTCCATCTGTCAGTCCCATGCTTCTGCCCTCTCCTGCCTGAGTCCGTGCAGGACAGGTACCCCCGCGGCCACGTCGTCGAAGTCATCTTCGTCGTCGAAGGGAGCACAGAGCACCGGAGGCAGGGCACCTACAACACTCTTTTACGCATGCGACAGCGGTCCGAAAACACAGCCTGAGACCTCTGATTTGGAGCGCCTAGCTCTCGAGGGTACTCGATGCAAACAAGCCCGTCTCGCTCGATGAGCTCCGACTTTGCCAGGGCCTTTGAAGCAGCACAGACAGGTGAAATACCCAGAAATACTAGGCCTGGGCCCGTGGCAGTGCAGAGCTGGCGGAAGGAGATCTCGTCGGGGTTCGGCGACACCGTCTGCCAAATCAGGAAAAGAGTTTTGATAGTGATTGGCCCTAGCTTTCCTCCACACTCTTTGGCTTCTGGAGCCTTCTCTGATACCTGGCTCCTTTCCGGGCTTCGGCTTGATTCGTCCGTTGTTAGAACCCAAGCCAGAGTCCCCGACAGCCGAAAGCTCGCATGAGCTCAGCAATCGCCAGAGGGAACTACAAGCATGGTATTGAATGGGTTTGAGTTTGAAGCATCCTTCGTGAGTTCCGTTTTGCCTCCATGGTCCCCGACCAAACCCGAAAGACTGCCGGCTCGCTCCTGCCCTCATGCTTCCCTCATTAGAATCACTGGTGTGTCCAAATCCCTCTTTGGTCTCACTTCCGAAATTTTGCTCCGCCCCTCGATCCGGATTCCTAGCAGCCATTTCAAACCGCAGCTGGGGCACCACCAGATTGAAGCTGCGGTTTACCAGGCCATACTTCTCGGGATCCTGGTGGCCAGACTGGCAAAAAAATCAACGAAGCTCCATCACATCGGGATCGGGCCTCGAGAAAGTCCAGGACTTCCGCCTGCAAATTCCCGGACGTTTCTGAACGTCTCCGAGGTGCCGACAGTCATTATGCGGCTTGCACGCTTGGTGTTGTGATGCTGTTGATGTGACAGCTGTTGGAAATGGATGGAGAAATACCAAAGCAATACGAATGTAATCGAAAGGGGAGCCTGATAAGGTGGGCAAAAGGTGATGCAGGAGGTGACACACCTGCTTCCACCTCTTTGCGAAACATCTTTCTCACCCTTTATTTGGTTGTTGTTGCCGTCTTGTCTATGCGTGTTACACCCCTAGGTCCCGTTCTGGTGTTTCTATACTCATTCAACATACTAAGATCTGCCGAATGATGTCTATAACATTCCTACAAGGAGAAAAATTGAACAAAAAATGTAACGTCAACTGCGATCCAGCTCACCAAGCTATCCGGAAAATCATCTACCCAACCATTGCTACCTTGCCTATCTGAACGTCGATCTACCTCATGTTTTATGTCCTGCCTGGCCTTTTCTGTCACATCCTGTCATTCCTCGGTCCACTCACTGACTGCTGATTACGCAAGTCGATTATTGGCAGGTAAATGGAACGAGAATGCAACATACCGATCACATATGGCCCTCAATATGCGCCCAACCTGTTCACAAGATCAGCTTTGGAGTAATGGATGCTACAGTCAACCGTAATCGGCGCTTACCGACTTACTCAATCGGCCGACTCATCCATGGACCCAAGACCAAAGTTATCTTTCTCCCGTGACTGTCACAGTCCATTTGAGGTTCCGTCAGTTTCACTGCTTTCCCCCAAAAGTTGCAAGTGACAAGGGGAGTCTAAGCCAGCAATGAGTCACAAGAGTGATGCTTGTCTGGAGCCGCTTTGCATCATGCAGTATTGACGAACGTCTCCGTGTATTGTGTGCGTGCATGCTGTATGTATCCCATCGCCTGGATGGCGCCTACCGGCTGCCGTGCCACCTGCGCGCGGTGGAGCTCGATTTGGACCTGGGCCCGTGGACCTGGCAGGGCTTAGGGATGACTGTCGGGAGCTCGAGTGGGCTTCAAGAGGGCTTTAATGGGCGACTTGTTCTTCCGCTCGTGCTGAAAGCATGCTGAGAGTATGCTGCCATGGTAAGACATGCTGTTGGCCTGGGCTTCGGTGTTCTTGGCCGGTGCTTTGGAAAGCCCTTGTCTGTGATCTTCTTTCGGTCAGAACGCTGAAGACAGGGACCCCCTTCGAGCAGGACGGGCCGGCTCTAAAGCCTGAACATGCCTGAATCCTTTATAATGTAAGTCTAGAAGGATTACTTTGAGCGTTACTTTTTGCACAATCACACTGCGTGCCTCCAACCATGCTGAGTGGGCCAATCTCAGCCTGCTGCAACTCATGCTGTAATGATGATTGACATGCTTTGTAGTTTGCCACCAATCTCTCGATCAATCCATCCATGCATCCATGTCTATTAGTGCTTTTGTTACGTAACTTTTCCAACGCATGCGCGCTCGTCACATACAATTCGTCACATACAGACACTAGTATTGCGGTTTACTACCCTTGAATATTCATGAGATCAGAGAACACAACAACATGCGCATTGATGTTTACGAGCATCACACAGAAGGTGTACCTACCCTCTCCGTCTCCCATAGCTATGCATTTTCACCAAGCGCTACGGCTTCTCGTGCCTCGACGCGCTCGTTCATCGGCCCCTTGGAAGCTTCCTCGTGCTCCATGTAGCCACACAGCCACGCGTTTGCAATGGCGCAGTCCACACCTCGGATGCTCCGAACTCTGGGCCGTGCCTCGAGGAATCGAGGAGGACTAGGCGGAGCACAGTCTTTCGACGAGTCGACCTTCCCAGGGGCATAAGACCGCTGCGTTGTCTTCAGCACCCACTCCAAGCCCGTGCACAAGCTGAGGCTTAGGATGGAGCAAAGATGCACTCGGCTGCTCCTCGGCTGAGAGCCTCGATCCCCACCGAGCCCGTGCCTGAGCGTGCATGCTGCATGACTGTGATCTTTGCAGCGAAGCCTGTCGAACGAGAGGGGGGATGGCCTGTGCAGAGGTCGAGGTGGCGCACGGAACGATCCTCAAAGAGATGCATGGCGGTGACCTTGGATCCGAAGCAGTCTGGTCGTCTTGCCATGTCCCGCCATGTTCGCCCAAACATGGCCCTGACCTGGTTGAAGAGAGCCTCGCGCACTCGCTCCATCGTCGGCCTCACAATGACCTCCGAGGGAAGATCTCTCGTTCCAGGTTGATCCGTCCGTTTCGAAGAGGGTTCAGAGCTCGGTCCGTGGCACCAGCTGGTTGCTCCAGCCGCCGGCGCTTCGCCTGCAAGACGTACACGAAGGCGCAAGCTGATGGATGGATGGAGACCAGGCAATGGGGTCCCTGCCGTCCCGGTGCTGACACGCAGTCGGGAAGGAAAGTCCCAGTTCTTGTGGGCCAGCGGAGGGCCCTGCTTCAATCGCCACTCCACCTTACAGCACCGTGATCCCTAGGATCAGACCTGTTCTACAGCTCACCACCAGCAGACTACAGCAGTGCACAACTCGTCGCCGGCCTTTTGCTTGGAGCGTTTGGAGCGGCCCCAGGCGTGGCCCGGACCTGGCGACATCGAACGGAGACCAGTTCCCTGCGAATGAGGCCAGGCGCCTCCACTTACACTTTTCGTGGGCCTCGTCCTGCAGACTTCAGGCGTCGTGTGCAGTTCATCTAAATGCTGATGATCTGCAACGCCTTACCTGCTTATGCTTAGCCAGTGGTTGGGGACATCGACGTTGACCAGCTCGTTGGATCCAGGTGCCAGCGTGTCCAGCCTGAGACGCATGAGACAGGCATGGAAACAGAGCACTGCAACGAACCCTGAGCCGCTTGCTCCGAAGATGCAGGGTCCGACAGCGTGGACCTTCTACTGTTGACATGCAGCGTTGTGCGAGTTGTGCGATCATGCCGGCCCCCGACCATCGGGTCAGAACGCTGAGCGCCACGCGTCCCTGGATCTCGCGAACTGCTGCTCCGACTCCCACCGCCACCTGCCGGGGCCGCCGTCGCGGTCGCGGTCGCGAACCCCCGCGAAGCCGAAGTCCAAGCCCGGAGCCGCTAAGCTCGGGCTCGGGAGCTTCCCGAAAGTCCTCCTCCTCGGCCTGCGTGCAGCCCGAAAAATTTCCCGTTCCGGTCTCATCCGGCTCCACTCCGCCTCTGCTCGGCACGCCACCCGACCAAAGCCTCTCCGGAGCGGCGAGGCCCGGGCCAGGGCCAGGGCCCGCCTGCGGTGCAGAAGTGAATTTGTCCCGACTTCGAAGCTCGCACCTCCACTGTTCCCAACTTCGCCTGCTCAAGGCCAGCCCAAGCCCAAGGCCCAGCCCGGTCACGGCCTCAGACAGGCTCACTGACACACTCCACGCCCTCCCGAAAGCGTCCGACAGGCTCCGCACCGTGGGCAGCGCCTTCCCACGATCCGACACGTAGCTGACGCCTATAAGTCAGATGTATCAAAGGCTTTTCGGGGTGGAGATACGGTGCCCCTCATCGAGCCATCCCAGGCCTGCAGAGGCAACGCCATGCTGCGATGCAGTCGGCAGAGGCCGCAGGATGGCGGGCTGCTGAGAATACAAAGCCATACTTCCAGCCAAAGTGCAGGCTGCGGAGACCCTCAAGACTTCATCCTATCGGCGGTGATGGCTGTCTGCCATTGCCACTTATATCAACCTATGTGGGGGCCGGAGCCTGACGTAGTCGCCATCAATCTCCTGAAGCTCGCCTGCCTTCTCCTGAAGTAACCCAAGAGAAGCAGAGGTCATGCAGTATAGAATCCACAGACACCCCACGCGCTGTTGCGCTTGGTCCTCTTGCTGTGTGGAAAGCAACCATTGCAGGTAGTAGTTCTTCAGGTGCATGAGCTGACAAGACGCAAGACGAAACGGCGACTGCTTTACATCACTGGCCTGATGCAAGCAAAGCCTGCCTTGGGATGGTTCTTTCGCTCTGCAAGTTGTATGGATTCGTTGTACTTGTGCAGCTCCTCCCAGCAAAGAGATCAATGCTGAGCACCAGTTCGCGTACTCTCAGTACGTGCCTGATACATGGCCAGTGCTTCATCGAGTTCGTTGTGATCCAGCAAAATAGCTTCAGCGCGTTGAAACTGCTTTGCCAGCATGGCCATCTTCGCCTGGTGCAGCAGAGGCGCTTCTTCACCTCCAGCAAGCCAAGAGGAGTGCCTGGGCCATGTAGTAGTTGGAGCCATCACCACCAACCTCTGCAGCATGATCTTGAATCAGCCGGTTGACCTCACGAGTGACATTCAGTCAGAGTCAACCATGTGTGTGTGTGTGTGTGTGTGTGTGTCGTGGTGGCCCGCCTTGTGCAGGTATCGGCTCTTTGCTACATCGCCCAAAACGGCATAGCAGCGTTCGGCTACCGGCAAGTTGAAGTGCTCCTCTGCAGAAACGGGAGAGCTTTATCCGCCTTGCACATGCTGATTTCATCTTCCCGTCCATAGAGGCATCAGCCAGTGAGCGCCACATGGCTTCGGTCTCTGGTGTCAACGGGAGCTCCTGGCACCGGTGGACAGGAAGCCCGTCGTAACCCTCAGCACAGTGGCCGAGACGGGGCGCGATCTGGCCTCCAAGAGGTCCACCGCCTTTTGCTGCAGCTTCGAAAGAAATATGCAAAATGCAAAATACTCAGCAAGGGATCAACTGCCCGCTGCCTGCCTTAGCGTATTGACCCCTTTCCAAGCAGGAGCCGAAGGAGATCAAGCCCTCGTCCAGCTCGTACTCCACCTGCGACGACAATTAGCACAACACCAATACCGAGGGAGACCTTTGCCATGACTCTTCAGGGACTTATGTGAACTCGTGTCTGAAGCACCATGTTGACGCCCTCATCCACGATCACGCAGGTTCGGCCGTTGGATCGCTCGATGTCTTCGATGTCGCCCTTGATCTCGTGCAGCGTTACGCGGTCGGGCGCATTGATGGAGTACCAGACACAGAGCTGTCCTTCAAGCATTCAGGGTCCCAAAATCTCTCTCGTATCCGGGACCCAAGAATCCGCGCTCGACGAAGCCCGCGGCCTCTGTTTTGAGCCACGACGACGTCGCTGTCGGGAACCCACTGCACATAGTTGCAGTAGTTCAGGAGGGTCACCTCACAGCGCTTGACACCAAGGACTCATGGAGGCCCTCAGCGACGAGACCATCATGGCAACTCGAGGACTGGACCCGGCTCTGCTGCTCAATGTCAAAGAGGTAGAGCTGCCTCCGCTTGTCCCGGAAGATGAGACCTTGGGGTCAACGGCTCAACGCACTTACGACTGACCGCTGCCAGGCTCTGCTCTGCTCGGGCGCAGACGATTTGCCCCATTCGGGTTCAGTTCCTTGCGCGGGGTGTCGCTGATGACTCAAGCTCTTTCTTTTCATCTTGGCAGAAAGCGTCAGATCGTGTGTGTCGCCCTGGCGGAAGGCTGATTCGACTGCTTGGTTTGGTATGGCGCTACGCGCTGCTAGGGGAAGCAGAAGGAAAGGGGTGTAAAATATCCTGCTTGACACGTGTGTAGCACAGGGAAGAGCATAAAAGCCCGTCTAAACACCTGTATTTTTATGGGGTAGAGCCTGATTCGGCTGCAGCCGTATCTACAGTCACACAGCAGCCTTCAAACAACTCTCGACTGCAGAATCGGACCCTGGCCCTAGCACTCATTCATGTTTTTCTACCGTCACTCAGTGGTGATGCCGTGGGCTGGAGCACTAGTCACATCTAGCCGAGCAGACCGAGCAGTCAAGCTCACATCCCAGAGAGGCATAAGGCGCCGGCTAGCCAGTCAATCCTCGTGTCGTGATGGATGTTTGCCAACGTTGCATTCGAAACCTGACAATTTGGAAATGTGTCAAGCGACTCACATAACCTTGTAACCGGATGATGAAGCACAGGGCAATGCCTGCTCTGTGAGTGCTTGAACATGCCGGGAGGGCCAGATCACAAACACGGATGGTCATCAGGTCCAGCAAATATGCGATGACCTGCCCCAAGAAGCGAAGTGTACTGCAGGGACTCAATCACTTAGTCTACACCTCTGACCTTTCCTCCGGCTCCTCTTGCTGCTTTTCCTGCCCTGCTCCTCCTCAGTCTTTGCCCGCATCTTCGCTTCCTCCTCCTGCCCTGCCCCCTCCTGCTGCTGCTGCTGCTGTCCGAGGACGACGACGACGACGACGACTAAGACGATAACACCCGTTTCACACCGCCTCCACCATCATCACCATAACCACCATTTCCACCACCACCATCACCACCATGACGACGACGTCGACGACGAGGACGATGCCAACCGACGACGAGCAGCACTACTTCTGTCATGCATGTGAAATCGACCTTATGACCATAACAACCAAGTGGCTGCTTCCTGCAACTGAAAGTCTTCACGGCAAATCCCGAGATAATGACTCAAACAATCGAACCTAGAACGCAAAAAACCCTTCACTCACAACTGTGTCATCTGGGAAGTTCAACTCACTCAACTTGGCAAGCTTGCATGAACAAATCTTTCAGAACGTTGATCCTTCCGATGTTGCCAACGTCCTGAATCTGTTTGGCCTTTCTCACAACCACTTCCGTCACCACCGTCATTAAACGTGCAGTCACAAACACAAAGTGGGCCAGACAACAAACGAATTGGTCAGCACGCAGCAGCTTCAGAACGGTAAACAGCCTCCCTGGTAGTACAACAGAAGAGAAAGAATGGAATACGAAAACTCATGAAGTTAAGGTTGTCTTCTAAAGTAACATGCGGGTAGTGGAAAACATTGCTCAGTGCCGGCAGCATTGGTGTAAATGGTACTGTGGAAATTACGAATACTGTTCGGGTTGATATGTATACTGGCGTGGCAACGAATACTGCCCGGATCTCAGGGCATGAGCACCAAAGCCTGCAGGGCACAGGCATGCAGATGTCCAACAAGTGATTCTAAGACCATATAAAACTTCCGACATTAAAACTCCCTGAAACCCTAAAAGAACACACGAAATAACACATACAACAAATCAGGAACCTTGTGCCCTAAACCCTAAACCTCCAAACCCCCAAACCCGCAAACCCTAACTCTTCAGCCTGGCATGCGAAAAACACTCCGGCCAAGAACCCGACGAACAACAACCTAGAGCCTCGGCCCCTCCTTCGTCCCTCTAAGTCTCAAATCGTGAGGCCTGAAACTGCAAAAAAAAAACAAGCTCCAAAACCGCGAAAAACCTGAACCCCTTTGTTGGCCACCGGTATTCACATGCACTGCGACAACGAATGGATTGCACTGCGACAACGAATGGATTCAGTGGGAACACTGGAGGTCCATACCTCTTGGGGCGAAGCGGACGTGACACGGCCCTTGGGCCGTGGCGTGCAGAGAGAGGTCGACGATTACGATGATGGTGATGCTGACAACTGCAACGGCGATGACGATGACGATATGCGTTCAATGGCGATCACGACTCTGTGATGCGATGAAGACGAAGATGATAACACTGATGACGCTGGTCATGGTGATGCAGATGACACTGGTGACCTGATTGGCGATATCGAACTTGAAAAAAAACAGTGATGATACCGAGCCATGATAATGCTTGTCTAGTATCGGTTTCACGTTTGCAGTCAATCTGCCGTCCTGCGCTTGAAAAAACTGGTTAGTACCCCATGACGGTTGTCAAGCCTTCAGCTCCCCCATCGCCGGAGCATAGGCATCACTCTCTTCCGGGGCGTTGATCCGAACGCCTGATGCCGCTTTGATATTCAGGCACTTGGAGCACAGCCGTGTTCACCCACTGTTACGGCCGTCCCAATCGACGGAAGAGTTTGCCGACTGGAGCTACAAGTCGCGGAGCTTGGCGAGCTGGACAAGGAATACTAGTCCCTATGACATCCTGCACAACATGTCGCACTACAGTGTCGTGCACATGGTCGGGTAATGTACATCAAGTAACATGCAAACATACATGTGGATATACATTCATATCCACATGTATGGAGCATTGTTAAAATGATCATGATTTTGACTATTATTGTTTTCCTTTAGTATTATTCTGAGAAGCAATACTATTATTAGTAGTCGTCGTAATGGTAGTATTGGTATTCTTATGTTGCTTTAGTTATTCCCGTGATTGTGCGTGATATTCTTATCTCTAATTATTACAATGATTCCTGTTGATATTCTTTTTTACAACTGTTATTCATTTGTTGTTCTTACTATTGCTGTTATTCTATCATACTTTTATTGCCGATTACTACTATTATTGCAATTTTTACGATTACTACTACTTTTACGATCATCACTAAAGTGGCAACGATTACAACAATTACTATCGCGAATTTTTTGCCTTTATTACCATCATTACGCTACTTTTATTGCTACTAGCATTGCTGTGATTACTATTGCTACTACTATAACCATTATTACAAGTATGACAACTTTTACTACTATGAGTATTATTACTCTTACTACTATGATTACTCGTATTTCTATTGGTACTCTTACTACGAATATTATGAATATTGCTACTAATTCTATTGTTGCTATTATCACTAGTTTAATTTATGAAAACTACTATTACTATTATTGCTATTGTTACTAGTGTTACTACTATTATTTTGTATATCTTTGCTATCTTCTCTATTACTACCACTATTACTGTTATTACTATTAAGTATTATTGCGTTTGCTCCATTATTTCTATCATTACTGTCATTACTAGTGTTCTTACTGCTACTATGATTGTTGTTATTAATATACAAGGATCTCTATATGAAACTGTATCTCTATGTATGTACATACATCTGCATGCATACGTAGACAGATGCATCAAGCTACACATTTATAAATGTGTATATAGGTCTTCCGCGGCTAAGGGCCGGGCTGATGAGGTGCGGAGACATGAACTCTGTCCGGGCCTTGGGGCGAGACAATGCAGTTCCCCCACTTCGCCATTTCCTCACAAAGAGGTCCCGACACAGGCCAGCAACTCGTTGCAGCCATATTCAACGACAGATAGCTCACCGGCCTTCCGCAGAGCTCATCTCAGGCACTCCGATACTTGGCCCTTCCATGCTTATGTCAGGCAGCATCTGCCTTGAAAATCATGCAGACGGTCGGGTTGTCAAAAACGAATTTCTCATTGCCTCACGAAAGCAATCTCAGGCAGAACCTCAAGACCTCGAGAACTGAGCCGCAAGCCGCTAGAGTGCCAGGGAATCTCGGACAACCTGCCTGAGACTGAGAGGAATGGCGGCAGGCTCGTCAAGGAGGCCGAAGGCAAACCCAAGGGCCGGACAGGTCTGCAGGTCTCCGAGCAAGATGCTCTCCGGCGTGTGAGCCACCAGGAAGCGCTCCTGAGTCCGACATCCAGTCAGCCCGAAAGTTCAAAAACGGCTCTTCGACGAGCTCTGGCTCTGGCCTGGAAAATGTTGATCTTCTTAATCTCGAAACCGACGTTGCTCTTGAGCACGATGCGAGCACCGGAGCGCAGGCTCTTGACGATGACCTGACTCAGGGAGACGTAGGTGAACTCGTGCGAGTCGCGATAACCTGAGCATGGTGCGCAGGGAATTCCATGCAAGCCTTACCATCCACTTTCTCTCGTGGCTTGCTTTGAGTTTCGGACGGGATCGCCGAATACACACGTCGAACATGTCCACGCCACCACAAAGAGCGCCAACGATGAGCCTAGACCCGTCTGCCCGCCATGAAAGAGCAGTGACCGAGTAGAGGTTCGGCACCTGCAGGCGATAGGGACGGAGAAGCTGCTGCCGGCGACAAGCTGCCTGCGGCCTCTCGCTGTACAACTTCCGCCCATTCGCTCCTCTTCGGATGCCAGGCAAAGACCTATCACAGAATGGAGATGAGCCCTTCTGAGAAAGAAGTTGAAGTTGAAGTCTGAGAGCTCGGCTAGAAAGCGGTTGTAGTTTCCCAGCACCACGGACTCGCCGGATGGATTGAAGGCTGCGACCGTAAACTCCTGGGCAACGGGAATCCTGTGTCCGAGGCCCCCGAAAAAAATGGCGGCGACGGATCCTTGATCTTCGGGTCGCCGCTGTAGTCGAAGGTCTGCCCTTCCCGGCCCTGCAGGCGCCGCTTAAGCGCCCGCTTCGCCCGCTTCGGCTTCGGCTTCTGCCTTGTTGCGGGCAGCCGGCCTCCGAGTCCCAGAAGCGCACCATGCGGTCGTTACCCGCGGCGCAGATGCCGGCGTAGCCCCAGGACAAGGCGTAGGGCACACACTGGCGGCGGGCGAAGAGTCGGTACTTTGGGGAACCTGGGAGGACCTTCGGGGATAGCTTATGCCGCTAGGCTGGCACAGGCTGGCACAGGCTGGCCGCAGGCCCCACTACGAATTTGCTGGCAAAGATGCTCAAGCCCCAAGCCTGAGGCACCATGGCAAACTTCGTGGTGGTCGGCCGAGGAACCTTGGGATCGATTCGGATGGAAAGTGCGGGAGGCCCCAAACGTGCAGGGCCGTGCAAAGGGACTTGGTTGGCGACCGTCTCCGTCTCGAAGTGGAAACGGTAGATGGAACCATCCAGGTGACCACTGAGAATGGAGTTTCCATCCGGACCTCGGCAGGGCCAAGGCAGCATCGGGCGAGCCTTTGCATCTTCCACCTCACCACTGGATTCAGAGTAAGGCAGACACCGGCACACATCGAGACTACGAAAGAATCGGTCGAGTAGAGAGTAGCAGCCTGTGGTGTTGGCGACCAGATCCCCCAAAACGAGCAATGCTATACTCTCGGCCTTATTCGACTTCAGCTGGCCGACTTTCACCTTGCCTTCGGCAAGACCGAACACAACCTGCAGCAGATGTTTCGACTCGCAGCCGCTTCCCTTTCGTCCCATCAGCCTCGTTTGGATGTCCAGCAGGCCAGGTGAGGCACGTGACACTCGAGGACTGCTGGAATTTGTTGCAGATGGACTTCTTGTCCTGCGAGAACCAACGTGCGATGCTAGGGAAAATCCCTTATCATGCTGCAATGCGCTACGGCGTGCTCTTGGCAAACAGACATGCAAAGGCGGAAAAAGTCAGCGGTAGCAATTCCGGCCTTCCAGTCGCTTCCAAGCTTGTACACGAACCTCAGCACAACACTGGCTGTATGCGAAAGCAGTACATGCATCGCAGGATCCATCGTGCACGTGACCTGTGCGAGCCGAAGGAAGGCAAGTGGCAATGACTGGCAATGACAGCAGCTCACAGGCTAAGCTAAAGAAGCCGGATCACAACTCCGGGTGGCATCCCTTGGTGTGAGGAGCCTTAACCTAGTGTCCCTGCCGGCATGATGGAGCCTCTTGAACGGCAGCTATCCCAAGCACTGGATTCTCAGTTCGGGGCACGATGTTGTCACTCTGTGCCACGGCCAGCTTAGTGCCGTCTGGGGAGAATTCGATGGTCCGCACCGCATACATTCTCGCAGCCTGTCACAACCGAAGGTGCCACAACGATGCCAGCGGTCGGACTCGTCAACACCGTTCTCTCACAAAGCCTTGTCAGCCGGCTTTGTGCTGAACCTATCCTGCTTTTCACCATGCTCGTCAAAGAGCTGAACCTCGGTTCCAATACGCGTGCACGCTACAGCAACTGAAAGGAAGTCTCGCGCACATAGAAGGCAAGTTGCGATTTTGTCTGCTCCGACGGTGGCTAGCCTGTTACAGATTCCGCAGGCAATGTTCCATCATAAGCCAAAACCTTGTGCGAATTGAAATCGCTCCTGGTTGTGTTGTTGCTCCAGGATATGGATGTCACCTCCGGGGCTGACACCAATTTCTGTTTGACACACCTTCTGCGTCGCACTGGCTGTCGTACCCCGTTCTAAAGACCAAGATTGTGAAGGAAAAACCCTGCCGCGAACCTTGGACATGCCATCCACAGGCGCATTGAGATTTTTGAGATATCTGGCCAGGTGCAAACCAGAAGAGCGGCACCAGTCCAAGGCACGACGCTACTGCCAAAAAAACGCTGCTGAAAAAAACGACCTACCCAGCCCTGAACCAACCAAGTTCTCAACTACCAAAACTGCCGCATCTTCAGATTCGACTTCGACAATAAGCATTGCCAGCACTGCCTCAGCTGCATGGCTGCTAGGCCGCCCTCCTTCACGTCAGCAGACAACAAAGGTGGTTTGCGCTCAGCCGCCAAAACAACAACAAACTAAACTCCGAAACATCAAGTATAAACCAGTCCGAAAGAAGACTACCGAAGCCGGCAAAGGCGAACCCCCTCACAAGACCCTTTCTCGAATGGAGCTGATGAAAGTGGAAAGGCGGCTTCAAAACGTGTGAACCATCAACCTCCTTCCTTACGTCACCGGCCTGGGCGGGGGGCGGCGCGGGAGGCGCCCAGCCGGCTCGGGTCAGAAGAGCTGGTAGCGAGCAGAACACGGGCCAGACCTTTGTAAACCTCCAGCACACTGACGCAGCCCAGCTGGTCCTGATTTCATCCTTCTGTGTATACCACGCATCCTCCAGACCCCCACATCCCTGCAGCACTAAGACTCGCCGAAAGCAATGACATTGCCTTTTCAGATCCACAGCGGCGTGATGATTGTTTGGGTGAGACAAGCAGGAAGAACTGAACTTCTGAACAGAGTCGCTGTTGCAGGAAGCTCGACACTCGCCGCTCACAGCCAAGATACGAAAGACATTGCCGTCACTTCCGGATGTCAGATTGCCGAGTGTGGTGCCATCCCTCCGCTGATGCTTTCCCCGATGACTGCAGCGCCGAGAAAACTACTGAACCATCACCCTGTCATCCCATTTCTGATACAAAGCTGCCGTCCTTTCTCACTGCATTCATGGGCCGAATTCCTGGACAGTCTACACAGCTTGCACGACATCTGAAGCGTAGGCGAGTGTGCCCCACGTGCCATGCATCTGCCGGCCGCTGTCCATCTAAGACTCTCCCGTGCCTATGCAACTTGCGTGGGCACCTAAACTAGGAACGAGACAAGCTTGCGGGTGCTGGCAATGTCAGCGTCCGTTTTCAACAAGGCCCAAACAGCAAACAGTCCTTGTTGTGGCTGCAACGATGCTCGTATGCAAAACCTGGTAGTGTTCTGCCGGATGTTCCTGGAGTGAAACAATGCCCCAAAAAAGGGTTTCAAGAGGAGGCGTCAAAGGGAGGCTTGAAAGGGCTGCCGCAGGTGGTGCCCGAAAGGATAGCTGCGCCAAAACATACTTGGATGTTGTTGTGTTTGCAAATGGGGGGTCTGCGCCCCCGCCAGTTTTTACGCCCTGCATGCTTGCGTTATAGGATTAGCTCATCTCATCGATGCAAAAGCACATCATATGTATGTAAGTATATATGTGTATATATATATATATATATATATCTGTGTGTGTGTGTGTGCGTGTTTGTATTTGTTTGTTCATCTTTGCACTTAAACACGCTACATACCTTTTTTTACCAATAAAATATTATGTGGGTCTGTGTCCCTCGAACTTCCCGTTTCCTGTTTGTAAGCCGTGCATGCTTAAGAAGTTTATGCATGTAGACATCTAAAGACCTACATGTAGTTATGTATGTACGTATACACATATATATATATATATATATGTGTGTGTGTGTGTGTGCGCGTGCTTGTATTTGTTTGTTCATCTTTGCACTTAAGCACACTACATACCTTTTCGTATCAAGAAGACACTCCTCGGACTTCCCGCTTCTTTTTTGTAAGTCCTGCATGCTTAAGTCTGAAACCGCAGCTGCCAACAAGAAAAGTCAAGAAGGAGACAGCCAAACGAAGTCGCTAGAGGGGGGTTTAAAAAGCAAAGAAAATAGAGTAGAATGCCAGCCGACGTCGGTCTAGGGGGCTAAGAAGCGATGATTAAAGAAAAATCAAACATGATTGAAACACAAGGTGATTCGGTGAACGAAAAAGCGAAGAAACAAACGAATTCGGTTTAGGGGGTTCAGAAGCGAAGAAAAAGGTAAAATATGACTGAAACTGAAACACAATGTGCACTCGGTGAGCTAAAAAGCGAAGAAATTCCGCGAGACATACTGAAACGTCTTCTCCGACAGAAAAGAAAAAGAAAATTGATTGAAGGCCACTTTTTTTGTCTGCAGAACGTCAACACTGCAGGCTGCCACGACGCACTTTCTTTGTCCACAGAACGGCTACGACGACAACGACAACGACAACTAGTACTAGTACCACTATCTACGACTACGCCGAGTACGACGACGACCTACTACGACCACGACTACTACTACAACTACCAACTACTACGTACTTCTACACACTACTGCTACTGCTACTACTTACTGCTACTACTTCTACCACTACTACTCCTAAAGAAAAGAAGCTCTTGAAGCTTCGAAGAGGGAAGCAAGCGAAGGAGGGCTTCAAGAACTTGGAAGGTGGAAGGGAGGCTTGAAGAAAAAGAGTTTCAAAGCCGAGCGAGTTATGGCTACAAAAAGAAAGCTAGCAAGTGACAGGCGATTTATCGATTGAAAAAGAGTCATTGCTTACCGATTTATGTTGGTTTTGATCATTAATTCATGAAACAGATGAGACACGGTGCAAAGATGATTTCAATTTTAATCACTGCTTCGGTCTGCCTGCACAACCTCCGAACTGGCCTTTTGTGATCTTTGTGTTTCTGCGTGCACTCAACGCAGAGTGGACATTCCAGAAACCAGTCAGAACTCCTTCTGCTTGAACCCAGGTGCAATCTCTAGATTCAAAAACCTGGGTTCAATCTGGATTCAACACATCGCAATCAAGCGTGCAAGCTGCAATCCACTCTTCAAAAGCTGTTTGGAACTGTGTCTTTTGTCAACGTGAATTCGCTGTCAACTTCATGTATGTTCATCAAATTTTCGGTAAACTGACCAAAAATTAAGGCCAAAGCGAAATACATGGAAACAGAGCTGAACAAAAGACAAAATTCATATACTAAGTCCAGTCCAAGAGCAAGCCATTGTTGATTTTTGATCCAACTGATGCATGATGCCAGAACTGCCATGTCATGTTAAATCCAGATCTGGTCCGCTGCGCCAAATTCCAAAGCGGGAAGATGCAAGTCCCGCATGAAACGGTTGACTGCTATGCATATTCTTTTATCGAGACACGCTGGAAGCATTACCCCCATGAGCGAACAACCCAAGGTGCAGCAATACTGATCAAATGCTCCAATTCCTATTGTGGCGACCAAGCATCGAGTAAGAAAACGACATGCTTCGGAAGGTGTTTTGCAAAGCATAGGTTTTTGCAGGGTGTTAACATAATCGGAACTGAACTCTATCACCAAGCTTCAGTCAGATTTAATATTCTTTTTTGGCGTGCACGATTGGGATACAACAAAACCTCGGAGTTAACCGCAGTTTGGAACGCGGCTGGAGTCTTGGACCCCACTGACGGTTTTTGGACAACTTTGGACAACGCTCTTCTGTTGTCGAAAGTATTCTTTTTCGAACACTGGTGTTTGAACTCTGGTTCGAACACTGGTGTTTGAACCCTGGCTCATTCACTGTGTTTGGACTCTGGGTTCAAAACACCCCGGTGTTTGAACTCCAAGTTCAACCTTATGGCGGTGGTGAGCAACGAATGGCGCAATACCTCACAGTGATGTTGATGAGCTGCTGCAGGGTCGTCTGCAAAATGCTCTGGTGAGACAGCAGCAACTGGACTTGCAACAGCACACCGCAATGAAGCGATTCAGTTGAGACTCGTGCCGCCATCTCTAGCAGTGCAAAAGCCAAGTCTAGGCTTCGGTTGCTCGCCAGACAAGAGACAACCCCTGTGTTTTGTTCCATCACGATCGCGCAGACCAAAATCCAAGAAGTCCAAGGCGCAGCGGCTTTCTGGCAACCGCCTTCATCGATCTTAAACCAAGCTGCTTGACAACGTCCAATTCCTGCCAGTGACAAAGTTGTTCGACCACGACACGTGGTGCGAAAAGCGCCGCCGGCAGCAGAATCGAAACAATGTCTCCAGTTGAGAGCTGGAACACTGAGTCAGCCGCTAAGACAGGCAGAGATCGCCAAGGCGGTGTCTCGTCAGCTGTAGCACTCGGTCCCTACAAAAGTGAAACTACAATCCAAGCATCAAACTACAAGAAAGCGGTAAACAGCAAAGCGAAGCTCTACAAAGGGCTGCAGAAACTTTGCTGGTGTTGCCATGCAGCGCAAACTACGGAGTTTTTGCGACGTTAAAGCCACCCAAAACAACAGGTGGCGTCCACTCCGGTTGCCGTTCTAGTCTTGCCAGACAACGGACAACCGTGTTTTGTTCCGTTACGATAAGGAGTGCGAAGATGGCAATTGGTCGCTCAATGCTTCTGCTCTGCCGCGAAGACATCTCTATGGCCTCCCTCTTTGACAAGGAGCTTTCAGGAAAGAGGCTTTAGAAGGGGGCTTGAAGAGGGCTTGAAGGGGGGAAGATGAAGGGGGGTTTCGAAGTCTTCAAAGTTTGGGTGCTACATTGTATTTTCTTCGCAAACGCCCCAAAAAGCGATTTCGTGTGGCTTCTTCTTCTTTTGTGTTTGTGTTCATTTGTTTTGTTTCATTAAGTTTGTTTTTTTTCATATTTTCTTTGCAAAAATCACCATCAAACGATTTCGTGTGGCTTCTTCTTCTGGTTTTGTGTGTGTGTGTGTGTGTGTGTGTGTGATTGCGTGGGAGGCTTAAAGGGAGCTTAAGGGGGGCTTCCGGGAGGCTTAAAGGGGGGCTTAAAGGGGGGCTTAAGGGGGGCTTAAAGGGGGGCTTAAAGGGGGGCTTAAGGGGGGGGTTGAAGGGGGGCTTTAAAGGGGCTTTAAGGGGGGCTTAAAGGCTTCGACCCTTTGCCCCCCCTCCCCCTTAGGGGAGACCCCTTTAAAGGGGGCTTTAAAGGGGCTTAAAGGGGGGCTTCAAGGGGGGCTTAAGCCCCCCTTTGTCAAAGGGGGTGGGGCCCCCATCCTCGGCCACACGGGCACGGGCGTAGGAGCTCGCGCTAGTCTTGGGACCTTCGTTTCTGTGTCCACCATCGCTCCCGTGTGATCGGGGTTGCGATGTTGGTGACAAGCTATGGCCACGCTGCCGGAGCATCTTGCGGCATCGATTGTCCTCTGTGCTTCCGTACAGTCGATACCGGTGCTCTTTAGATGCTACACGGCAGACGCTTCGCGCCATTGGTTCACAGGAACGCAGAGCTGCTGGCCTCGTGCTCCGTCCACTCTACACGGAACATCGTCGCCGTGTCTCTGCCCACCTGGCACAGCTCAGCCTCTATAGTTTCCATACATCGACCGATTTCCAAGTGGCTGTGCGATTGGTATTCACGTACACGCACTACCATTGTGCAGATTGACCTGGAGACTGTGGTGACAATTGCTTCAATGTCCCGCCTGTATACTGGACGGTCAATCGTCTTTTCGTGGGTCTTCTGACCTGCAATCTGCGCATTGACTCGCAGCCCTGGTCCTTTGCGGTCCCGCGCTGTGGAGAGTGCCATACTTTTCCATGGAACTGGTGCGAGCTTCCACTTGCGCGGCTGCGACCGCCTTACCGCTCTGCAGCACTTCCATTCGGGGTGAGTCAGACTCTGTTTAGTTTAACCCTTGCCCTTGCGACTCTCGCTCAGGTGGGAAGCTCGGCAGAGGGATTCTTACGCAGACAAGAAGCAAGCGGACTGCAACCTTCATTTTGCCCCACAGCGCAATGAGGTCTTGTCACGTTCGTAAGGGGAAGAGACGACCCAGGGCCAACGACGGACAGTCCGGCCCGAGCGAAGCTATGCAAGGCAACACACGGCCCTACATTAGCAGGCCCTGTTACAAGGTCGCAACGAAAACTTCAACCCCCCTCTCACAACCCAGGTTTTCTGTGGGTGCGGAGGGCCGGAAACAGAAAACTTGGAGCACACCTGATGTGAAACAGGATTTCTTCTTCTCACAGCATTCGAGCAGCTGATTATAGCTGCACATGCAGCGAATAAGTTCCACATGCAAAAGCTTCTGCACTGCCACAGGCCCATGCACACTCAAAGCAAGCCGTGACACTGCACACATCACAATGCGCTGAAGAACTGCTAGCCAATCCCACTTTGATGCATGCTGCGCATGCACCCCGCGTTAACAAGCGGCTCTGGTACTCCACTCTCTTTGGAGATCCTACTCTGCGCCTCTGTCTCTCGTCTTGGCCCTTGCGATACCCACTCCTGGGAAGCTGGGCCATTGCGCAGGACATTCAAGTGTGAATGATAACCGTGCGTCCTGCCCCTGCAGCACGCACAATGCGAGGCTTATCAATGGAAAGTCGAGCGTGGGCAATTTTGCAATGATCTGAGCCCCATCATTTCCTGAGGAGTACGTCCTACGTGCATCTGCCTCCCATTGACCCTTGCGATGCCCACACTGGGGAAGCTGGGCCTGGTTTGACAGCTGGGTAAGACCCTGCTGGCTACTGCGGTTACTTGGTTGAATTGTGCTCTACTGTGCTGCCCTTGCGAGACCCACAATGTTGGGAAGCTGGGCTTGGACGGAAGTGCAGTGCTTTATTGCCCCTTGCAATGCCCACACTGGGGAAGCTGGGCCTGGTTTGACAGCTGGGCTAAGACTTGGCTGGTTAACCCTCATCTGTCGCATCGTGCTCGCACTGTGCTGCCCTTGCGAGACCCACATGTTGGGAAGCTGGGCCTGGTCCCAAGTGCTTTGAGGTTGATTGGGACAATGCACGCCGGGCACACAGCAGCAGCACGCATTGCTTGCTGCTTGCATTTGCGAGACCCACGTTACTGTGAAGCTGGCCCGCTCTATCGCTACGTACCTGCCATGGAGCGTGCTGGTTTGTGGATGCCCGTACAAGACTTTTTTCCGGAAGAAGACAACTGAGAGAGGCTACGCTCTGAAAGGCCGAACGATCCCTGCTGGCTAAGTCTGCAAGTCGCGGCCCGTTTCACCTGACATGATTCAATTGTACAGCTTTTATTGTATTCTTGGTGTTCTTGTAGTTCTTGCTGGGGCCGAGTGCAGCAACTGCTGTCTGTGAGGCCCGCCCACGCCAAAAAAACTGTTGGTCCTGTCAGTTCGCCACAGCTCAGCAAGCAGCCTGCACTTACAGCTCAGCCAGCAGCCCAGATTGCACCTGCAAGTGCCTCAGTGCAAGCGATGGAGGTGTTCCAGCTGCCACGTCTGGAATGCCTGTTCAGCTTTTTTTGGCGTGGGCGGGCCTCAAAGACAGCAGTTGCTGCACTCGGTTCCAGTAAGAACTGCAAGAACTACAAGAAAGCAGAGAGAGAGAGAGAGAGAGAGAGAGAGAGAGAGAGAGAGAGAGAGAGAGAGAGAGAGAGAGAGAGAGAGAGAGAGAGAGAGAGAGAGAGAGAGAGAGAGAGAGAGAGAGAAAGAGAGAATGCACACTAAGGTGAAACGGGCTGCGACTTGCAGACTTCGCCGGCAGGCATCGTTCAGCCCTGGTTATGTTTCAAATGCGAAAGCCGCTCAGAAGCATTCTTCCAGACAGATGAGTCGCACAATTGCATACTTACGCATGTGAAGGTCCACCTGCCAGGAACGTTGGGGCACCCAATGCGTTCAAGGAGGACATGTAAAAGCGCATGCGTCCTGTCCGGCGCCCGAGAAAATGGCTCGCAGGGGCATCGAAGCCATCATGAACAGAGGCAGCGTCACCACAACCCACGGAACAAGGTGCATGCCAAGCAAGATGGAAGGTGCACCGACGAGTGGCGTTATTAAGCCCAGCTTCCCACCAGGGGCATCGCAAGGGCAATCCTCTGTAGCCGAGAATCGAAAGACGTGCAAAGTAGCGGGAACGCCTGTTCAGCTTCCGGTGCCGCCGACGCCCACTTGGGGTGCGGACCAACTGCAGCACACGCGGCTCCAAATGTGGGGTCGAATAATCCAAGCAATTTTGGCTTTGCTTGAGTGGCTCCCCTCTGTTCTCTTGGAGAATTATTTTTCCACACTGGATGCCTGCCTGTGGGCGGGTCACCTTGATGGTCTGGAACACACGGGCTTGGACTTAGGCTCCAGAATGAAGAAATTTACGACCCCAAAACAGGGGCCGCCAAGCAGCCCCAATTTGGGGTCCTCTGGTTGCCAGTCAAAATATGTTAAAGGAGCTTGGCTGCATTTCGCGGGCCCTTTTCTGGGGCCGTGAGACGGCCCCATTTTTGGGACAGCGGCTGAATCTCGTCAGCTGCGCATGTCATTGATTGTAATGACTTTGGGGAGCGTCTGGTGGAGGACCGTTTGGAAGGTCGGAACTTGTCCAAGGCAGCTGTGTGCTCGCCCTTAATAGTGCTGCAGCCAGAGGAATGCAATTGTGGAGGCCCGACAGCCCCATAACTGTGCAGCTTTGGAGGTAACCAAAAAAGAGATCGTACAAAGACAGGGAAATCTGTCCAGAGGTGACTCTAGCATTTCTGAATAGAGCAGATCAAGCCGCCATGCAGCCTCTGCAAGACCGGCTGTTGCTGTTCCCTCAAAGAACAGTCCGGAGTGCATGAACGGGTACAAGAGCGGCGGAATTTCCAGGAAGGTATCTCCACCAGATTTGAACAGGACTTCTTGAGCTGTGCAGAGTTATGGTGTCGAGAGGTGTGGGTGATGGTTCGGAATTTGTGCACGGTGCTTAACTCCAAAACCCGCTCATGCACGACATGGGCTCACCTGGCTCTCGCTAGATATTTTTGCTCTTTTAGCAGGGACCCATGTGCAACATTCCTGGCTTTGCCTTGCTTCTGGTTACATTTTCTGTTGTTAGAGGGCTGTTACTGTTCCCTTACAAGAACAGTCCGGAACTGCACTTCTGTTACCGGTGGGAGCTGGATCGTACAAGCGGCGGAATTTCCAGGAAGGTATCTTCACCAGATCTGGAAAGGACTTTTTGAGCTGTGCAGAAGACCCAAAGCAAAAGCCTTCGAGCCTTCACTTGCGCGCGCTCAAGCCTCTTGAGGCCAAAGGAAGATGACAGCGAAATGAACCTGGGGTCAAGGTGCAAAAGAGACACGCAACCATGAAGGCAATCCAAGACTCCGATTGCATGATGGAACTGACATAAAGAGCAAAACAAATTGAAGGAGATGAAGATGCAACCTCCGTTTTGCAACAGAGGGGGAGTCTCGCATTTAAGTGCTTGCTCAAAATCCGTGCATCAGCAACTCTTCTGGTGGAGCTGCAGTGCCAGACCCAATGAGACCGGAGAAGCGGGACAGACACAGCTCCAAGCTTCATGCTCTGTGCAACAGTGCATTTGAAGGGCGCTTCCACCAAGAGCTCTTGTTGCTCAGCAAAGTCTTCCGCATCCTCCGGCAGAACACAGCCCGTGGCAGTTTCTGAATTCTGGAAACATGCCGACAAGCAGGATCCTGCACGACAGACGCTGTGAAAATTCTGCAATCTTGGATGTTCTGATGTTTTGGCAGCTTTGGCATGTCTGAAGCTGCGAGGAGCTGTTGAGTTGGGTCAGTGACTGCACTCGTTTCGTTTCGTTTTGCTTGGAAGTGTTTTGCTTGGAGACAAACAGCTGATGCCGTTGCAGCCCAGGACGCTGAGTTGCAACTCTGCTTTTGGCTCTGTTGGTCCTGTCAGCTCGCCACAGCTCAGCAAGCAGCCTAGACTGCACTTACAGCTCAGCCAGCAGCCCAGATTGCACCTGCAAGTGCCTCAGTGCAAGCGATGGAAGTGTTCCAGCTGCTGCGTCTGGAACGCCTGTTCAGCTTCCGGTGCCGCCGACGCCCACTTTGGGTGCGGACCAACTGCAGCACACGCGGCTCCAAATGTGGGGTCGAATAATCCAAGCAATTTTGGCTTTGCTTGAGTGGCTCCCCTCTGTTCTCTCATGTCTTTCACTTCCAGGCAAGCTGTCTGTGGAAATTCTGGTTCTTGGAGAATTATTTTTCCATACTGGATGCCTTCCTGTGGGCGGGTCACCTTGATGGTCTGGAACACATGGGCTTGGACTTAGGCTCCAGAATGAAGAAATTTACGACCCCAAAACAGGGGCCGCCAAGCAGCCCCAATTTTGGGGTCCTCTGGTTGCCAGTCAAAATATGTTAAAGGAGCTTGGCTGGATTTCGCGGGCCCTTTTCTGGGGCCGCGAGACGGCCCCATTTTTGGGGTCGCAAGTTGATTCCTGCACCCACAGCTGCCCATGACATTGCTTGTAATGACTTTGGGGAGCGTCTGGGGGAGGACCGTTTGGAAGGTCGGAACTTGTCCAAGGCAGCTGTGTGCTCGCCCTTAATAGTGCTGCAGCCAGCGGAATGCAACTGTGGACGGCCGATCTGGCGAAGCCAGAATTGCTTGTGTTCTGCGGGCCTTAAAATGGGGTCGCCCGACAGCCCCATAACTGTGCAGCTTTGGAGGTAACCAAAAACGAGATCGTACAAAGACAGGGAAATCTGTCCAGAGGTGACTCTAGCGTTTCTGAATAGAGCAGATCAAGCCGCCATGCAGCCTCTGCAAGACCGGCTGTTGCTGTTCCCTCAAAGAACAGTCCGGAGTGCATGAACGGGTACAAGAGCGGCGGAATTTCCAGGAAGGTATCTCCACCAGATTTGAACAGGACTTCTTGAGCTGTGCAGAGTTATGGTGTTGAGAGGTGTGGGTGATGGTTCGGAATTTGTGCACGGTGCTTAACTCCAAAACCCGCTCATGCACGACATGGGCGCACCTGGCTCTCGCTAGATATTTTTGCTCTTTTAGCAGGGACCCATGTGCAACATTCCTGGCTTTGCCTTGCTTCTGGTTACATTTTCTGTTGTTAGAGGGCTGTTACTGTTCCCTTACAAGAACAGTCCGCAACTGCACTTCTGTTACCGGTGGGAGCTGGATCGTACAAGCGGCGGACTTTCCAGGAAGGTATCTTCACCAGATCTGAAAAGGACTTTTTGAGCTGTGCAGAAGACCCAAAGCGAAAGCCTTCGAGCCTTCACTTGCGCGCGCTCAAGCCTCTTGAGGCCAAAGGAAGATGACAGCGAAATGAACCTGGAGTCAAGGCGCAAAAGAGACACGCAACCATGAAGGCAATCCAAGACTCCGATTGCATGATGGAACTGACATAAAGAGCAAAAAATTGAAGGAGATGAAGATGCAACCTCCGTTTTGCAACAGAGGGGGAGTCTCGCATTTAAGTGCTTGCTCAAAATCCGAGCATCAGCAACTCTTCTGGTGGAGCTGCAGTGCCAGACCCAATGAGACCGGAGAAGCGGGACAGACACAGCTCCAAGCTTCATGCTCTGTGCAACAGTGCATTTGAAGGGCGCTTCCACCAAGAGCTCTTGTTGCTCAGCAAAGTCTTCCGCATCCTCCGGCAGAACACAGCCCGTGGCAGTTTCGGAAACATGCGGAGAAGCAGGATCCTGCACGACAGACGCTGTGAAAATTCTGCAATCTTGGATGTTCTGATGTTTTGGCAGCTTTGGCATGTCTGAAGCTGCGAGGAGCTGTTGAGTTGGGTCAGTGACTGCACTTGTTTCGTTTCGTTTTGCTTGGAAGTGTTTTGCTTGGAGACAAACAGCTGATGCCGTTGCAGCCCAGGACGCTGAGTTGCAACTCTGCTTTTGGCTCTGTTGGTCCTGTCAGCTCGCCACAGCTCAGCAAGCAGCCTAGACTGCACTTACAGCTCAGCCAGCAGCCCAGATTGCACCTGCAAGTGCCTCAGTGCAAGCGATGGAAGTGTTCCAGCTGCTGCGTCTGGAACGCCTGTTCAGCTTCCGGTGCCGCCGACGCCCACTTTGGGTGCGGACCAACTGCCAACTGCAGCACACGCGGCTCCAAATGTGGGGTCCGAATAATCCAAGCAATTTTGGCTTCGCTTGAGTGGCTCCCCTCTGTTCTCTCTTGTCTTTCACTTCCAGGCAAGCTGTCTGTGGAAATTCTGGTCCTTGGAGAATTATTTTTCCATACTGGATGCCTGCCTGTGGGCGGGTCACCTTGATGGTCTGGAACACACGGGCTTGGACTTAGGCTCCAGAATGAAGAAATTTACGACCCCAAAACAGGGGCCGCCAAGCAGACCCAATTTTGGGGTCCTCTGGTTGCCAGTCAAAATATGTTAAAGGAGCTTGGCTGGATTTCGCGGCCCTTTTCTGGGACCGCGAGACGGCCCCATTTTTGGGGTCGCAAGTTGATTCCTGCACCCACAGCGGCTGAATCTCGTCAGCTGCCCATGTCATTGCTTGTAATGACTTTGGGGAGCGTCTGGTGGAGGACCGTTTGGAAGGTCGGAACTTGTCCAAGGCAGCTGTGTGCTCGCCCTTAATAGTGCTGCAGCCAGCGGAATGCAACTGTGGAGGGCCGATCTGGCGAAGCCAGAATTGCTTGTGTTCTGCGGGCCTTAAAATGGGGTCGCCCGACAGCCCCATAACTGTGCAGCTTTGGAGGTAACCAAAAAAGAGATCGTACAAAGACAGGGAAATTTGTCCAGAGGTGACTCTAGCATTTCTGAATAGAGCAGATCAAGCCGCCATGCAGCCTCTGCAAGACCGGCTGTTGCTGTTCCCTCAAAGAACAGTCCGGAGTGCATGAACGGGTACAAGAGCGGCGGAATTTCCAGGAAGGTATCTCCACCAGATTTGAACAGGACTTCTTGAGCTGTGCAGAGTTATGGTGTCGAGAGGTGTGGGTGATGGTTCGGAATTTGTGCACGGTGCTTAACTCCAAAACCCGCTCATGCACGACATGGGCCCACCTGGCTCTCGCTAGATATTTTTGCTCTTTTAGCAGGGACCCATGTGCAACATTCCTGGCTTTGCCTTGCTTCTGGTTACATTTTCTGTTGTTAGAGGGCTGTTACTGTTCCCTTACAAGAACAGTCCGCAACTGCACTTCTGTTACCGGTGGGAGCTGGATCGTGCAAGCGGCGGAATTTCCAGGAAGGTATCTTCACCAGATCTGAAAAGGATTTTTTGAGCTGTGCAGAAGACCCAAAGCAAAAGCCTTCGAGCCTTCACTTGCGCGCGCTCAAGCCTCTTGAGGCCAAAGGAAGATGACAGCGAAATGAACCTGGAGTCAAGGTGCAAAAGAGACACGCAACCATGAAGGCAATCCAAGACTCCGATTGCATGATGGAACTGACATAAAGAGCAAAAAAAATTGAAGGAGATGAAGATGCAACCTCCGTTTTGCAACAGAGGGGGAGTCTCGCAGTTAAGTGCTTGCTCAAAATCCGTGCATCAGCAACTCTTCTGGTGGAGCTGCAGTGCCAGACCCGATGAGACCGGAGAAGCGGGACAGACACAGCTCCAAGCTTCATGCTCTGTGCAACAGTGCATTTGAAGGGCGCTTCCACCAAGAGCTCTTGTTGCTCAGCAAAGTCTTCCGCATCCTCCGGCAGAACACAGCCCGTGGCAGTTTCTGAATTCTGGAAACATGCGGACAAGCAGGATCCTGCACGACAGACGCTGTGAAAATTCTGCAATCTTGGATGTTCTGATGTTTTGGCAGCTTTGGCATGTCTGAAGCTGCGAGGAGCTGTTGAGTTGGGTCAGTGACTGCACTCGTTTCGTTTCGTTTTGCTTGGAAGTGTTTTGCTTGGAGACAAACAGCTGATGCCGTTGCAGCCCAGGACGCTGAGTTGCAACTCTGCTTTTGGCTCTGTAGGTCCTGTCAGTTCGCCACAGCTCAGCAAGCAGCCTAGACTGCACTTACAGCTCAGCCAGCAGCTCAGATTGCACCTGCAAGTGCCTCAGTGCAAGCGATGGAAGTGTTCCAGCTGCTGCGTCTGGAACGCCTGTTCAGCTTCCGGTGCCGCCGACGCCCACTTTGGGTGCGGACCAACTGCAGCACACGCGGCTCCAAATGTGGGGTCGAATAATCCAAGCAATTTTGGCTTTGCTTGAGTGGCTCCCCTCTGAGCTACGCGCAATCGGTGTATGGTGGTTGTTGCGAAGAGAATAAAATGAAAAGAAGAGTTGAGGACACAAAACGCAATCAGACACAAACGCAATCATGAACACGACAGAAGAAGAAGCCACACGAAATCGCTTTCGGGGGATCTTTGCGCAGAAAGGAGAAAAGAAGAGTTTAAGAACGCAAAGGCCAGCACACACACACACACACACACGCAGAAGAAGAAGAATCCACGTGAAATCGCTTTTGATGGTTTTGCGAAGAAAACAAGATTAGAAAAACGAAAGAAACGAAACAAAGCGCAATCACTCACACACAGACACAAGAAGAAACATTCACGAACAGAAATCGAAGGCTTCGAAGCCTTCGAAGGACAGAACGCAGGATTTGAAGCCTTCAAAGGCAAGAACAAAGACTTTGAAGCCTTCGAAGGGCAAGGACGAAGGGAGCTTCGAAGGCTTCGAAGGGGAGGACGGGGAGAGAGTCTTCGAAGCCTTTCGAGTCGAAGGCGAGGGCTTCATCCTGCCCTTCGAAGCCTTCAAAGCCTCCTGCGTCTTTGCGAAGCTGAAGGGGCTTTAGACTCTTCGGCGCGAAGGGACTTTGAAGCTCCCCTTCGACTGTCACCTCGAAGGCTTCGAAGCTTTCAGCGAACTGAAGTCTCTCCTTCGTGAAAGATCCCAGATGCTGTCTGAGTCTGTGTGTCGCAGTCTCGCTTTGTAGAGGTGTTAGTTTGTTGCTTTTTAATGTGAAAGCATTCTTGTCTTGCCGTGCGTGCTCTTCAAAACACAGATCTGGAAGATCTTCACTCAAAGTGTGAATCTGTTCCCTCATATTTTCGATGGTTGCCAGTCTGGTTTCCGACAGTTTCCTGTGGTTTCCTATGGGTTTCCCACAGGTTCTTGCGGTTTCTTCCAGGTTTCCGAGTGTTTTCCACACCTTCAAGGAAGATGCCTATGGCGCACACTTTTCGAAAGTTTTTCAGCCTCGAACATGAGCGGGTCAAATTCCGCCAAAATGAAATTCGAGACAAGGTCCAGGATGTTCGAAATCTGTGCAGCCTACAATTCGGATTAGGAGGTAGCACCTCCACTTCTCTGATTGGTCGTGCTGCTGGATTTGCCTGCTTGCGGCACTTCTCGGCTGGACTTGGAATTGCCATCGCATTTTGATTGCTCAGGTTGCTGCCAACTACAAGACTCTATGTCGATTGTCGGCTATCTGCAAGCGACACTTGCACCAGCAGCCACGACAGACATTTGCTCTTGCACATTTCAGCTGGGCAGAGCGCAGGGCCATGGTTCCATACGTCTGCGGGAGCTTTCTTATTGCACACGTTGGCTCTGCAGTCGCAATGTCTGTTCGTACAACGCGTTGCAGGCGCCTCACTGCTACACTTGTGTGCCCTTGCGAGATCCACACTGATGGGAAGCTGGGCACGGGATTTACTCATATTGGGAGAGTAAACACCTTTTGCCCATGTCATCATGCGGCGGTGGTCGGTCAATGGTTGTCCACCACCATGACTGCACGTTTCTGCCCTTGCGAGACCCATCCAGGTGGGAAGCTGGGCCCATGCGGTTGATGTGTGCAGGGTGCACTCGCTTCTCGTACGGGTGCGGAGTTGACTGGCGCCTGGCAGACCATGTTATGCGCGTCATTTCACACGACCACAGGACACGAGGCAATGCGTGCGCCATTGCGCGACCCAGTTCATCTGGGGAGCGGGGCTTCTGAGTAGCCGATGTTGGCCAGCGCTGGGCATTTTATGGCTGAACGACGCCTGCCGGCTAAGTCTGCAAGTCGCAGCCTGTTTCACCTTGTTAAGGATACGTATTCTCTGTACAGCTTTTGATTTGTTATTGTATTCTTGCACATCTTGTAGTTCTTACTGGGACCGAGTGCAGCAACTGCTGTCTTTGAGGCCCGCCCACGCCAAAAAATGCCTACAATTTGGGTTTGCTTTCCGACGCTCTGTTATGCTCATTGTGTGGAACTTCAAAGAAGCACGCTCTGCTCTTGAAGCTTGCCAGTGAGCATTCGCAGGCCTCTTACAGACAAGGCTCAAGCTCATTTCAGGTTTTACTTGCCTGGGAGTTTGGCTTTTGTTCGTGGTTTTTCCGTTCAGAATCGAGCCGCCTGTCAGAGAAGCTGAGTTATGTTGCCGAAAACCAAGATTATTGCTCAACCAGCGCGGAAGTTTAAGGCTGAACCTTGAACCGATAAACGGTAAACGTCGTTAAACTCGATAAAACGCATCAGGATTTCTGAGTCTACTAATTGTGTAAAAGAAGGTTGTGTGCAAATTTTATAACATGCTGGTTTCAAGTGTCCATCCGGACGCATAGTATTGGTCTTGTTCGTCGTGTGTTCGATTTGGTGCCTTGGAACAGCCTCCTCGAATCTTTGGGCGCGTTGTCCGATTCCCCAAAAATCCAAGCGAAGCGACAGCAAAAATGCCGTTGTGGCCATTGTGTGCTGGTTCCATGTTTCAGTTTAGAGCTAGCATTTGCAGCAGAAAGCGTTGTTCAAGATATATCATTTCTTACAGAGCAGGTTGTCGGAATCCACTCGGCCACTCGGTTATCGAGAATCGATCCTGGCCAGAGACAAAATCATCAGTCCAGCTGAAATATTTCGTTGACTTCATGTTAGGTTGCTTTCATTCACTTTGGAAATTTCTCGATTTTGCTTGGCACAGGAATAGGATAATATGCACAGTTGGGCGCTTGTTGCCAAGCGGTCGTAGAAGCAGTCGTAGTAGTAGTAGTAGTAGCAGTAGTAGTAGTAGTAGTCGTAGCAGCAGCAGCAGTAGTAGTAGTAGTAGTAGCAGTAGTAGTAGTAGTAGTAGTAGCAGTAGGAGTAGGAGTAGGAGTAGGAGTAGGAGTAGGAGTAGGAGTAGGAGTGGGAGTAGCAGTAGTAATAGCAGTACTTGTTGTTGCTGCTGCGGTTGGTACATGTTGGTACTGCAGTCTGCAGTGTTCTCGAGCCAGTGCGGATGCCGTCTATGTGTTGCTGCTTTCTTTGTTTTCTTGCCAGCTCCTGGCCGGGATGCCCAGTACGCAGGCCAGTGGCTCATACCGCCAGAAGGATAAACATCTGAGGGGGCTTTAGACAGATGGTCATGCCATCGGCCCGGAAACGCTTCGACCCAACGATGGACACATCGTGCATCATCCTGCCACGGAAACTTCATAGCAAGCCATGCCTAGCGATTTTCCGAGTGGCCGCCTGCCGGGGCTCCGACGAAGGACGGGGGCTCCCGGCTCTTTGGCGTCCAGGTTGCACACCCACAGCAGCCGATGTGTCAGAGGAGAACGAAATCTTCCGATGACGTGGGCAGGGCTCTGGAGTCGGGTGGGTCGAGTCCTGTAGAGCCAACAGCCAAAGAGACAGAGGGAACCGGAAACGTGGCCACTGCGTCACCCGGCATCCAAACCGAAAGCGAGGAGGTGCGCCCGGCGAGTAAGCTTCTTCTCACAAGATCGAATCCGTTGGTCTCATTTCCAGGCTTCCAGTGTGCTCGTCGACGCAGTCGGTGACGATCCCGTCGACGACCTCGACTCAGGCAGATTCCTTTGCTCCCGGCAAGTTCCTTGTTTCTCTGCTTCCCTCGGCTCTCCTGAAGGGGCTCTTGCCATGCTCGAGGAGCAGAAGGAGGTGCGGTGACAGGCTTCGTGTTCTGCGACAAGGGCACCTCCGCCTCCACCAGAATTCCTCCTTTCCATGCGATTGCATCCCTTTGGGAGGGGCTGGACGTCTTCGTGCATCGCAGCAGCGAGGCCTGGGCGGGAGCCTGAGCCAAGCATTGGGCGGACTCCCTTCGACTTCATCGCAGCCTCACACGCACAGGGGTGCTCTGGCAAAGCAGAGTGAGGTCATTACTCCTCTGTCCGGGCACTTGCGCCTGGAGTTGAGGCCGAAATGGGCACCTCCCTTCTCAGCTCCCGAGACCCGCCTCGTTTGTTCGGTTTGTCAGGCCAATGCCGGCGGATGGCCTGCCGCCTGCAGGCGGACCGCCGTTCATCGCTCCGAGTTCTTGTTGTTAGCGCCTGTGGCTGTAGAAGGAAGTGGTGAGGCAAGGTGCATCAGACAATGAACTCATGTTAGTGCGCATAGGAATTAAGCAATCCCTCTAGAAAGAGGACGAGTTTGTAGTCGTACCAGCTACAATGCAACTTGCGTTGAACTGGAGCCGGAGGCAGTGACGGTGTCATCTGGCGTCTGGATGACAAGGCCCACAGTGGCAGAATGTCGAGCTGAGAGAGGAATGAAGGGAGCGAGCGGTATTCGTCGATTTAAATTGCATCCTTGATGCTGGAAATGACCACATATTTCTCATTGTATCCGTCAGAAAATGAAGGCTGGTCAAGCATCAGAACAAGAATAAACGAAGAGCCGGGTGTTCGGAACACATCAGCCATCCAAGCAAGCCAAGAGTGCCAGTAGCAGGAAGCACAAGGACTGATGAGTCGAAATATTGCTCGGGTTCCTCTTGGTACCTCTTTCGGATCTTATGGCTCCCTCTATTTTGGGGCAGAATCGTTAGGCGCCCAGACTGTGGATCCCATCATTTCCGGGTTATGGAACCGGGCCGCGGCCATGAGGTGAGCTGGGATTTGGGCAGGTGCAGATATTGGGTGGCTTTCCGTAGGGGCTCATAGAGTTTTCGGAGGGTCCAGGGTTTGAGGACTATGCTGGTGCTGCTGTGCTGCTGTGCTGCTGCTGCTGCTGCCGCCTTCTCCGGATGCTTCTGTCAGCAACATGTCAGCTGCAATTCCAATGCCAACTGTCAGCACATACAACCGCCAATACGAAGGCTTGACAGCAGTACACATTTGACAGCGATGCACATTTACAGGTAGTAGCTTCAGTTACCAGTATCATGGCGATGAGTGTGATGCCATGGACGGCGGTGATGATGACGATGACGGTCGTCATGATGTCGATGGTGGCAATATGATGGTCATGCCGACGGCGGTGATGGCCACGGTATGCCACGGTGATGTTCTTGATCATGATCATGCTGCTGGTCATGATGATGACGAAGCTGCGACGAGCATTATCACAGACGTAGTTTTTGTCTGTGTTTGGATTCCCTCGGTGCGTGCATTTGTTCCAAAGTGAGTCTGCCGGTGCAGGTTCTAGCTCAGGGCATGGAGGCCTCGCTGCAGCTCTGGTAGTAGCATGATGGTGGTAAACGTAGTAGTGGTGCTTTGACAGTAGGGGTGGTAGTGGCTAGAAGCAGCAATGCTGTCAAGTCTTCTAGCAGTGGAGCTCTAAGCACTTCGGCAGCTAAAGACGTTCCCGCAGCTTACAGACAAGCTTTCTTGCGCTGGGACGAGAGATATTCACGGATGTGTCGAGTGTATGATCAACTTCAGGAACAGTGGGAGGATGGCGAGGAGCCTTGCAAGCTCGGTGTTTGGGGGGGGGGAACATGAAATCTCGCTCCATGGACAGTCACACCTAAGCTAGAAAATCGAATTTCCGTAACTTGCCTCCTTCGTACGGAATCTGCTTTTCCTCGAACGCTTCTTTCCCGGCAAGTGACAGACGGGGGGTCTCTTACTTGGATCTTGGTGTCCGAGAATTGGGCTTCATGTATCAACTTCTGTGCTTAAAACCCGCCAGGACTTTCCGTCGGCAGCGCGCCAAGACAACGAGGGCCTCGCCCGCTCCGTATCAAGGAGGATCTCCCGAAGATGCTTGTTCCATTGTTCCAAGGCAGCACATATCCCAGCCGACACCAATCTTGGTGATTCCGCGATGGTTGTAGGTGTAGTGTTAGCAGCGCATAGCTCAAATTAGCAAGTCAGAGCAGGCAGACTACAAGCGGTCCTCAGGGAACAAGACACCAGATAGCATAAACGGACAAGTTGTCAGTACTCCGTCCTCAGCTAATAGCACCAGAAGCAGATGGTATGGAAGCATGACAAATCAGAGCCCACTACCATATTGAAAAAGAAGCCGAAACACATGGCTCACAAGAGTGGGTGAAATGTTCTTGGAATGAGAGCAATTCTCAGAAAGGCGAAACTCTGCTAGAGGAAAGGCGGCAGCACATGCCTGCACACACACACACACAGACACACTCATCAGCTAAACCCACCGTCAACGGATGGACGTGACAAGCAATGAACCGTACAAGAGAAATAGCTCTGCACGAGCAGTGAAAAATGCTGGCAGCAAATGACGGGCTCCTCCCACCCCGCGTTCGCATGAAGTCCATCTCTCCCCCCTTCCTGTCTGACATGCTCGCGTTCTGGTGTCGGCCGTGTATCATTTCTGAAGTGCTCGTGGCCGTCCTCTCCTTCCCCTCCATCCCAAAGCCCCGTCGGACAAGGAGGGGTTACATTCGACCACCATATTATCGGTTATGATCGCGCAGCAATCAGTCTAGCAACCCTCACCTTGGAACACTTTTAACGACAACCGAACTGTCAAAGGCGAAAGTAACTCTGCGGTCCCTGCACCCCACTGTGGTGAAAGTGGTGGATTTAGGGTTGAGGCTTTCAAACAATTGGAGGTTAGGATTTACGCCTGCTCTTCGTATGTGTTTCCTCCTGTGAGCATGAATAGCATCGAGGGTTGTTTAGGCTTTCGGTTTCAGGGCTGCTGTTTGTGCAAGTGTGGCTTCGATAGGAGGATGCCATTCGGGGCCCGAGCCGGCAACCTGGACCCTCATTGTATGTACACCCTCAACCAATCGTGTATTTATAAAGACCCGTGTGAACGAGCGCATGCATGCACAAGAAACCAGCCTTTATCTCAGTTGGTCCAATGCTTTTGTCAGTGTGATGCAGGACCGCAGCATTTGGCAAGACACAGCTACAATGTACATGTAATTATGTCTATGTATACATATTAGATATATATATATATATATGTATACATATGCATGCATATTGCATCGTCGTTCGGATGAATGCAATGTCTGTGCAGTGCACTTTCGCGTTTCTTCTCGCACTATTCGCCATGTAATCACCGAGCTGCATATCGCAGACTTTTCTTTCCAGTACCCATGAGCTGTAAATTGTGGTCATCATGATCTGTCACCATTTCCACGATCATGATATCATCATCATCATCATCGTCATCGTCGTCACCATCATCATCATCATCATCATCATCCATCATCATCATCATCACCATCGTCACGATTACCACCATCATCAGCATGATCATCATCAGCATCTCCGCCACCAGCATTAAGGCTATGTTCATTTGCCTCTTCATTGTCATATTATGCCTCCTGTGGTCTACCTCGTGTTTCTCATTCTCTTCCTCGTTCCATTCCTGTTGATGGCATCATCATCATGATCATCATTGTCGGCTGCTTCTCATCTCTCCCGGGGAACATCGTGGCCACAGTTGTAGCACAACAAGATGCCAGCAGAGCATACGGCAGACGAGGGTCTTTGCAAGAAGAGGACAAGCGTAGCCCAAAACTCGACGGGACCTGAAGCTGCGCAGGATAAAGAAGGTGAGCTCCGGGATGAGACGCCTGAGGAGTGTTACCGAGAAGCTCGAGGCCGGTTCACCTGTGAAGTGCTGCGATTTCAAGGTTCAGGTTTTTGGATTTTTGGAATTGTCCAGGTACTTCCTTTAGCTGGTGCATGCCTCAGGAATGGGTGATTCATTGTCTACAAGCATGGCACGAGCACTTCAGATGTTTGTCGTGCTTGTGAACCATGAGTCCGGCGATGCTGATGACGAGAGAGATGCAGCTGTGAAATGATTGAACGTGGTTGATATCTTGCCTGGATCGGTGATTTTTCCTTCCAGCTGGACAGCAGACTTCTGGCCAGGAAAAGCTGGCAAGATACCAGGAGGCATCGAGCGTAAGTTCCGTTCGCAGCATAGGCCCACTACGGGTTCAGGGGCGAGCTCCGATGTTGTGATTGTGTGATTGTTTCCTTTTTCCGAAGCTTCTCTATTTCTGCCAAGCCATCATCGGGCACTACATTCGTGTGAATCGATAGGTTTGCAGTCTCAACCCGTACTATGTAGATCTATGTAGTGTGCTGATGAGGATGGAACGTGCATGCGCTAGATGACATCTTGTTGCGTTTTCCGGACCCTGAACCCTGAACTCCTCGTTGCATGGAGGATCAGCTGCAGCTCGAGAAGCAGCAGCGGCGCCTTAAGCGAGGACCAGCTTAGGGCTTGTAGCGAATGGGTTGGAAATGGAACTCTGGTTGATCTGCTTAAACCTAGACCCTATGAGCCGTAAAACCCTGAACCCTCAGTGCAAGCCTTAGAGACCTACACCTGCTACTGCTTCTGCCTGTTGCAGCCTGCTGCTGCTGTTGGTGCTGGTGTCACCCTGCCAGTGAAACTAATATGGATCGATCGCATGCGAGCAAAACTCCAGATCCCAGAGCTTGAGGACGAGAAGACCTCAGCAAGGAGCAGGGAGACCTGGCAAAGCTTCGGAGTCAGCTGGAGGACCTCGTCACAAGAGTAGGTATAGCGCTGGTTGTAGAAGCAAGAGCTTCAACACTCAGCAGTACAGGACACGCGGAGCTGTGCTTGCGGTTGTGGGCTTCGAGGGCTTGCAGGCCTTCATATGCCTGTTGCCACAGCTTGCTCGGCACGGTTCATGGGCTGTTTCGGGGTTCGCTGCATGCGTGGGCGTGCATGTTCTGTTTTCGCACTTTGTGGATGAGACACAACTCTAGGTCTGGATGATGGTTTAACAGCTCAAAGTTGTAAGTTTCAGTGTCAGGAGCCGTTACAACATGCAATGCCATAGCATGCTGAATGACGCCGCGTCGTTGTAAGAGGGGCTGTTCCAGTTTCCAGTATGAACAGAGTAGCATACAACGTACAGTCCATCCATTGAAAGATGTATGACATGAGTCAGAACGACGCACACTTTCTTGTACACACAGATGCAGCTTTTAGTACGTAAAATATAACAAACTATGAGTTTTTTTTTATATGTGTACGTAATGTATGGGACCTGAGAGGAAGAGCGGGCAAAGCTGGCGCTCCAGCACTCCCAGTTCAACGACGAGGCCGCTTTGGCCCGGTCGGGCCCGGAGTTGCTCTGGCCGCTCTCTTTGAGGGGGTGTGTGTGTAGGTCGGCAGAGCAGGTTTCGTGGGTTTAGGGCCTTTAGGGTTTATGGGGCAGGTCGGGATTGCGAGGTTTGATGGCAGGGCCAGCTGCAGGCTAGCTTCGCAAAATCGGGAGCAAGTAATGAAGTGTCCTGTGATCTCCTGGTGCAGGTGTTAGTAGCTGCCTTGTATCATGCACAAAATGGAAGAAGGTGCGCAAGGTGACGGAGAACCTGGTGCACTCGAAGAGGTCATGATCTCAGACACACTGTTTTTCGACTCCAGCCCTTCTTCAAGACCTTGGGAATCCCCCTTGCGCGCTCCGAGAGTCTAAGGCTTGGCGTGGGTGACTCTGCAATGCTTCCTCCGTCTGTCTTCTTCGCGGCTGCGCAGGACAGGGTCGCTATCTGCACTTGCAGGTCGGCACACTTGCGACGAGAATCACGTCTGCCCAAGAGGTTTAGGTCCGGATGCCAGAGGCCGCTCGTTTTCTGGCGCCTTTTGGCAAAGGAGGTGTTTGTGCGTGCAGCCCCGGAGCTGATTCCCGAAGATGAGGCCTGGCGGCTTCCGAGCTCCCGGGTTGAAAGCGCTCTCTGAGACTCCGCAGGTTGATGGGGTCTTTACCCGACTATGACCACGAGCGCCCTAAACCCTCAACCTGGACAGGCAGTAGGATGCTCTGGAACACGGCAGAGCAGAGCAGACAAGGACAGATTGAGAAGAAATTGCGTCGTAGGTTTGAGCATCGGAACCGCCATCAAAAACCCAAGCAGAGGCGGCTCTGGCTCGCATGCGGCCGCGGCCGGAGGTGCCCTTCAGAAAAAATGAAGGACATTGACGATTTTCGTCCTTTCGTTCCTGGGGGAAATGGGTTTCAGGGGGAAGGTTATGCCATGCTGAACCTTCTTCGTCGAACCGCACAGTGACGCTGTCTGATCCACTCTACACCCAGGTCGGGCTTGGGAACTGCTTTTCATCCCGAGGCCGCCTTTGGAACTGCCTGCAACGACTTCCTCTCAAGCGGAGCATGCCTCGGCGCAGGTGCCTTGCTGTCATGCTGACATCTCTCGCAGACTCCCGTCCATGATGTTAGCTGTTGAAGGGGCAGAAGCATGGGTTCGGCAAGCTGAGAGCCACAAGAGTGGTGTGAGTGGTACAGCCCTTCACATGAGACAGTTTAGTTCGGAGATGAAAAATGATTTAGGGCGTAAGGGCATGCTGCAAGTGCAATCCATGGCCTTTCGTGCTGAAGCTCTGAGTGCATGGTGTGCCAGCGATGATGGAATTGATCTCCTTCTTCCTCTCATCCTCCTCTTGCGCCGGTAACTTATCGTCATGTTCATCATACTGGTCAGCCTGGTCCTCCTGATCATCAGCGTTTTCACCATCATGGTCCTGGTCTTTGTGGCTGTCACCGGTCATTATCATCCCAATGATTCCTGGGAGAGAAAACGTATGCCCGTTGCAGACGCAGAGGTGCAGACTCATTGGTGAATGCAGAGGGCTCAGCTTTAGTCAGCCTCTGATGCAGCGCAGCATTTGTGTTCCCACCCCTGTTGTTCCATTTCTGGTTGTCCGAAAAGCTCAGAGGAATGTTGTGGCCTTTTGAGGCCCTGCTCGCGTTTCAGTGCCTTCTCGATGCCAAGGAGCGGGGCCTGGTTTTGGAGTTAGCCTCGCCCTGGCTGTACGTCCGTGAAGCCTTTCGCAGGCTCCTGTGCGCGTGGCGCAATCCTTGGAGCAGCTGGCGGGCCTGTCAAGGGTCCCCTCCCTGCACGAAGACAGAGCACGTGGCGTCTTTCGTCTTTCCTGCGTTTGAGGGATTGTTAGCTCGTGTCACCCGCAGGGAGTGGCCAAAGTTGCCAACCTGGGCGGTGGGCGCCCAAGCTCTTCTCTGCATCGGCAGCTAGCAGATGTCCAGCCAGAGGTCGAATGCGACTGTCCTTTGCGGCCTCGACCTGTACACTTTGGCAGCATACTCAGGGCCAAACTCACGGTAGCCATGATGTCTAAAGTGTGTGGTGTGGGTTATCATTTGGTCATACCCCCACGAACCATTATGCCATTACTGCAGGACAAATTAGGATGATTATGTACGGTGGAGAGGTGAGCAGGGTTCGGACGAACGACCTGGGCTTCGGTGTTTTGTCCAGGTGTGGGTTGCAGCTGGCAGACTACCTTGCCCAGCGGTGGGACGAGGCCGTTTCGGGCTTAAGGGGGGATACGGTTTAGGGTTTAGGTCTGCGAGCTTGTGTTATCAGCCCCGCCAAGGAAATAATCCGCTTCGTAGCACGTGTTCGCTCGTGCCGAGACACATCGGGTCATCGGTTCTCATCTTCTTGTGTTTGCTACGTTGGCGGCTAAGTCGGAATGCCAGAATCCGAAAGATGGCCCAAGCTCTATCCCCTAAGCCCTCGAGCCCAAGTGTGCCAAGTTTGTAGAGCAGCGAGCCTGAAACACGCAGCAATCTCTGGACTGTAAGCCCGTAAGCCTGAACCTACGACGGTCCTACATCCTCTCGCTGTCGATTCCTTTGAAGGCCAACCTCTCCGAGGTCATCCAGGATTGCTCCAGATCTGGAGGGCTTCAATGAGTCTTAGTCGAGCTATGGTGTTTATGGGCTTGCGGCAATGCTTTCGGGGTTGAAGCTGTAGGCTTACGGGGTGTCGTGTCACGCTGAGCTCGAATGCTTTGGCTTTCACCTGTTGGTCTATCGCAAGGGGCAACGGGGAGCCTCGTGGCCCCTCATGGTAGAAAAGGTCGATACGAGGATAGGAACGGCTAAGCCTTCTCTAAACTTCCGCACCATCTTTGCTTCAGTGGAGAGACTCCCACATCATCTCATCGCTGGGCCGTTCTGTGCAGAAGGAGCTTTCTGAAGAGAACCCAGATGTTGGCAGCAAGCCCAGCCACAGAATTTAGGGTTGGCATCCTACACCGAGTTCAGAGCAGCGGTGTGACGGCTCAACTGGTGCCTTCGATTGGTAGTAGACTGCACTAGGAATGCACGAAACACGGCCTCTATGCTGGCAGGAGTGTGCGTGGCTGCACATGCGTATGTGTGCATGTATGTAAGTACGAAGGCATGTGTTATTCAAGCATGTACGCATATGAGTGTGTATGATCATGTATAATCTGCGTGTATGGTGGTTCGGTTATGTATGATGGCTATGTAAGAGTTATGTGTGATGGTTGGTACGTACATACGTACGTGGGTATGTTGGTAGGTAGGTAGGTAGGTATGTATGTATGTACGTGTATACGTATGCATGCATGCACAGATGGATGGATGAACACATGGGTGGACAAATGGATGGATGGATGGATGGATGGCTGGCTGGCTGGCTGGATGGATGGATGGATGGATGGACGGATGCACAGATGGACGGATGGACCGATGGACGTTGGATGGACGTTGGATGGATGTGGATGGATGTGGATGGATGTGGATGGATGTGGATGGATGTAGATGGATATGGACGGATATGGACGGATATGGATGGCTGGATGGCTGGATGGCTGGATGGCTGGATGGCTGGATGGCTGGATGGCTGGATGGATGGATGGATGGATGGACGGATGCATGCATAAATGCTTGTATGCGTGTGCACATGTGTGCATACATGTATGTAGTGTCAAGAATCAATCGCACTGCCATGTCAGAGAATGTCTTGCAAGCTGATGTAATGCAATGTAACAGATTGAAGTTTAGCTAAGGTAACACACACACACCAACGCGAGAGAACCCAATAATATCATGGAGTGTGCACTCCGCATGACTACTAGTATCATCGCTATGACTCAACAGTGGGTACCCTCAGAAACCTTCGCATTTTGATGCCTCCGAACCTGGCCAACGTTGCCAAGTTTCTTGCTGCGGTTTCTTCAGGACCCTTGTTGCTCGCGCCACTGTGAGCAAGGTCTAGGGTTGATTTGTTTTGACACGACAGAGGGCCCTTCGTATCTGAGTCAGGTAACTGCTTGAATCCCGCCACCACGACCACCAGCATCATCATCATCATCATCATCATCATCATTCCGGATGCTAGTGGTTATGCCGCTCCTGCTGCCACTTGGTGCTGATGCTATATCGCTGTCGTCGTGGCCGCTCTTCTAATCAGTGACTCAGGCTTTCTGCAGAAGCGCTCGAAGTTCATCCAGCAGATTGGCGCTTCCCCGAGTTCGAGTCTGCAGATGGAGCATTGAGTGACAGAGCAGCCTTGAGGCTCTTCCATGAAGCGCGTGCTGAAGAGTCTTGTGGACTATGCAGACCACAGGAAGGGCTCCGGACATAAAGTTCTGGTGAAGCCCCGCAGTCCGCTTGTATTTGGAGAGGCGTCGCTTCCTCTGCTGCCTGGCCAAGCCAGGCGAATGGAGGGGCCGCTTGACAAAGAGGCCCAAGCGAGCTCTTTCGTTCTGCTCAGGCGTAGATGCTGGCGAATTAGACCTGCGGCTGCCGGAGCCTCGGTGGCGTAGTAGATCCTCACCACGGCAGTCTTTTTTCAGACTTTGCGAAGGCTCTTCCTGCCACGCGAAGCCCGGCCATCGGAGCTCGCGGCACATGTCCGACGGCTTAGGCGGAAGCACAGCCAGCGAAGCATGTAGTCAGCATAGTCGTGGGTGGAGCTTCCTGTGGCATTTAGTCCGGGGAGTGACCTGAAGCTACATGGGCTTCGCCTGCAGGAAGTAGGAACTCTATCCTCGAAGCTGGGGCTGCAAGCGAATGTTGGTGTGAGACAGGCTTTACGCGTGATGTGGGGAATCAAAACGAGACTAGACTACAAGACTTGCTCCAATCTCTGCTCCCCGAGCACAAGTTGCTTATTGTTTGAACCCTGGGGCAGCTGCAAGCACCTTCAAACCCGCCTGCTGCGCACAGTGGCGCCGTCGAAGAGTTCATCATGGAGAGCCGCGGGAAGCGAACGCTCCGCGAGGAGGTGGAGGCAGCCCTTGATCGCGCTCTGCAGGGTTTTCCAGCAAACTTGGAAAATCGCAGCCGCCCCTTCGTCTGGCGGAAGGACTTCCGCGAGCATTGTAAAGTATGTTGCTCACCGAAGTATCGCGAGACTTGCTAAGACCATATCGAGGTTGACAGACAGCTGTAGGAGATTCTAGTATTTTGTGTAAGTGTAGATGTCAACATTCCAAACGGAGTGATCTGAGCCCTCGCTTTCCGTTTGCGCTCATGGCTGCGGATATGGGGGCGAGCGCGACAGAGGCAGGCGCAAACTCTCCAAACTGCCAGACTTGTTATGGATAGCTGAATAACTTACAGTTTGGGATAAATTCCAGCTTTTCCAGGCCAGTTCATGGCTGACGATCTCTGGGACGATTATCAGTGCCGCTTCGTTGCATGTCCAGGGTGGGCTACAGCCGCGGCTTTTCTCAGAATCCAGCTTAAGGGGGAACGAACGTCCCGAGAACTCGAACAGCAGGTTCTGCACAGTCTGACGAAGGTCCAAGCCTGTGTACATGCACAGCTACAAGAGCTCGCAAGGCTGAATGTTCAAGGCCCATATATATATACACACACACGCCTAAAGCATCCATATGAGTACGGACGGCCGCACCCGCAGACAGTGTACACTGGTGCTTGTATGTTTGGGTCAAGCTCCAAGGCGAGCCACCCGACTACGGCTGCCAGGAGTACTGGGAGGCCTGTTGTTGCCGGGGTTGACTATAAGGGTTACTACCAGGTGAAACGGTACTATACTGGAGTTCTGTCTGACGAGGCTACTCTAAGGCTTGCTTTAAGCTTACCATTAGGAGCTTTCATGCGTGTTCAATCCCGAGATCACAGGGCTAAAACACGTGGTGCGCGCCTGATCATGTATGCGACAAGGCAAACAAGCCTCAAGCTCCCCACCGAGGAAAAAGCTCCACACGCCGCTCTCTTCCATTGCCTTTTCCTTAAGAAGTACAGGAATAATGCGCGAAGAACGTTGCACAGCAATGCATGTCATGGTTGGCTATGGCTCACCTTGTCATCTAGTACATTGTCCGCCAGTCTACCGTGTCTTTTTATAATTTCATCATCAAACTAGGCCACAGCATGAGATGATGCAGATGAGTTACCCTTTTCACCCCATGTATCCTTTTACCAGTGTGTCAAAGTACAATATAGCATAGACATAGACGTTAGATGGCATGCGCTGACGCGATACCAAAAGTGCAATCTTTCCCTTCTCTCCTTTCGGCTCACCGGGCCCGAAGCAAGGCACACTTCGCCTCGGCACCCAGCGGCTCCGCAGAGGACCCGGCCGCGCTGGAATTCGAGTGGATCTGCGTGGGGCTCAGCAGGAATTGAGCAATCATTTTGTGGGGCACCTCCAAACTCGACCGAGCAGTAGAGCCAGCAATCGCCAGAAGACAGGAGCTAAATCGGTGAACCCTACTGTGCAACACCTATTTAAAGCAACGGCACTCGCAGCAATAGAGAGTTGACAATGACGAGCCGCCCGCAGCAAAAAAGCGAGATTGCATTTGACAGGTCCCCAGTCGTCCCACTGCCCACATGGATAGGGGGATGGGTAGACCCAAGTCCTTCCACATAAGGGTACACAGCGCATGAATTCATGTGCAGACGTGCATACTCCCTGGCATGCGCCTATGTGGAGAGCACACCCTTGCGTGCATGTGTGTGTAGCGCGCATCCCTGTAGGTAAGTACGCGTGTACATGTGAATGAATGCATGAGCGAAATGAAATGAAGTGGAGCGACGTGAAATGAAATCAAGAATGGATGAATGAATAAGTGAATGAATGAGTGAGTGACTGAATGGATTGGAATGTAATGTGAAATGGAATGGATCGGAGTGAAACGGAATGGAATGGAAGGAAGGAAGGAATGAGTGAATGAACGCACGTTCTAACAAATGAGTTAATGCATGAACGAATCAGCGAGCAAGCGAACGACTGACGGACTGACTGACTGACTGACTGATTGACTGACTGAATGCATGCATGAATGAACGAATGAATGAACTTACCAACGAGTGGGTGCACGTGTCTATGAATGGGTATGTGCGTGAACAGTGTACAGCTGCAAACCAGGCGTGCGAACAGTGCATGCCCTCATCCATCAGGACGTGCACTGCGTTGCTACCTTCGGAAACAGGGTCGCCCCGAATCCCTCATCGAGGTCGAGACCTAGACTTTCTGGTTGAGCTCTTGAAGCCCCATCTGCCAGAGGCAGGTTAGAAGATGAGCTAGCGGAAGCGGCAACTCGACAGCTGCTTCCAGGCTGGGAGGATTCTCCATCCGGGTGGCGGAATGCTCAGGACTCGGAGGAAAGCAACTTGGTTCATTTGCCGCAACTTCTGCGATCACCAGGTCCCTACTTCCAGTTCGCCTTCAGGGCCAGGTTTTGGCCTTGGAAGCTACAGTCCCAAACGCTGGGTTGGATGTCTCTCTTGGCCACTGTGAGGTGCCCGGGCTGCAGATCCTTAGCCTGGACTCCAGCCCACTGCTCAGTTGCGACGGTCTTGACAGAAGGCAGGGTTGCATGCGCGAAGCTCCACAGCAACGACGAGGTGCCAGCTGCACATCCTTGATGTGCGAAAGGCACGGTGGCCAGAAAGGCCTGCATTGGAAGGCCGGAACTTCCCTTGCTCTCTGGTTTCTACTTCGCTCAGCACCTGGGCTCTCAGGTGGCGAATGTTGCCCGGCTGGAAGCAGAAGGGCCGCTCCTCCAGGACTGGAGGCCCTTCGACGCAGTGGTGGAGAAAGGCTGCAGGTCGCTCAGCTACCACTGTGTCTGAGTCGAAGAGTCGCAGGAGATCTGAATCCGCCTCCTTTGGAAGCGGTCCTCAGGTCTCGATGCGCTCCTCTGCAAGAGCGATGAGGAGGCTCTGCAAGTTGCATCACTCGAGGTCATTGCTGGCGTTCTTCTGTGTTATCTTGAATTAATCGCGGCCCTTGTTGCTCAGTGTTTCGACCATGACATCTTCAAGCATGCAACTGCCTCACCAAACTGCCAGCGTGCGAGAGTTAGGAAAGCAGACTGCTCTGAGCCTCAACTGAAGCTCCGACCCCTCAACCCTCACCCTCAAGCTGAAGACCTTAGCCCCTGAACCCAACCCCGAAGCCCTGAACCCGCAATCCCGAAACCTTGAAGCCCCAAACCCCTCCAAAACATACATTCTTGTTCAGCCCTGCCATGGCCACGGTTCACTGGAGCGCCACTTTCTGAAAGGAGCAGGGACAATTCTGCCTCGTTGTTGTGACTAAGGTCGGGGTCTAGGTGCTTCAGGTTTGTGGAAGTGTAGAGCTCGGATGTTTTGCCTTTTTTGGTCGTTTGGAATCCTTTTACCTCGAAGGCACTATCTCCTATTTCCGTAGTAAGCACGCAGGCATGCCCGCATGTACGCGGATCACATACTAGTATGTGCACATAGGCAACTAGGCATACATGCATCCATGCATGCATGCAGGAAGAGACGGATGGATAGATGGAGGGAGGGATGGATGGAGGGATGGAGGGATGGAGGGATGGATGGAAGTGCACTCGTGCGCCGACACTCACGAGAACATGCCAAACAAACATGAGTGCAAGCACGCGCGGAAAGATTCGCGTTCGTGAATGCAGGCGCAGTCGGGTATGTATCCGCTGATGCCCGATTTGTGCTGGATGCTTCGGACATATGGAATGTGATACTTCAGTGCCGTAGTCCCCTGACATACATCAATCGGAACAGGAGTGGCCGGTGGGACAGCTGCGGCCCACTGACATCGCGGAAACAAGCGGGACATATCCAAATCGAAGGAGGTTTAGGAAGTTTAGAGGGAGGAGAGGTTCTCCAAGGTTCGCAATAACGCATGGCATAGTCTAGACGGGTTGTTGTATCATTATCTACCAACGGACAGGACACCAAGCTCTATGACTTTTGCACACTCGGAGGTGTAAGTTAGGGTGTAGCGCCGCGGCCATCGGCATGTCTTTTGTCGGCGATATGGCGCCTCCAGATGACGGCGAGGCATCTTGAAGTGAGTTTCGTTTGTATGCCGGACAAAGCTTAATGCGTGCACATAGCTTCCAAGGCAGAGGAGGTGCACGAGGACTGGGAAGAAGTGCCAATTTCCGGTGAAATCTGGACGTGCAGGGCCCAGTGGGGAGAGAGTCTCATGGCATGGATCTGCACTTCGTTTCGGCTTTGAGCATCTGGGCCCAGCAAAATCGAAACAACCAATGTGACAGACGTAGGTGTGCACAGAGCACCGGGCAGGTTAGACAGGCAAGCTCGGCACTGGCATAGCCAAGAGTGAGCTAGTTTCCGAGAAGGTGTGGTGCTATGACGTGCCGAATGTGCTTGGCGTAGCGCAAGCCAGTTTAGCCCAGGTGCTAGAGGCAGTTGCAGTTTTGTTGTTCCCGTTCAGTGTGTCGACGGTTTTTGCAACCTCTGAAGAGAGCACAAGGCAGCGCATTGACACCAAGCCCCTGCCGTCCTACGCCTCCACGAGGCTGAAGGAGGACTCTGCTTCTCAGAAGGCCCATGTGGGGCAAGTCTCTGCCAGTGGGGATTCTTGTTGGGATTGACATGTATGCAACGGGGAGCCCACCAAGGATCTGCATCGGAGCAGCAGCTTCAGTCCAGCGACTGCGTGCTTCTGCCAGAACCGTGCAACATCAAAGGGGCTGTGCCCATCGAGCTGTTAGCAACAGCAGGAAGCCCAACAGGCAACAAAAGTCAACGTGATCTCAGCCATGCCTGCTTTCGCTGCGGTTGCCCAGATCCTTTCATATTGCCTGCTCTGGAAACACAGGGTTGCCCTTTGTTGTGCTTGGGCCACTGCGTCTTGTTTAGCTCCGTCTCTCTTTCTTCTGGCTGGCTCTCTCTCTCTCTCTTTCTCTCTCTCTCTCTCTCTCCCACTCTCTCTGATGCGTCGTAACAATAGGTTGTTGATTTCTGGTACTGGTAAGGAATGGCAGCGATAGCGATGTTGCAAGTACAGCAGTAGCAGACAAAACCACAAGAACCACACCCATGCCAAGAGCAGCACGCGGGAAAACGACCATGGAATTTGTATCTGCCGCAGTCCTCCTTGTAGTAGCCCTTGTCTGCGAACATTCCCAGAGTCGTGACGAGTCATTGAGGAGTTTCACAGGATGACCCTAGGTTTAGTATCAAGTACACGCGCACATATGCCTATATTGTATATTTACTTTCATGTATAAATTGTATAAACATGCATGCATGCAGGCATGCAGGCATGTATGTGTACATCTGTAGATGTACAGATACATGCATCTATTCGAGATACTGCGCTCCTTCGGGGCAGCTGTAGGCCCGAGCCGATCGGCTTGGCCAGCTGCTGAGAGTGGCCTGCTCACGGACGCCAGGCCCGGGCAACGGCTCTTGCTGCAAGCGTGGATCTGAAACTAGCGTTTGTTTGAGGGTTTCGGGTTTAGGGGTTGAGGGTTTAGGGGTTCCGAAGTTTGGGGTTTAGGGGTTTAGGGGTTTAGGATTTGGGGTTTTAGGGTTTAGCTCCAGCATAAGAGCTCGAGCCAGGTGAGGCGGCCGAAGACCAAGAACCGCAGGGCAAGGAGGAGCTCGACAGCCTTCTGTGTGGAGGCTCCCAAGTTCCTAAGGTCCTAAACCCCACACCCTAAATAAATGAGCCTAAAGCCTGAAACCCTTCATTAGCCATAGACCCTAAGCCGCAACGCCCCCAAACACCCGAAGCCCTAAGCTTCAACTTCTCTCCCATGCCAAGGTGGCCTCGGAAACACCTCAGTGCTCCGCATCTCCGATCTGCAACAAGCTGTCCTCTGTTGTTTCAGCCAAGAACCATAAATCCTGTTCCCTCTTTCTGGAGTTTAAGCGCTACAGTAAACCTTATAGTAAGCCTTTTTGTCGCCCTTACATAAGGTAAACCATGCAGGAGCCTTGTCAGGAATCCCCCCGGTGACCCGCACAGTAAATCTTATGGCAACCCTGATGGTAAGCCCCTAGAGTAATGCGTATCGTCAACTTTGAAGGGTGCGTTATAGCACCTCGCAGTAATTTTACGGTAGCCTTCGCGACCTGAAACCTCCCTCCACCTTTAACGTCGCCTGGTGATCTAATGAGAGCTAAGACACAAGCAGGCTTCTTTCTCCAGCTTGAGGCACACTTTTCCGATTGTTTCCACGAGTGCACCACCGCCTCGAACCTTTGGTATGAATCAGTGGAAGTACGTCTACACTTATCTATGCGTTGTGTAGCCTATATTCGCCTATCGCATCGAGGCGCCAGAGGATGCTGGACAACAGAGCGAGACTGAAAGGATAGAACGGCTATCACGGTACGCAGGCCTTACTATACCCATGGAATCCTGAACACAACACATTACATTATCATATGTTATAGTATGGTATATTCTACTATGTTTTATTAAACTGTGTTATATTATACTATGAACAGAGCTGCTCTCAGCCCAGAGCTCCTGGGGACCCTAGGCAGCGTGATGCAGCGCCTCGGGCTTGACTGCCGCCGAGAGCCCTCGGCCCGGTTCTTAATGAAGCGCAGGCGGGGTAGGGGGTAGGGTTGGACTCTGGTGTCTCGAGGTCTGAGTTTAGGGCTAGGGGTCGAAGGGCGAATCGCAGAGAGAGCTGTGCAAGAGCTGCATGCAAATTCAAACTCGCCAGTTAAACCCTGTTCTGGCATAGGGGGGGCAACAGACAGATCGGTACCTGTGATCACCGGTGTACCGGTGGCCCGGTGCCCGACCAGAGCTTGCCTTCAACGCGGTTGCGGCAGGTTCAAAGAGCTGAAGATCCGACGGGACGCCGCCTCACAGCTCATCGACGAGATGGAGCGGGAGGCGGGGGGAGAAATGAAGGTTCTGGTTGGGCCTGCTTCACAGTCACACTCTTGCATCTATGCAGACACCTAGAGGTAATGAGGAGTTGTGCATGTCACCTTGTATTGTTTTTTTTTTGAACCTAGCTCGCGTTTCCGACGAACTTGGCACCTTCGCACCTGGCACCTTTCAGCAGTGCGATGGTCACTCTGTCTGAAAGCCGAGGTCTTGCTGCTTAGCAACGAGCTGACTCAGCAGGCCATACCACGGTGCAGAGTTACCCCGAAATCCACAACATCCTAAAACCCCGAATCCCAGAGACTTTCTTGATGGACTCTCGAGGCCACAGAGCTGACGAGGCTCCGCAGCGAAGACGAAGCCCTTCAGGGTGGCCGCAACCTTCGGCACATTGAGCCCCGCTGATTCTGCTTAAGATTCATGCAGCTTTAGCTCTGTGGCGGGGGAGGTTAAAGCCAGGAGCTCCTCGTTATCCGAGCTTCAGGGCTGGGTTCTCAGAGTTTGACATTGTACTGAGGAGGGAGAGAACTTCTGCCTCACGGACCTTCTCACCTACGGCAGCAGCCCGTGCGCGGCCACGAGGAGCCGCATGAGCAGATTGGAGGCCCCTGCAGACTCCAGCCCCGTGTTTCTTGGAATCGAATGAATCTCCCTTCTATGAGTACTCTTGAAGTTGCGTTCTCACTGCTGCGTGAGTGGCAACCTGGCGGTTCAAATTCTGAGCCACAGGATAGCCGAAGCTTCCGAAGTCAGGGTGATAAAAATGGATGTTGCCAGGACAATCAGCAAATGAGTTATGTTAGTGTATTCAGTGCCTCGACCACACTGCGCATCTTTCGTGATGCTTCTGTTGACGGCGGTATCATTTCTGCTTTGACCTTTGGGATCATTGGTTCTACAGTTTTTTGGGCCGCTCCCCATGCACTACTGGTGTTTCATGGTCCCGTCCGCTACCGCATAAGCATCTGACATTGCCATCTGCTCTTGAACCCTGTGTTTCCCTGTTTCTTTCACGCTCTCCGAGCGTGTGCCGTATGAGGACACAAGCTCTCGCCAAAATTTCGAAATTTAGAGCTTAGAGCTCCAAATGCTTTTGTTTAGACGACGTACAAACACTGCGCAGCCAGATGACGAAGTCCCTAAACCCTAACCCCCTCATCCCTTGCTCGGCATCGGTGAAAGAAGGGCACAAGCTTTCAATGAACAACCTTTCTCCTTGGTAAAAATCGTGGAACCGTGAACATAACATATGATATTATAATATATTGTAGTATGGTATACTATACTACCATTTGTTAAACTATGTTATCACACCTGGCAGGTTCCTGAGGCCCCGGAGCTGCGCTGCCAGCTGCGGAAGCAGCTCTCTGAGGCTGAGCAGGACCTTCCATGGCCTTCAGGGTAACTTCTAAGCTACAGCATGGCAATACTGGGAGATTTTTCAGTTTTGGGCTTACGGTTTGGGACTCTTGCCTCTTAAAAGTTTAACTGGCCGGCAGGAAGACAAGTTTCTGGAAGGTTTCTTCTTCCAATAGTTTTCATGGAATGAGATCTTGCAAGCAAACAGATTCTATCGGCAGTAGGAGGAGTTTATGCATGCTACTTTAATTGTGTGTTTTTCAACATGTTGCATGGATGGAGCTCTGGCAAGAAGCCACTGAGGTGTGAGTTTTGGGTGCAGGGTCAAGGGCTAAGCAGTGTTGAATTGACACTCCCGGGACATTTATGTATGTGAGTAGAAAAGGCAGGTTTTTGGTTTTAGGCTTCTGGGTCTAGCAGAATCGCGAACACAAATGAAACTAGTGTATTTGTAGGAACCTGGTTAGGGTGTAGGCTCGCGATTCGAGGGTATGGAGCAATGAAACGAAAATATGATTTAGGGTCAGCATGGATGAGTCAAGGGGGGGGTTCACACCACCCCCTTACCTCCCGGTTGTCAGGACGGCCCAGCATGAGTCCACGAACCCTAGAACAAATCCTGGAAGATGCTCGGGGGACATCCCAACTTTAACTCGACAGTCGCTCAAATTGATTTCGAGTGGGCGGCAACTAGAAATCTGGCGAGGGGGCGACTCTAACAGAGTTCGAGCTCACAGCTTTCGAATTGGATTGAGGATCTTCCCCCTCTTGCCCCCGCCACCCCCTCTATCCTCAAGTTCACTTCGAGTTCGAGAGCATTCGAGTTGAGTTCGAGTCGGCCACAACTCGAAATAGTTTCGATGGGAGCACAACTCGAATTGAATTGCACTGTTCGAATTTGATTCTGGCACCGGGGCGGACAAATCAGTAGTATTGTTAGGAATGATAGTGTTTTTTTCAGTGAGTGTGCACTCTCGGAAAGTTACTGTAGGCTTCGTTCACGTTGAGGTCTTAGAGTCCAGCCACCAAACTAGCCCAAAGGCCCATCCTTCGTTTTCCCACAGTCGTGCCAGGAGCTAAGCGATCTCCGGACAGAGGTATCTGCTCAGCGCCAGGCAGGAGATGCACTGCCAAAGTTGGGGAATTGGGGCAAGAACGTGTGAAGTCCGTTTCTCAATGCTCAGATGGGAACCACGGCCTGGGAGAACGTGAAGCAGGTGCTCATGGACACGCAGCCAGAGGCAAGCCTCCTGGATGGGCGCCGGGCACTGCTAGCCTTCGCCAGGGGAAAGGCCCGTGGCACGTCGCCGCTCGGACGCATGTCATGTTGGCAAGAAATTTGCTCGTTGCCCGCTGAATGATTTTCAGCACCAGTCCTACTTGGGACGGTTGGTTCGTGCGACAGCAAGCTGAGGATCGCAGAGAAGCTGCTCGACTGGGACGTGCAGCGCAAGCTGCTGCAGGCACCAAAGCCGCTCTTCAAGTTCCGTGACACTTAAAGCCGTACGGCGTGGCTTTAAACTAAATCTACCATTCTACTGTATCTCTAAGGCCTATGGCTTGTGTCATGGAAAGGAAGGCAGCTCTGACAGTACTTACTAAGATCATATCAACATATTCTGTTGACGCTGAAATCTGGTGTCGTATGCTGCCACGGAGTACTGTGCAGCACTGAGTATGAGCAGCACTGTCATGGACTGCAACGACAGTATTGGATTGGGTGGACGCACTTACACGAGTGCTGGATGGTTTGTTTGAGTAGGTCTCATATGAGACAACATCACATCTAATGTTTGCTTCTAGGTATCATGGACCATACTTCTTGCATTTTCAAACAGGCTCGCCCTCGATATTCTCATAAAGCTGTGTATATTGTGATGGAGACCGTGTCTGGTATGTACTTAATCTTCCACAGTCGCATGTTGTGTTGCAATGTCAAGATTCTTCATCCGATCGTTTAGCCTATGTGTGACTGAGCAGTTCGAGGAACCTAATTGTTTACATATAAAGAGTTTAAGCTGCATGTTCCCTTCTTAGAGGGTTTCTTCTGATGAAGTCGTGTTTAGACCAATATTTCTGCAAGGCGAGACAGTACTGTCTATTAGGTAGGTTTTTCCTTTTCGACTGCATATCGCACATGCTATAGAATTCAATTCTGCTATGTGCCACCACAGCTCGTCAGCTGATACATCGTAAGTTATAGCATGGCCGGTTGTGGTAATTGGCTCTGCGCGAGTACGTGCCACCTATTGCTGCCGGTGTCGTAGGAAAGGCAGTGGTCCTAGTCGCAGTCTTTCGGCCGAATGAGAATTTCAGGGTCCTGCTGGATCCTACCGGTGGTGAGAAGCCTTGCAAGTAGATTTCTTTGAGGCACCGGGCCACCCCCATACATGTGCCGTGTGCCGCGAAGCTTCCCGAAGCTGTCTGACACAGGCGGCGGTTTTCGACTGGCGTGCGAAGGTACGGGCGCGCCGGCGTACGGATCGGATGCAGGCGGATTGCCTGGCTTTTGAAGGCTTAGCACTGGAGTTTGGGTATGCTGGCAGGGGTTTCTGCATTCCTGCGTACCGTTTTGCGTGAACGCAACGTCTGGCTTCGCTGACAGTTGTTCTGCAAAAGTTGTCGTTGAATGTCAGCTTCGGTCTGCTAATCTGCGCTAATTTTGCCTTGGTATGAGGTGTTCCTTCACTTCAAAATGGAGGCGGACCTCGCTGAGGTGCTTCACATAAAGAAGACAAGCCCACCTGCATGGCAGCTTCGAGGTTGTCCTAGGAGCGTGGATCGGATCACGAGTGGTTACAACCGACCGAAGTTTGATCGTCATCAGAGCTATTTGTAGGTCTGCTTCAACCTCTGGCGCCAAGTGGTTGACCGCCAGTGGTCTCGACTGGCCGAGAGGCGCATGCTCAGGCGAGGTCAGCGACTCCAGCAAATCCATCGAAGAATCTGCACCGTTCCTGAAACAGTCAGCCGATTCTCTGCACTGAGCCCGGCAGGTCGGAAAAGATCATGGACGGGCTCTCATCGCTGCCTCTGTTTCTCGGGAAGCTGCTCGAAGGAGTGCCCCGGAGCCTTTTACTGTACTGTAGGGGCCTTTTATAATCACCTATTACTATTTTGCGGGTTCCTTCTTACAATTATAGTATAGTGGGCCCCGAGACCGTTTTCTGATTATTCAGGCCCTTTCCTTAAGTGGTTGTACCATGGCATGAATGCTCTTGGGTTCTGCCCTTGGCGTTCGGGTTCAAGACTTCGCAGGATGGTAGAGAGCCTTTGAGCAAGGAGGACACTGGTCCCTGTGTTTGGCGATTTCGCAGAGCCTTCAGCCCAAAAGTCTTGAAGCCGGGAGCCTCAATGCTTAAAGCTCAAACCCTTTAGCCTTACATCTCCTTTAGCTGCCAGAAACCCCAAACCCGAAAAAGGTCAGTGGATTGCACCTTTGGCGCAGGAGGAGCCGAGGAGTTGCTCATCAGGTGGACATTCTCGGAGTGGCCCGCCTTGAGCTTGCGGCTGCTGCGTGATGAGTTGTTCCAATTATTATGGCACTGGCTGCTGTCTATTCTGCTGCCGTTAGCAGCACTGCAACTATGTGTAGAGTTCCTGATATCATCACTGTCGGTCTACCTACTTGCCACACGCGCGCACACACTGATGGATTCGGCCAAGAGTACGAGTGCAAGAGGAAAAAGAGAGGCATGTTGTTCAAGTTGTAAAAGCTTGTCAGATTGTGGCAACCGTACAGCTTGTTTGTTGTCAAATCAACCGCCAAAAGTGGTAACTGAAAACTCTCTAATCTTGGCACAGGGGCCTTCTAATCGGGCTGGCACAGGGGCCCCAGCTCAAGGTTTTGCAGGTACGCCGAGTTGATCAGACTCGGTATCCCATGACTGTGGTAGCTTCGTTGAGTGCGGTCCCACAGCCATGCCGCACTCCCCTGCAACATTTGATTCGGTAAATGTCAAATGTCTGATTGAGTTGCAAAGCAAAAATTGCAAACAGTGTAGGAGTGACCCTCTGCTCCCATGTGCTAGGGAGGTTCACACACACACAGCCCCAATGGGGCGTGCATGCTTCAAGTAGAGTGAAATGTCTGATCCGTGGCAAAAAGAGTGAGTGGCGCACTTTTCTCGCTGTCACTAGCGGTCGGGTGATTGTCGTATTTCCTGATCCGAACAGGTTCTAACAAAAAGCACCGGCTTCAACGTGGCTAATGTGGTGACTGAATCCCAATCATGTAGTCGTCGACGGTTTTGTTCGAAGAAGAAAGCTGGGATTTTAGGAGTTCTGCCGGTGATCTCCTTGATGCGGTAGGAGAAGATCTTGCGAGCTTGTAGAACGTTGTCACCCAGACAAAGCACCACGTGTAAGAGCATGTGCTTGTCTCTGGTGATGCGGTCGGGTGGAATTTCAACAGTCATCCGAAAACATTGTCCTGCCATGGAGTACCATGGAAGGCCGGCCTCGGCAGCCTTTCGCTTTGTCATATTTTTGCTGCTACCAACCGACAAACGCTTGAACAAGGAATGCAAACCAACATGGACATGCTGTGTGCTCAGGAGAAACAACCAAGTGGTGTCGTGCTGACACTCGCATGCGAAGGCTTTTTGTCACGCTTAGCGGATCTTGCAGCCCTAATCCATCCTGAGTATTAGGATCCAACAGCGAGTTTGTTGGGACAGTCACTCATAATCTTGAAATGGCATCTACATCTGAAACCTGCACGTACCAGCATTTTTGCACAAGCGGTTTTGGACCGCTTATGCTGAATAATAGGATGTACAATATCGTAAGGTGCAATCGAGTCAGAAGACCACGGATCTCGCGATGGAGATCGGTGTGCGTCCTCAGCCATGTGTGACGTTGCCGTAGATGACGCTGATGATGTTGAGTGCGAAGAGCGTGTCCTCTTTCGTCTTGTAGTATGTGGATGTTGGCGTTGTTGCTGTGTTGTGGATTGGGATGTTGGTGAGATGTTGCGTGTTTTCTTTGTTTTCACGACTGTTTTGTCCTTTTTGTCTTTGTTGTCTTTCTTCTTTTTTGTCTTCGTTGTGTGCTTTGTTTTTTGCTTGTGTGTGTGACTGACTGCATGGGAGGATGTGGCGGTGTCATCCTTCCTCAGAAAGGCATCAATCTCTTCGGATCCCCATAGGCTGCTGTCGTCGTCTTCGTCCATCTGTGTGCGATCCTAAATATGTTTCAACAACTGTAGTTCTGAGAAATGGCTGCGGAGTCACAACTGCATTAAGGCGTGTGCATACGCTGATCTTCAGAAAAGAGAGAGAGATGTACAAAGATACATCACTTGGGCAACCTCACCGGCTGGCATGACCTTTCAACATGGTGCTCTTAATGTTGACCCTCATCAGGGATGATGGGGTTCACAGCACAGCTTTGCTGTGTGGTTGTTGGCTGCCGGGGGCAGCAAATGTGCATCTAATTGTCAACTCAGCGATGCTGCTCACGGAGTTCTTGATCGCTTTCTCTTGTTGGATGTAGGAGTTGATGTAGTGGAAGCTGGCTCCTTTTGGGTAGGAGTCGTTGATGTCGGAAGCTGATCAGGTTGCTCCGAATGCTTTCGTATCCACTCTGCAGATGCGATGAAGTACTCACGCCACCATGAAGAGCCGTTAGTGGCCCAGTGCCATCTCCATTGTGATGCCGTGGGAGATCGCGATCTGGTGCGTTGGTCCATGGTGCTAACACAACTGGTTGTTTTGCAAAATGCTGCGGGAAAGAGTGTATCAATCGCTGCATACAAACACATGTGAAGAGAGTGCACTGACTGTCTCACTTGGCAAAACAACGATTGTTGTTTTCACCGTCTGCTGCAATCACCCAATGGTGGTATAAGACATGTTTGATCACCTATTGTTGCGAAGCTTCGAGTCTTTCCACTCGTTGCTTTAGCTCTGTAATCTGCCGGGTTGTTTGCAGAATAAACTCGGCTAATTGGTCGCGTAGAGCCTCGTCACTGAATGTGGAAGGTTCATTTCCGGTTTCGGACTCATAGTCCCGATGCTGTGTCAAAATCTCCATGAGGGCTGCGGAGAGAGCTTCACGTCGTGCCTCATCGACGGGTGGCGAATCTGTAGTCGCTGTGTTTGGCGGAAGAGGTGAGTCGCTCATGGCTCGATGTCGGGATTCAAATAGGTGTCACTGTGAGGCAAAACTTCAGAAGGCAGAGTTATGGTATGTGTCTGAAAGCAACATGTGTTGAAAAGTGAGACGTATGCACTACCTGGCACTTTTTATACCGGCTTGCCTTAGCAGCATATTCACGACCAATCAGGCGCGTTTTGCCTGATGAGGCTTTCAAGTACGTCGAGCTGCTGTTTGCACGAGGAGAGGATCGCCGTGGTAGCCTCGTGCTGAGTAGTCAACACCGTTGTAGCCTGTTGTATCAGGCGCTCGAGTTTGGCATTCGACTCAAGCAACGAATTGTGAAACTGCGTCATTGCTGCCATAATCTCAGCCGATGAATCCGGATCAGGGTGATGCGGAGGTGGAAATGGCGGAGTCGCCGGTGCAGCCACTGCTGCGTCCTGTTGTTCTTCCGGATCTTGGTGTTGCTCTTGGTAGTCTTGGAAATCTTCGTCTTCTGCAACACGTAGAAACTGAGAGCGCAAAAGCGCCGGCTGTGGGTTGTGGCTGCCCACCGCAGGTTGCTCGTTGCGGCGTCTGCTGTGCTTGGAGATGGATGGCCGAGGACGGCCGCTCAGCGCTTTGTGGCTCGGCTGCAATCTGCCAGTCATGGCACTTTTATACATGATGATGCCTCAGTTAACCCTGAAAATGGCTGCGGGAAACACTGTGTTAATACAAGGCTGCTCTCATGTTGCAAAATTGCACGGCTCTGGACCCACGCACGGCAAGCTGGCACAGTGTTTTGCTTACAGCTGTTGATCAGTATAGCCGGCAGCGATGTAGAGATCGCGCATGGCTCGAATGGCTGATGTGGCCTCGCTGCATGGTGTTGTCACTCTGCGTACCATGCGTGTGCGGGCCTGAAAACTGCTGCGAAGTGTTGAAACAGAGGTGGCTGACTGTGGGTGCAAAATATCCGCCTTGTGCAAAGTGCATTGATGCGTGAGGCTGCTGTGCTGAGGGTTTATTGCGAAACCCAGGAAAATGTTGGCCGGTTCAGTTTCAAGCTGAACCGGTGGTTTGTAAAAAGATGCATCAGTGAGCTGTGCAAAAGGAGGCAGTCGGGTCAGCTGTGCAGGTAAAAGAAGGACGCGGTTGTCGACGTATCTGGTAGCAAAAAAGAAAGCTTGATCCTGCTTGTTGTGATCTGGAAAATGCTTGTGGTTCGTGAAAAGCTGTTTGTATGTGTGGTGCCAACACTGTTCCTCGACCGCAACAACGATGTTGCATAGGGCTGGGCTGCAGGGCGAGCCCATAGGTGCACCGCGAAATTGCTCAATAAGTGATGTACCGACAGTGAAGTAGTTGAGTCGGAGCACTGCAATGATAAGTTGTGGTATATGTTGTAATTGAATGCATAGTTTGTTGCCTGAGGAGGCTTCTTGCTTCTTTTGTCTGCTTTTGCCCCTGTGGACTCGATGTGTGGGGTCTTTCTGTGAGTGGTCAATGAAGAATTTGGAAGAGTGTAGGGGGTTCTTTTCTCTGTACCATCGAACCATAATGCTGTATGCTGAAAGAAACCGGCTCTGATCGACCGATGTAAAGAAGCCAGCCAAATCCTGGTTGTACAGGATGTAATCTGTTGAATCGTGTAATTTCCTGCGCTGATGCAGGAAGAGTGCTGTTTGTTTGAGCTGTGTTATGCCATCTCCTTGGTGAAAGGAGTTTGGGCATGCTTGAAAAGTCATCAGCTGCAGTACGTCCGCTAAGGCTTCCCACAATTTCCTGCCCATGGTGTCGATGAACGCCACTATGGGACGGCCTTTTGTGAATTGCTTCTTTCTTTTCGGTAAAATGTAGGCGCGTGGGATGCGTCCCCATTGTGGAAAAGCCCATATGTAAGCTGGAAGAAGGCTGCGGATGTCTGTGTAGACATCAAAGTGGTGTTGTAGAGGTTGGTGCTGCGAGATCCGAAAGATCTCCTTGTCTAAAAAAGTGTTGTGTATGGCAGTGTGATATAGTGCTGGGCAGTACCACGTGAGGCGGTTCGGGAAGTGATCTTCGCAGTGGATGATGCCCGAAGGTATTTTGTGTTGGACTTGCTTGATCATCTTGACCTGGAGTATGTTGTGTTGGTTGCAGTGTGCGTTGTGTTGTGGTATTTGTTCAGATACAAACTGCTTTGCAGTTTGGTGGTTGTAAGGCAGTCCATAGTATCGATGCCATGTGCGTATGGCTCGGCATAATTGTGAAGCCAACTGTGTGGGCTTCTGAAGGCAATTACTTTTGCCGGAGTATGCCAAAAATTGGTGTTGTGGTTGTAGTTCTGCAAGTTGGATAGCAATGTGATTGTTGAAAATATGCTCCTGGGGAACTTGTGAGTGTAATGGTGAGCAGGTACAGGGTGGTGGTGAATCGGGTTGCCATGTAGTATGGGCGTCGCGCCAATTGTGTAGAAGTTGTTGCATGGGTGGGTGTTTCTTGTAGACAGGTTTTGTGCTGGGGAGATGGAATGGTGGAATGTGTTGTTTGTTGCTTGTTAACCGAGAACGCAAAAATTGTCGTAGTTGTTGGGTGAAGGTGGGGTGTAAGAGTGGCTGTAGGTAAATGGGTTTTGTGACAGGAGGTGGTTTAAGTCGTCGTTTCTTGAAGACGGTGTTGAGCGCTTTTTGAGCGTGTCTGCGGTCGCGTCGTGGTAAGTTGTTTGAGAGTTTGTGTAAAGCGTAAACTGTGGCTGCTGGTGTATCTGAGCGAAGGAGTTGCTTTGTTGTGTCGAATCTGGTGCGGGTGTTGGAAGTAAGATGTGAGACTGTGGTCCAGGCCTGTTTTCTGGTGTTGAATAAGGTGGAGTTGGTGAAGCTTCGAATGGAGTGGTGTAGTTTGCCTCGGCGTTGCTTCGCCCATAAAGTGGCTGTGCCGTTGTGCTTGTTGTTGGCTGCTTTTGTGAAGCCGGAAAAAGCTCCTTTCATGTGTGATGTGATGTAGGGAAAGTTGAGCTTGGATTGGTGATGTTGTATGAGAGTGTTCTCTGTGGCTTCTAATTGCTCGGTGGGTATGTTGGCTTGTAATACAATTGGTGTGTATTGGTGGTAGCATTTGTGTTTATGCCACCATCGTAAAGAAAGTTCGGCTTGTACAATCTTGTGTTGTTGAAGTTGCTTGAATTTTCGATTACGTGTACCCTCTCGCTGTGTGAGAGAGTGACTTGTACTGCCGATGTAAACGTAGCCACGAAAAGGTTGTTGCGTGGTGACTCTGCAGTATACCACCTGTGGCTGACGAAAGAAAGAGAGTGTGTACGATGGAAAGGAAATGTTTGAATGTGCAAACAGTCTCTGTAGGTTGGAGAAATGTCCTTCCTCATGTTTGAGGTAGAAATGCTGTGTGCGAAGTAACAAAGTCAGGCCTTGAAGCCAGAGTATGATTTGATAGAATTGTGTGGAGACTGGTTCTGCCAAAGGTGCGACGAATTGTAAGATGGATCTGCCTTGATCCAGAATGCGTGTGATGTTCTTGAATTGTTTTTGTCGGAAAATTGTTGTGTGATCAAGTGTCTGTCGGTGTTGAATCAAGTGCTGTCGGAGTCACTCTGTCATCTGACTGATGATGGCGACGAGTTTGATCAGTGCTGGGGAGCCAAATTTGTCGATGGCTTTGGGTGGGACACCCCAGGCGACTGCAGCGGTCTGCAGTGTTTGCTCTTGTGAGCTGCTGAGTGAAGGGAATTCCGAAGCAACAATGTCAAGGTACTTTTTTACCTGTGTTTTTTGTTTGTCGCTGATGCCTTTTATGGCACCAAACCATCTAGTGATGCCGGATTCGGAGTGAACGCCAGTGAAGTGATCTTGAAACCAAACACTGGCTTTTGTGGGCTGCTGAAAGATGCGCTGGGGATCCATCTTGGGATCCAGGGTGCTGCCTTCGTTGGTGTAAGAGTTGACTGCTTCTGTCGCTTGGCGCCCAGAGTGGAGCGTCCCGGGAAGTGCATACCTGTGGTGGATGACGATGCTGGGGAAGCGTGTAACGGGTTGTTGTCTTGTTCTGCAGCGGTTGTGGTGAAGGGGGATAGGCCCTCAGTGGTAGGCCTGGTGTCAGTGTGTGTAGGGTCATCGATGGTGGCTCGTTTTTGTCCACGGGTGGTTGTGGTGGGGGAGATCTCAATTGTGGAAAGTGAGAGAGGTGGTGGGGAGGGCGTGTTGATGGGAGTGCTGGGCGTGGTGGATCGTTTTGGTTTCTTTGATGCTGGTGTGCTGGGGGCCTCATTGTGTGCTTCCGGCGCACGGAGAGTTTCAATTGTCTCCAGTGCTGTTGAAAGTCGTGCTTCAAGGTCGCTGATGCGATGGGCCGCCAGAGTGTCAGTCTCTGTCGGCTGCGAAGGTTGGAGTGGGAGATGAGGTTGTGGTTTGCTGGATTGTGGTGGTGTTGGAGATTCGGTGGGTTGCGATTGTGTGTTGTCTGTGTCTGCTTTGACATTTTGCTTGTCCTTTTTGTTGCCGTCATTGTACTGGTCCTGCAGCTCCTGCAGGTACAACACCAATTCCTTGATAAGGTGTGACATTGCTGGTCGTTTTGCGAGTGTGAGCTTTTCTTGCCAGCAGAATGCAGTGGCCGCTTGGTCCAGATCAATTCTCCTTGCTCGGAGTTGACCCATAAGTTCAGTGGTAAAAACGGCTTCGCTGACGTGTTTGCTGCATGTGAGATGGATGTCGAAGCCATGTGCAGCGTACCGTAGCCAGTACGAGGACCAATTGTGTCGCAAAAATGCGACCAATGGTGCTGTTGCGATTGGCATGCCTGCTGTGCGGTTATGCACTGAATGTGGTGTAGATTGAATGTGTTTGGGGAGGTTGAGGCCAAAAAGCTGCCTGTTGTCCCAATGCTCCGGTGTTTGAACAAAGTCGTTTGGTATCTGGGGATTTGCAGGCGTGGGATTGGGGTGTTGCTGTTGTTGGGTTGCGACGGTGGCTTGAGGTAATGTATGTGACGAAATGCTGGGGTTTCGAGTCGTCATCGGAGATGGACTCACAAATGTGTGTTGGGGAGTGGCAGGTGTGGGGGTTGGCAGTGTGGTGGGCGGAATTGGTCCGGGAAACTGTTGGGGTGGGGGAGGGGGTGGAGGGAAAGGTGGGAACGTGTTGTTGTGGCTGTACGTGTGAGCTGAACCCCAAGTAGTCGGGATTGGTGATGAGGTGTGTGGTGGGATGTTGTGGATCCCTGGTGGTGGGGAGATCGGGTGCAATGGGGTACTGCTGGTCGAGGTTGTTTGTCGCTGCACGGTACTGATTGCTGTACCGATGATGCCTGTTGGCATTGTTGTATGCCACTGAGGCTGTGTCGGCTTGTACATGGTTGCACAGTGGGGCACTACAGTTGCCTGTGACTGCAAAAGCTGCACATGGAACATGCATGAGCAACCTGGTTGGCTTGAGCGTCAACATCAACTTGTGCGAGGCATCCAGCATGCAGCTGCATCGAATCTTCTTTGGCTCAAAAGCGGGGTCGGAGCAAATGCCTGATTGCAAACAACTATGTGTACAGGGATTCAGGCCTGGAAGAAAAAGTACTAGAGAGTTACAGGAAGACACAGAAGAAGAAATCAACATCACTGAATGAGGCCGAATCCAACGATGCTGAAGTGCCCGGAGTGGAATCCCCACTTCTCCGGGGTCCGCACAACACCCTTTCGCCCCACGATGAAGGCTTCTCTGTACATGTCCCGATACGTCATCTTGTAATGCTGATACTTAGTCCGTATTGTCCCGATGACGATCACTCCCTGTTGGCCCTTGGGCCGCCGCGTACATTGATCGGTAACTATATGTACCGTGCTTTCCGACACATCTCCTGGGGTCGCATTCCCGTATATGACGCAAGAGGGAATGGGTGGATAGGACTTGTCGTCGAAGCAATGGCTGACAGAACTTGGGCGGACCAAGTCCTCACGCATTATGCGTGCGGCACTTGCAATGCTCGTGCCGTGTCCGGCGGTGTAGATGTATGTTTCCCCTGGTGGGTCAGTGGCACGAGTGCCGAATGCTCTGCGAGTCTCACCAGCCCACGGGATGAATAACATAGTATGCACGCCGTCCGATATTGGCGTCAGCGTTGCTCCCAATTCGTTGCACGCTGAGCGCGTGCCCGACTGTAATACGGCATGCGCGAATTCGGCTAAAGTTTCCTGCCTGAAATCGCTGTCAGCAGCTATCTCGCCCAAAGTTTTGGCGAGTTTGTGCGCTTCCTCCAAGTCGACAGCGTGGGGTGTCGGCTTTTCATGATCATAAAGCTCAGAGAAAGGCGCCACATCAATCTGTGGTGGTCTGCTCTGTTTGCCCAGTTGTTCGAGGGTTGGCTGACCCGATGGGGCAGCAGTTGTGGATGCATCGAAAGTCGGAGCAGGTGTCCGAACAGAGCTGGGGGGATTGTGCCGAAGCTGTTGGCGCGAAGATGTGCCCTGGCTTGTTGGGGGCTGCTGTTGTGCTGCTTGGCTGCCCTTGATGCGGAGGGCGATGCGCTGAACCTGCGAAGCCAATGTTTTTTGTGGGACCTTGGGTGGGGTAGGTGGCCTTTGACGTGGCTGTGTGGCTCTGTAATGCCACTTGTTGGCATCATCATCACGCACTGTAGAATAGCTGCGGAGCACAACCGAGGTCCGAGGAGGTGTCGATGAAGCTCGCCTGGTGTCCCTGCGAGAACGGCTTCTGCGAGTGTCGCGGGATCGATGGTGTCTGCGTCGGCGGTGCTGTCTGCCGCTGCTTGCAGGTCGTGCTCGGCTGCGCGTGTGTCGACGGCGTCTAGTGCTCACGGTGCGAGTTCTGCTGCGTGTGGGTGAATGCCGTCGTCTGCGTGGCAGCGGAGGGTGATGGGGAGAAGTACGGGCTGCGAGCTGGTCAGTGTCTGCCGATCCCGTATCTGGGGGTGGTTGTGCGGGTGGCACTGTATTGACGGAAGGGGTGTTGGCTGTGTTTGTTGGTTGTTGTTGTTGGGGCGTCATTGCCGGTGTCTGCGGGGCAGTGTGTGCAGCATCGGCAGTGGGAACACTGGTGGGGTGGGGTTGTGGAGCTTGTTGAATTGTTGTTGGCGGCGGTATGTGGGATTGTTGAATGGGTTGTGTGGGAGGGATGTTGCAAGGTGCAAGTTGGGGTTGTGGGGCAGGTGGTGTAAAAGGAAAGTTGAATGTGGTAGGTTGGGCCTGATGCTGTGTCGAAGCAGATGGGCTCATGGGAAAAGCTGTTGGATGGGTAGGCAAAAGAGCAGGGTTCATGAACGGTGTGGGGTGTTGTGACATGAATTGCTGGGGTGGAGGTTGTTGTGGCATCTGGGGTTGTGGTGTGCTGAGATGTGCGTAGATCGTCGGATGCTGTGGAATAGGAGCGGTGTGTCCACACGGCATCATGGGGAAGCCGTGTGTTTGCTCAAGAGGAATCGTAGTGGGTTGTGTCGGCAGTGTGGGCTGCTGAGTGGCAGCAATGCCGGTTGGCATCATTGCTGGGTAGCTTTGAGACTGCGGTACCCAGGTGTTCTGGTGAAATTGATTAAGCACCGGTCGGGCTGTTGGTGCATATGGTGTTGCTGGTGGCTGCGCGGCAAAATAATCCGGCCACATAGCTGCAACGAAGCGGGTGAAACACACACAGTTGCACAAGCAAAGTGCAGGCTGTCCTGATTGTCCCTGCTGGACTGATTTGAGAGGTCGTAGACGGAGAGAAGGAAGGTAGAGGGCCGAGTACTCTCCGGAGAGAGCGCTGCTTCACTTGCTGTAGACATCTTTACCACGTCTGCACTCATGTCAGATGCACATGCCCTTGCAGTCCCTGAGGAATAAAGAAGTGGAAAAATACGGGGCAGACTAGAGAGGTAGCACCTGCTCACTAGACGCACTTTACTGCATTAGCCGTCCCTTACTGCACCTGCACTCATGTCAGACTCACATGCGAGCATCAGAGAGAGAGAGATAAAGTAGCATCTGGAGAATCTGAACGATCTGAACGAAGGCTGAACACCCGGTTCATCACCGGTCTCCCCGGAGGGTCACCACGGCGCCATGACGGAAAGCCGTTGCTCTGGAGTCTCATAGACCCACGCTGATCACACTGATGGATTCGGCCAAGAGTACGAGTGCAAGAGGAAAAAGAGAGGCATGTTGTTCAAGTTGTAAAAGCTTGTCAGATTGTGGCAACCGTACAGCTTGTTTGTTGTCAAATCAACCGCCAAAAGTGGTAACTGAAAACTCTCTAATCTTGGCACAGGGGCCTTCTAATCGGGCTGGCACAGGGGCCCCAGCTCAAGGTTTTGCAGGTACGCCGAGTTGATCAGACTCGGTATCCCATGACTGTGGTAGCTTCGTTGAGTGCGGTCCCACAGCCATGCCGCACTCCCCTGCAACATTTGATTCGGTAAATGTCAAATGTCTGATTGAGTTGCAAAGCAAAAATTGCAAACAGTGTAGGAGTGACCCTCTGCTCCCATGTGCTAGGGAGGTTCACACACACACACACACACACACACACACACACACACACACACACACACACACACACACACACACACACACACACACACACACACACACACACACACACACACACACACACACGCGCACACACACACACACGCACAGAGACAGAATGGCCAGAGCACGTGCACACCGACTCTTATTGTTTATTGTTTTGCGAGGTGGACACTTCGGCTTCATGAGACAGCCTTTGCGGTTGTAGATGGAGGTTCCTATCCTAAAGGACATGGGCCCTACCCACGATGGAACGACTCGCTCCTGAGGTGGCGTTTGGGAGTGAAGCTTGGCGCTCGCGCTGAGGTCGAACTGATTTTGAGACATCCCTGAGTTCAGATGACTGCGTGCGGTACTTGAGATTGGCAAGCAGTTGTCCTCGACTCCTCTTTGGGCTTGTTTTTTTTTTATCGGGGATCGAGTTTGAAGACTGACAGGAGGCCACCAGAGAACAAACCTTTATAAAGGGGCTTGACCATGGGATGCTCTGCAGGCATGCGGAAAGATACCCTCATGAATTCCAGCAGATCGCGGTATTGGGGTCTTGCAAAAAAGCATGATGCAAGTCGCCCACAGGATTCAGTATTGGATGGTTAAACCATTGCTATGATGGCTGTTTGGGTTACTAGAAAGGAGGGTTTTTGGGGTTTACGTGTTGAGGGTTCGCGGATTTCGGGGTTCAGGGTTTAGGGTGCAGGATGCACGTCGACTCCTTGGCTTCATGTGAAGTTCACCCGGGTTTCGATGTTTTCTTCGGGTTGGCGCTGAATGACTGAGCAAATGACAGCCTGCTTGAGCTGTTCTGCACATTGAGTCATGACACTGATTACGAGGCAGCTTTCCTATTGTGACCTGTTTTCAGCACTTTGCTTTGCATATTGGCGTTAGTGTTTGTTTTTACATCGAACACACTCCAGTGTGACGAAGCACCTGGCGCTTTCCACTTCTTTGTACTATATCCTACGGTGGCATGAAAGTACACCACATAGCACTCTGGCTGGCTATTTCAGATCGCAGCGTGTGAGATCTTTGTACGAGAGTGCAAACCGGGATGTAAAGTTTTGCAGCAGAGAGCATTGTGATCGCCAATTGTCCGATGCTTATGAACATCGAAGCACAAAGAGGTTGCACTGGAGCACGGATGTGTAGCAGCAAGGGAGGCTACAGTAGTGCATTTAACTCCCAGCAGTACTAATGACATGGGGCGTGTGATAGCCGTGCCAGACACTCGCTTGTCATAAGCCAGGTCAGAGACGAAACCGGTTCCAAAGAGAAGCCTGTCAAGGAGGAGCGCGAGTCCAGGGGCGTCGGCAATTGCTTTGTGGCATGATTTTCAGACCAGACACCGCCAATAGACTCCTACTAGTGAGAAAAGCGAGAAGCAGCTGTCCTCAACACCTTTCCTGATTGGGTGAGCTGCCTCGTTTCTCTTGTTCCCAGCTCCACCGCGAGGAAGGAACGAAGAAGCCAAAATGCTGCTGTACCCTGATGTGATCCGGCGCGTGTTGTCATGAACAGTTGCAAAGTCTAATTGCCACATTGTGGAGTGTTGTGGGTCCCTTGCGAACCCAGACACCTCCACTTCACGGCAACTGCGTAGCATAATCGTTGGTTCGACCGAGCTATCCGTAGCAGGCTAACACAGCTGATGGGCTCGTTTGGGTGCCTGCCAAATGGCAGGGACCGTCCTTCATGCAGTCTGCCCGAAGTGGAGACCGGAAAAGCTAAGGGAATCGCGGCGGTCAGAAAACAGGGTCGTCTGGTATGCAAAATGCTTCACCCACCAGGCTGCAAGCTACATTCGCGGACTTTCGGAGCTGCTTTGTGCAGATGGCATGTGCATGGTGGCCAGATGCTGAGAGTAGGGGCGCAAGTTCGGAGCAGTTTCAATTGACACTTGGCAATCAGGGTTGGCTCAGGTTTCGAACATGCCCGCGCGGCACCGGCACCTGGCAGATTTCTTCCAGATTGCCGAGGTTGTAAAGCTTCACCCCGAGGATCTGATCCTCGGGCCTTTGTTTCGCATGATTAAATCTCTGCAGCCTGTGTTGGCAAGGAGGAGCCTTTTGGACCCTGCCTGTACATCTGCCGGCGGAGGAGTTCTGATGCGGAGAGAGCAGCTGGCGAAGACATAATGCCCCCGGAAGCACACTGCAAAAGAACGACGATGCTCACCAGAGACCTTGCAGCGATAAGACTCCTCCCGTTGGGCGGGCTCTTTGACGGCCGTTTGTGGGTTTTGCCATGGTTGTGTCGAGATATCAGCTTGTCTTCTTGATTCGTCTGGTCAGGCAGAAGCCTCCAAGCGGCAAGCCACTGAGTCGCGGGTATTTGAAGTGTAGCATCCCCTTGCACTTCAGGTAACATTGACTCTCTATGCGAGTATTCCCCCCCACCAACGACATCCAGCAGAAATCCCAAACAAAAATGTAAGCACCTGGCATGATTGGGCCAAAGATGCCCTGGCCAATCTCCCATGAAAACGACAGTGGAGTGCCCAGCACCAGAATGCTCACTTCGTGCAGCTCACAGTTTTACGAGACACCGAATACATGATCCACCAGCTTTCGGGTATGTTAATTGCCAGATTGCACTTGCGACGGGCTTCCCTTCTAGCCAGAGATTGTGGTTATCCTTTATGGCCGCGGTTTCTCGTCGATGGATGCAAGCTGAAACAATTTGTCATACACCGTCAGATGTGGAAATTGGATAGGATAGTGCTTGACAACGAAGTCGCGGCACTCACGGTAGATTCCGGAGCGAGGAAGCTTTCTGCTTGCCGCAGCTGTTCACCAGGGCATGATCTTAGCTGTCTAAGATTTGCTGTATGCTTGGTACTTGAGACTGGCCCGGGCCTGAGCATCTCGGGAAGTTGGGTTCTTGCACAAAGCAGGATCTTGGGGCTGCCGTTGTCATGGGAATGGGAGGGGGAGCCAGAACAGGGCGGGGTGTTGGAGGCGATCCTAAAGTCCTAAAGCCGGGCATTGAACTGTTGAAAGCCAGCACAATCTTTGGGCCTGCGCCTTTGCGTGCAAAGCTGATCGAGCATTGAAAAGGTCTAGGCTTGAGGATTCGGAGCTCTGTGGCATTCTGTGGCCTAGCAGCTAGAATTCCAGAGAGTTTGGATCTCTTGCATGGGCTTCCAGGAGGAATGGGCGGCTGCGGCTCAAAAAGCCGAGTGGAGGCGACGCAGCCGAAGGCTTCGAAGGCGGGCTTCGCTGGGGCTACTCTGGGCTGTGGGGCTTCGATTCTGCAGATAGGCCGTGAGAGAGAGTCGCATGAACAACTGCGCTTCTCGTTCTGCTGGCGCAGGCTCCAGAACCTCAGATCTCCAACCTGCATTCAGATCCCAGTGGCCAGCCCATTGATGCTGGCAGCTGGGCTGCACCACTCGAAGTGTGTGTGTTTTGCGTGTTACAGTACATCGATGCGTTATGACAGCTTCAGGTTACATTACGTTGCAGGAAACTTTACTGTAGTGTTTTTATCGTATTGCAGTATATGCTTCTGCAACATCCTCCATGATGAAGTATGGGATAACACGGCGTCCGACCGTGTTAGCTCATCGAGACCGCAGACAGCATAGGGTGCAACATGCCCCCCCCCGGGTGCAAACTGAAAACGCCCGAAACCTCAAGACAAGGCATTACAGCCTGTCGATACCTGCACCTGTAGAAATTCATTCGTTTAGGGCGTCAGTGAATTGTAGTTCTTGAAGTTGCTTTTGGCATTTTGGGTTGGGGTCGTAGGCATACAGCACATCGCTCAGCGACCATTTAGACCGCGGACTGCATCGGTGCCCTATGCTTCGTCATACCATCGCGCTACAGATAGTGCAACATGTAGTAGAACTGCAAGGAAGGGCGATTATAGCCGAACATTCTCCAATCCATCGTAAAACGGTGAAGTGTGCTCATTCGCAATGCAAGCTGAGACATGACAGCAGTGATGCAAGACAGTAATACAGAACCGGACACGAGAGGAGGCAAGAGATGACATGACATCACACCAGAATAAAACCGGTAAGGCAGGGCAAGAGCTCAGAAAGAAAAAGAGCAGACCGAGCAGAGAAGAGCATGCGAAGGTTCCGTGAACATTCTGAGGTGATTCCAAACTTGTTTCAATCAGCCATCACTGTTTGAAGTCTCGTTGTTCAGACGAGCAGAACTCGAACTCATAGACAAGACTGAACGTTGGGATCCTTCCCACACCCAGAATGTAAACCCATACTACTGTAGCATCTGCAACTGAGGCGCTGGCCACAATGCAGGCGTGATTTGTTGGGGCTGTTCTTTGCCTCTTCCGCAGTTTCCGTGAAGGGTCTAGGCCGTCGTGCTTGCGCTTTGCCGCCTCGAGGTACTGCAAAGGCCGCCAAGCAGCCGCCAGCCAAGGGGGACCTGTCCAAACTCCAAGCGCCGGGGCCTCGGCATCCGACGAACGAACATCCCTGCTTGGGCGATGCCTTCTGTGATATTCTGCGAAACTGCCTGGTTAAATGCAAGAGGTGGCAAATGATTGCTTCGCATCACGCATCGAAGCCAATTAGGCCCCCGGATGATGTGCAGCTCGTGCTCAGCGCCGGTGACATCCGCCCCACACTTAGCTAGAGAGGCTCTGCACTAAGCTGTTCTTCAGCTCAGCGTTCGTCACGTATTATGTCATCGTTAGATGATGCAAGAACCTGGCTGTACCGTAAGATGGCGCACTTCTGCCATCTTCAACGGTGCCTCCTCTATCCCAGCCAGCTCCACACTACATTGAGTAGACTTCGGACAGGGCAAGCGTGAATGATCGTTAATGTTTCTGTTGGTAGAATACATGTTCGTGACAATCGTAGCATCATATCACCAGATTACACTCTGTCTGAAACATCTGAGCGACATCGCATAGCATCGCGCTAAAAAGTATCCTTATGGCCGTGTCGTAATGTTCTCACAGATCATGTGTTCGTTTCTGTCATAAGGACTATGGGTATGTAGAGTCATGATTCGTAGACAGCGTGAAAAGCTTAGTTTTAATGCATGTTGCGGTCTGACGGTGTTCGGGTAGTCCGTAGCTGTCGTAGCACGTCTGGAAGAGCAGAGTTCTGACCAGAAATCAATATCCAAGTAAACTTCACTGTTTGCCATCCAGGTGACAAGTATGAGATCCTGGCCGTCTTGGGCAGCGGCTCCTTTGGAGAGGCGCTTCTTCGACAGTGAGAAAGAACCCCCACCCCTTTGAAAAAACACCTGCTAATCACAGGACTGACAATACTGATAACCAGAGTCTGCAACCACACAGGCAACAACGACAATAATAGCAGCACATTAAATAGTAGTAGTAGTAGTAGTAGTAGTAGTAGTAGTAGTAGTAGTAGTAGTAGTAGCAGTAGTGGCAGTAGTAACAACCATACAAATATTGGCAGTTGCAATAAGCAAGATAAAGCAATGACAGCAAGCCAAAGAAGTAGCATAAATAAGAACAGCGGTGTAATAACCTTAGTAATAGAGTTGAAAATAATACTAGTACTGGCACAAATACCGATACTGATACTGATACCAACACCAGTATTGATACTGGTCCTAGTACGAATACCGAAACTAATGCCAGCAGCATCAACGCCAGCACCAACAATATCACTGACACCGAACATTGACGCAGATACTAATACTAATGCGGTACTACTAAGGCTGGTATTTACACTGGTACAATACTAATGCGAAATATAATACCAGTACCAACACTTACACTAATCTTCACACTCGCACTAACACAACACTGACACCCACACTGATACTAAAACCAATACTAAAATTGATGCGAAAGTTCATGCTAGTTAGAAAAGTTGAAATAACAGCAGTCATGGTGATATCTATCATAGTGATAATAATTGTTTTACGTATTTTAAACCACGCTGATGCTACCCGAACTGCAAGTCAGCCGCCTCGCATCCCTTCATGCTCTGCTCTCGGAAGGTGAAGGAGATCAGGGTCAAGGCCTTTCCCGAAAAGCTACGCGCCGTGAAGATCACTGAGCGCCAGGCCCAGGGGCAAGTTCACGTAGTTTCCGGGTTTCGAGACAGAAGGCTGAAGGCTTAGCAGGTGGCATTGTAGCAGCTTGTGAAGCACAGAGATGGTCTGCTTTCAGACTGTGCCGCCGCCTGACATCTCGGAGCAGCAGTTGAGCTGAGCTACGCAGTCTTGGTAGAAGCCGCTGGATGACACGACAGGTTGATGACAAGGGAGAGAAGGGGCAGAAGAAACTTGATTCCTTGGCGATGTTCCGGAAAGAGGTCGAACTTCTACGATCTTTGAAGCACGCGTGGCTCAGCCCCACTTGGATGAGTCAATTCGTCGATAGAGGTTTCGCCGGAATGTGTGCTTGCCAACTGCAAGTTACGCATGCCAAGCTGAGGAACATCGTTCGGGTTTGGGACGTCTACGACGCCAGGCTTATCTTGCACTTTCAGCGGCTCTCGGACGTGCGTGGCAGTCCTGTAGCTCCGTGCTGCGCTTTCACTAACCATCAAGTCAGCTAAGGAGACGTCTCACTATCTTTACGTAGTAATGGATCTGTGCCGTGGCGGTGAGTTGTTCGAAATGATCAACGAGGCACGTTCTGCAGATTGTTTGACTGCTAGGGAAGCGGCAATTTACATCGGACTTTCCGTCGTCTGCCACCGCATTGTGCAGATGGATCGCCTCTCCGAAAACGACACCGCAGTGATTGCAAAGCAATTGCTGGGACGCTATGGCTGCAGATTGCAGATGCAGTATTGTCTGTGGGTGGAAGCACTGCAGCAAGCACATGTGTGATTCCACGTGCATGCAGCAGAAGGTGGCATCGACTACATGCACAGCAAGGGCGTCATGCATCGGGATATCAAAGCCGAAAATGTGCTGCTAACTGAGTGGTCGTCAACGGCAGTCGTGAAAATCATCGACTTCGGAATCGCCGCGAGGCTGGTCATCGGGTTCGTGCCAATGTGCTACTATCGACGTCAGATGCATGCAAACGGAAGTGTCAGTGCAGGTGTACCATGAAGGGTATTGGAGTGGAACGGTCAATAGTTTTGCCAACGACCTCCTGTCTCCTGACTTGTCCTTGAGGAGCTTCAGTCGTGCACATGGGATATCATGGGATCATGAACAAGAATTCGCAAAGGAACCGTCGGCACATCCGTGACACTCCCGTGCTTCGATGTCACAGAAGCTGTGCGCAGAATGCTTAAGTCCTGCTGTTGCTACATAGTCAGAGATCCCGGCAGGTTTCAGCGTGGAGAAATGTTCGACAAGATCTCAGGCTCGCCCCAATACATGGCGCCAGAGCTTGTTGGGCAGCGCTATGATTACCGGGTAGATATGCGACTTGGACGGCCACTGAGGTCTTGCTTGCCGTTCTGCGTTTCATCACTTGCGACCTGCTTCAGCACCCAGGTGGGCGTTTGGCGTCCTGGTGTACTTTGCTCTCTATGGGCGCTACCCTTTCGACGGCAACAATGTCCGTGAGATTCTTTTAACAGTCCTTCATGGGACTATTGAGTGGGACAGTGACGCACCAAGGCTGCAGAGGTCTGCAAAGCCATATCATGTCGGTGAGTGGAAATTGCATGCGAAGTCTCATCTGACATCGTCTGCCAGGTATCGATTGATTCAAAGACCATTGCCTTCCTTAAAGGATGTCTAAACAGAAAGCCAAGAAAGAGAACCACGGCGAAGGCACGGCTTGCCATGATGGTTCTCATCATGAGTACTACCTGTCAATCTATCACTATTCACAGTCTTGTTCCTGCTTTAATTTTTGCATTTCTTCAAGTCTTCCTCTTCCTTTTCTTCTTCTTCTTAGAAGTACTCTTAGTAGTGTTGCTATTGTAACTGTTACAGTTCTTAGTCTTCTTCGTCTTCTTCTCAGGGTTCTTTTTCCAGAGAAGAGCAGAAAATGGCCCGGCTGGATCGAGGCTGCCATGAGCCATCCCTGGATCATGTCCGCGAAGAAGCCGGATGCCGAATCCCGGATGTACTGTACTTCAAAAGGGTTTAGGGCTTTAGGGCTTAGGGGTTTAGGGATTTGTGGTTTAAGGGTTGTAGCCGAACGCCAACAGTGAAGATATGACAAGAGATGATAAGATACTACAGAACCTAACCTTGCGTCATGTATATAGACATCGATATCAATAACAAGGCCCTGGCTTTTTCCGATCATGTCCCAGCACATGTCGCCCTCTAGTTGGTGGTGATCGGGCGACCGGCATGAATTCTGCCAGCCCAGGAGAAACATCGGGAACCCACTGAGATCAACATCTCCAGCGACATTCTTAAAGGGGATCCGAAGATTCCCACCCCAGGCTCGTGCCCTATGGATCTAGGGTATTTTGCATGTCTGCGATGACGTCTGACATGCTTTGTTAAATCTCGTGATGCGCCGCCGCCAGGCACAGACAAGAAAGGGCCAGCGGAAAAGCCAGAAGCTAAAGATGACGGCTGGCCTTGCGACGTTTGGCTTTCTTGCCGTAAACGCGTTTGTCGCGAGTTTCTTCGATTCAGCTTGCATCCAGTGGCAGGAGGCAAGCGAAGCGCACTTCGCGTGCGGCAGGACTGCCTGTCTGGGCGTAAACGCAGTTGCCGCAGAAGCATATGATTGGTCACGGAGTGCCAGGATGATCCGTCTGCAGCCGCCGGCATTGGCCAGGACAAACCGTCATGGCTCAGAGTAGCCGCAAGCTGGTAGAGACCCCCAATCTGGGTTGCAGAGCATGAGAGAGGGCATCGTTCTTTTTTGCACACAGCTGCAATCAACCCAAGCCTCCCAAATCCACACCGAAGGAAGCCACTGGCTCTCAAGGTGCCACAGAAGAAGAAGGCGGGTGTCTGAGGATGAGCAACCGGTTTTGTCAGGGTCAGCCCAGTGCAGCTTTGTTTCGTGCTTCGGGGTTCTCGCACTGTCAGCCGACGGCCTCTGGGTTCTCTTGGCTGGGCTTGCACTAACGCGTTGGAAGCGACTCGGGTGCGCAGCGAGTGCGGCCGATGACAGATTTGAACAAACGCTGGGTCTGGCTGCGATCTCTTCGGACTCGTGCCGTGTGTTGGCAGCCCGGTTGAGCAGAGGCTAGTGTCGGCGGAACCTCCGTTATTTGAGCTCCCAAAGGGTCCTCGTCATGTTGAACAGAGCACCTCTGTGAGTGTGCGTTGCCTACAGCCCTTCCTGCTTTAAGCTAGTCGAAACACCCGCCGAAGCTGTCCGGTGTCAGGCCAAGTGGACTTCATGTTAGACCCCAACCAGGCAGGTACGTGGGACACATTCAATTGCTGCAAGTCCGGTTGTTCCAGAAGGTGTGATGAGCGTTTATCTAGACCCGTCTGAGGCACTAGAGTTCCAGGACATGTACTCAGATTGGAAGCGACAAACGTCTACGGACAGTACGGCTTCCTCGCACTCGACTCAGCTGCGGGCCAGGGCCGTCTAGCAGCAGCAACCCAAGACATTTCCGGCAGCAATGATTGTGGTGGCGGCCGCTACAGTATCAGCGACCGTAGCAGCTGTACCAGTAGCAGTAGCAGAGCCGCGGCAGTAGTGGCAGTAGTGGCAGTAGTGGCAGTAGAAGCAGTAGCAGCAGTAGTAGCAGCAGTAGTAGCAGCAGCTGTAGCAGTAGCAGTAGCAGCAGTAGTAGCAGTCGTAGCAATAGTAGCAGTAGTAGTAGGAGAAGGAGGGGCGGCAGCAGGAGCAGCGGTAGTAGCAGTAGTCGCAGTGGCAGTACCAGTGGCAGTAGCAGTAGCGGTAGTGGCAGCGGAAGCAGTAGCGGCAGCAGTGTAGCAGTGTTGCAGTATGTTGCAGCGTACGAGTAGCAGTGCAGCAGCGTCGCAGTCGCAATGGTGGTAGTGGTGCTGCAAGTGGTGGTGGTGGTGGTGGTGTTGATGATGATAGTAGTAGTAGTAGTAGTAGTAGTAGTAGTAGTAGTAGTAGTAGTAGCAGTAGCAGTAGCAGTAGCAGTAGCAGTAGCAGTAGCAGTAGCAGTAGCAGTAGCAGTAGCAGTAGCAGTAGCAGTAGCAGTAGCAGTAGCAGTGGTGGTGGTAGTAGTAGTAGTAGTAGTCGTGGTGGTGGTGGTGGTGGTGGTGGTGGTGGTGGTGGTAGTAGTAGTAGTAGTAGTAGTAATAGTAGTAGTAATAGCAGCCGCCACAAGTGCTCAAGCGGCCGCGCTGGATGAGAGGTTTCGAACAGGCTTGGGGCGCAACTGCTGTGCTAGAGGCTCCTACTGGGCCCTTCTCTGAACAGTAAAGGTTTGCGCCTCCTCTCTACGCCATGGTCCTCTCCCTTTTCTCGCAGGAGCTGCTTTGAGCCGCCAGGTCCCAATTCCTGGGCCCAGACTCTGTTTAAAACATTGCAACACTACTGGGTAGGCGGTAGGGTTTCCACTTCCGCGCAGTGGAGGGAGTCATTAGGCTTCTGTCTCTTGACGAAAGTAGCGGATGGCGCAACTACCAGTGCACTCACAAAACTTTGCATCTCTTCGCAAGAATTCGTTCAAGACAGCATGTAGACGGACCATACGAAGTGACGGGCCCGTGCCATACCGGGGCAGGTCCTGACACCCACTCTGGTCAACCAGCTTGGGGTACGACCCCCACCCACTAGAAGAGAGCTACAGTCACAGACTGACGGCTCCCCTGCATATGGCACAGCCTCCCGCAGGGCAGGACGACTAGAAAGATCCATTCGGGTAGTCTCTTGGAACGCGGGGCACCTAGGTCAACAGCAATGGGGAGAACTAAAAACGTGGCTGGCGGCTGAAGCCTCCCACCACTGCGACGTCCTTATCCTGCAGGAGACGCACTGGACGGAGACTAGCGAGTTCAGTGTTTCAGGTTGGCATTGCATCTCTTCGGCCTCGGAGTCTGCCAAACGTAGCACCCAGCAGAAGCAGGGCGCGAAGCGCAAGACTAGGCAGGAACCGAAAGCGGCTCCATCCACGACCCGGGCGGATGGCGTCATGATTCTCTTCTCACCCAAGTTTGCAGCCAAGAGCCTTCGCTGGAAGGAGTGGAGTCCAGGCAGGGTCCTTGAAGCTCGTGCAGACATGGCAGGTACTAGGCTGGTCATTGTGGCTGTGTATCAACATGCTTGGTCCTCGGCCAAGTCCATCCAGTCTAACAAGGACGACCGTGCTCATGTACTATCAGTCATGTCTAAGGTGGTCAAGCAGGTGCCCAAGCGGGATTCTCTAGTCGTGGCAGGCGACTTTAATACCTCCCTGCGCTCGTGTCCTCCATTGGTGGGTACACACGTGAAGCAGCCCACGGAGGATCGTCCTGACGAATCCCACTTGTCCAATCTGCTGCTAAGGTTGCGATTGGTGGCCCTTAATACCTGGCACTGTGACAACATTGCCACCTTTGCTCAAGGTGGCGTGGAGTCGCAAATCGATTTTGTCCTTACTAAGGAATCCACTGCAGGAGGCAAGGCCAAAAGGTCTGCCCCTTGGACGGACTGCCCGTTGGGTAGCTGGAAGAAGGGAGGGCACTACCCAATTAAGGCCGAAATCCCCCTCCAGCACCACTGGTTACTCCCACCGCACAAGGGAAGCACACGCCGTTATGATTCCCTAGCTCTTCAGGCCGCAGTCCGTGAGGAGGACGACACAGCCAAGGCACTGCATAGTTGGGTAGCATCCAGAATGGAGTCCTGTCAGGACCCTTCAGATTGGAATGCACTGCTGCTGGAGGGTGCAGAACGTTTCTTCCCCAAACTCCCCAAAAGACGACTGATCCCGCTTGAATCCGAGACTCGACGTATGTGGAGGGCCAGGACCCTTTGCAGGGCAGACAACACAGCTCCCTCAGCACAGCTGATCGAGCCTCATCAACCAATGGCACAGCCTCCTGGGTTGAACACACTCCCTCAACCGGAAACTGAGGTGGAGCTGGCGCAAGTTGCGCACAGACAAGCTGTGAAGCAAGCAAAACAGGACAGAATAGCGGGTTTCATAGCTGAAGTTGACGCCAGCATAGCGGAGGGCGACCAACATATTTCGTTTCAAACCCTTAAAAAGCTGCAGCCTTGGCAGCCGGCGCGTCGGGCTCAGCTCAAGGACAGCACAGGACATCTTCTAGGCCCAGCGCAGGGGCTTGCGGCACTCAGGGAGTACGCGAACCAGGTTTTCGCGGCTCACCCCCCGCTGAGGCCAATGACTGGAGCTTTTCCGGTTTTGGAGTCATCCAAATTAGCCGCTCACATTCATTCCATCAAGCCTAATAAAGCTGTGCCTGACGGAGCTGCACCTGCTGCCATTTGGAGACTTTGCAGTGACGTCATTGCACCGGTCCTTTCCCGACATGTGGCTGCTAAACAAGTAGAGGGTGGACTAGAATCTGATCTCATCGACGCCGATCTTTGTCTAATCCCCAAACCGGGTAAGCCTTCGGACAAGCCAGCAAACTTGCGTCCTTTGGGCATTTTGAGACCGGATGCTAAAGGACTGGCTGGAGCGGCCAGAGAGGCGCTACAACCCCTGACCCTCTCGTTCCTAAAACACATGCCACAGTTTGCCTACCTTCCTGGTCGTGGGCTTTCAGATGCGCTGGAACGAGTCGTGTGCCATCTGCGGGAGGCTCGGTCTTTGTTGGAGCAGGCTCATCCATGCTATACAGCAAGGCACACAGGTGCCATCTCTAGTAGGCGGTCTGACCTTTGCTTTAGACCTAAGCCAGGCGTTTGACACAGTCTCTCGCCAAGAGATTATCGGTCTCCTTCAGCGTGAGGGGGCCGATCAGGACACAGTCCACCTCGTTCAAGCTCTCCATGACGGATCCAGATATGTCTTACATGCCCAAGGCGATTCCACTTCTATCGAAACCACAGCAGGCATTAAACAAGGATGTAAGCTCGCTCCCACCCTATTCTCGTTCCTCACAGGTGACCTCTTCCGGTCTCTGGTGGATCTGTTCGGTGCTGAACAGGTTCTGAAGTTTTTAACGGGCTACGCCGATGACCTGACGCTTCATAGGACTATTCGTTCTGAGAAGGACCTCAAGGCCATCCATGCACTTATAGCTGCCCTGTTGGAGGAGGTCCGCAAACATCGACTCAGAGTCAACATCGGCAAGTGCGTCATTTTGGTAAAGCTGGCAGGTAGAGAAGCACAAAATGTGATGAACAAACACAGCTGCTGGATTACCAACCCCAAAGGAGAGCCAGTCAGAGGGTGGCGCATCGGGCCCAACAAGTCGTTCCCTGCCTTCCAGTGGGAGTTATGATCTCCTACAACCACTTCGAGTTGCAGACTCTGCATTTTCGGATGGGGGAGGCGAAGCAAAAGTTGCATCAAGTTCGCCAATTCGTCTACAACCGCAGGTATGCAAGTACCATGTCACGCCTTAAGGTGTGGCAGAGTACTGTCCTGAGCACCTTGACGACTGGCCTATCTGACGTCGGTTTAAGCGAAGAGTCGGCCAAACAGCTTCGCAGCTGGCACGCCTACAAGGTACGATCGGTGCTGAACCTGCCGGCTCACACCACTCGGATCACCACTAAGGATCTTTTCCAGCTCTACAACATCCAGGACCCTGTCCACGCACTGCAGTCCAAGCTAAGGAAGCGGCTTCGCAAACTGGAGCGACGAGCAGTGCAAAGCCCGGACATCACGACAGACCCCTCGGTTCTGCAGGTTATCCGAGATAAGCTGTTGGTCCTGTCACAACTCCCTGAGCCCGAGGGACATCCGGTAACCTCATACGAGTGCACGCTCTGCGCGGCTTCATTTGAGACAGCAAATGGACTACATTTGCATAAGTCGAGGGTTCATCCGGCGAGCGTTGACCGCTTTGTGCCTTCAAGCTTCGATAGAAAGCTCCACGCTGTGGATGGGATGCCGCAATGTGCGGCATGTAAGCGTAAACTCCATCAATGGAAAGGCCTACGTGACCACTTGCTTTCGGGGGCATGTCCGGAGCCTCAGAAGCTCCGTTCACTAAAAGAAGCAGACAAACAGTCCAGCCATCCCGATATTAGGACTCTCTTCCAGCTGAGACAGGACATTGCTCTGCTCCCACAACACCGCATCGCGGAGCTCTCGAGGACTGCGGATTCCAAGGTCCTTAATCATCGGTGCTTAACGTGTGACTTCTGGACTTTTGACCACACCAAAGTCAAATCGCACTTTCGTCAGGCGCATCCTAAGGACTGGTCACGCCTACACAGGCGGGCTGTTAATATCTGTCAGGGCTACTCGCCCCAGTTAGCCAAGGGCCACTCATGTCCCTTCTGTGGCTACAAGGTCTATGACCGCAGACTGCATCCGGAGCAGTGTCCGGTGCTCTATCAGGTAAGCACGCAGTGGCTGCGAGGGCACCCTGACGCGGACGTCGATCCCGTCGCCCCGCCTCCCAAGCCTCAGACAAAGTCGTTGGCCAGCTTTTTTAGACCTAGGTCGAATGGCACAGCCTCCAACTCGTCGAGCACAGCTCGTCATCCTACAACAGACTCGAACCAGGAGTCTGTGACGCAGGCCCCCAGGAACACAGAGCCACAGCCTACAGGCTTACCCAAACGTGTACTGTCTAACACGGCAAACTCCTGCTACGCTAACGCTCTCTTCCAGGCCTTGCATCAAGTATCGAGCTTTGGGTATGATCTGGGTGCTTTTCAATCTGTCTTAACCCATTTCGGGGATGAGAGTGCCCCTAGACTTCTGAACTTGTTCGGCCTGTTTGAATTTCGCCATGCCATTGCCGGTTGGCGACTGGATGGCAGGCAACACGATGTCTCAGAATTTCTTCACCATCTGCAGCAAAAGCCCATGGGATCCCTTCAGCACACTCAGTGGCAGGGTCGTACTGGGGGAATCGTTGAGGAGTCGGATGTGGGAGTCAGTCCTCTTCTCCTTCCCCTTCCGACGGGACCTCTGTCTCTCCAAGCCTGCCTAAGATTCTGGGAATCGCAAACTTTTAGTCGAGCGCTGGTATGGGCCCCAGAACTCCTAGCTGTTGTGATTTGCAGATGGCAAGACGGGGTCAAGAATACCCAGCCGTGCGCCTGGACCGGCCGTGCCATGGTGTCCGTGTGGACATCCAGCGAGCACACTGCCCAACGATCCTACCAAGTCCTGGCAGGAGTTGCCCACTTTGGGGACTCCCTAGCGTCCGGGCACTACCGAGCCTTCTGGCCAGAGGACCCCGCGGATGCGAGATCTCAGGTGTGGATTTGCGACGACTACAAGCTTCCGGAGAGGGCCTCAGCGGCCTTGGTTCAATCACTTTCCCGAAACGTCTACATGCTTTTCTTGCAACGAACTCGTTAGCATCATCGCTTCAGGCGATGCATGCCGGCCCAACCTCGGCCCTCAGGGCTAAGCAGGGCGCCCGTGCGTGAGAAGCCTGTAGTCAATTTCATGTTGACGCAGGCCGCCTCACGTCAAGGTCAAGTGCGTCATGAGCGCACGCGGACATGCACACTCTGTAATTTCCTTCCTCTCAATCAGCTCTTTTTATTTAGTCAGCTTCCCCCCAGCTCCCTTTGGCAGTCATGACTGCCTCGCCTGCTACTGCCAAGAGCCCGGAGCACAAGCATCTGTCGCAGCCGGGTTGAAATGACAACAGGAGGAAAAAGTTGCCATCGTTGTCAACCCTTCCGCCTCAAGCTTCGCGAAGCTCTCATTCGACACCCCAATGTCTTTGGCTCGCGCCTTGAAGACAGCCGCGCTCTCCCCAAAGGACATGGCTCCTAGTGCTAGATTCACTCAAGATCAGACTAGGTCCCAGCACGCCTTGCAATCACTTTTAGCGTCGGCGAGAATGCCGCTCCCTAGTGCGCCACAATTTAGTCCAGCTTAGTGCTGAATTGCTCTTGCCCCAATATGGGCGCTTAGGCTAAGCACCCATTTTAGTACGGGAGCAATTAGAAAATGTCACAGACTCCTCAAATCCCCTATGGCACAGCCTCTGGGAATTCGGTGCTCTTCCGACGCTTTTGCAAATCTCTTCGGGAGCTGTAGAGCAGCGCGCTAGCCACGGCAAAATGCAGGACACTGCACTTCGCCTGAGCCGATATGGTCAGTCAGCTGTCAGCTGTTTGACTCACTCAGCTCTGCAGGTACGCACATGTGACCCTTACGGCCTTCTGTCTCCAGCATGAGTAATCCGTGTGGGACGCCACAAGACGGATACTCTAGGCGCCGGCTTCGCCCGAAGTACGACCTAATTGCTGGGACAGGTGCACAGACGGACGCGTCTGTTCACAACAAGGTGGCGGAGGAGGAAGCCATAGATGTAAAGTCTTACTCAACTGAGCAGTCTGAGAGGAATATGAGCAATGAATGCTAGCAGATAACCAGTTTCACGAGTGCACGGGACCAAAGGCGCCCGCAAAGCGCAGAGCACGCTCGCGCAGCGTTCAATTGAAAAATAGTAGTAATAGCAGTCGTCGTAGTAGTAGTAGTAGTAGTAGTAGTAGTAGTAGTAGTAGTAATAGTAGTAGTGGTGGTAGTAGTGGTGGTGGTGGTAGTAGTGTTGGTAGTAAAGCAACTGATGTGGTGGTGGGGGTGCTGGTTTAGCAGAAGCAAAAAGAGGACGCCAGTAGCCGGAATTTCGATGGTGGCAGCAGCAGAAGCGGCAGATGCTCACGACATGAATTCACGTTGATGTTGTGTCATACCCGACAGTGCTGATCAGCTAGTCAGCAGCCCGAATCTCCCGGCAACGACAGCAATGTCCATTGACCTCGACCGCGACTGGTGCTTCTTTCGTGTTCCTGCCACGTAGTCATGTTGTGGTAATTTTATTGTACCCGCACAACAGCAGGAACGATACCGACTATGGGAACATTGATTAGTATAAACTGTTTCCTGTGTGTTCTGGTAGCAGTACATCAGCAATAGGGAAGAGCGTCCTCTATTGCTAGCAATACCAATACTTGTAATGCCGATCCCAACAATCACAACCGAGGCCAACTACAACAATTAGCAACAAGACTTACAGTGCGACATTCACAGTAGCCAGCTATGATAGCAGTAAATGTGGTTGCATCAGCATGTGCTAAGTGTGCCCAGGGCGTCTCAAATGTATCCGATGCCCAACGAGATGGCAGAGGAAGAAGATGAGGATGTCAAGCAGATGAAGGCACTGACTGCCCTCTGTCCTGGCGTTTGCCAAGCGTGCTGCAACCGTGCCACAGGCCGAGTTGGCGGGTGAGGACTTTGAAGGTCCTGAAGCTGCAGGCGGATACGACTGTGCTCCCGCTTGGATCGTGCACCGAGCAGCCTGCTTCGCTTCAGTGTTGTCGAACTCGTCGGAGGCCTTCCTCCGATGTCGCCACTTCGCATAGGCGAAGGTTGGTTTCGATGATGAGAGCTTCCTCAGTCCTCCCCCAGCCTGCCGTTTGACAGGACAGAGAGGCGGCGCCAACAACCTGGGTGGTGGCCAGCTGAGTGACTTCAGCAAGGTTATCCCCGGCATGGCTCCATCTCCTGTGGCCAACGCGCCTCGGCCAAGCTTTCATTTCCAGTCTTTGCGGACGCGGTTGCAGCATGTTTTCGCAGCTGAAGAACATTAAACACTAAGCATCGTCACAGATAATTGCAAAGAAAACGAAGCGACATTGCATGTTGATTGCCCTGCCGCATTCGTTGCTTCGAGTGCAGTGTGACGACTGGCCTCTGAAGGGCACTTCAGCTGAGGGCGTGAAGGCAGAGTCTATCCAAAGCTTGAGATGACAGGATGACAGGCAGGGTCAAGCTCTCGTGTGGCTTCACCGTGTGTCGGTCGAAGTTGCCCATGCATCTGGGGAACCTCCCATCTTGCATCAGGCTAGGATGGTGGCAGTTTACAACACGAAGACTGCGTCATCACCCGATCAGTGAGCAGAATTGCAGTTTAAGGCACGGAAGTGCAGGGCTTCAGCACGTGTTTCAAAGCCTGAAACAATCGGACGCGGCGCCTGCGACTTCTGACGGTGGCTTCAAGTTGCCAGTTAACGGCATTTATGTAACCTCAGGACGATCTCAATTGCGCTGTGGCCCGGGCTCGCTTGGGGAAAGGGTCGCCTTGTGCCGTTTGAAGTCTCACCCTCGACCGAGAGCTCTCAGTGCTCTGCTTGGACCGCAGTGCGTGCAAACATCGCGCTCCATACTCCATTCCGTACCTGAGCGAGCCCCGAAATCCCGAACCCCACGCTCTGCCAGATGATTCAGCACCCTTGCAGCCCTTGCAGGTCAGAACCTCGACTTTTTCTAAGAAATTCGATGGTGTGGGAAGGATCAGTGCAGCTTCAAGCCGGTAATTGAGGGCATCGCACCTCAAACCCTCAGCCCACAACGAAAATCGTGGAAGAGGATGGCACGTTGAGCTCTGGATTCGAAGCAGAAGCAGCAGAGTTCCAAAGTTTGCAGCCATTCCGAAGATTTCCGAAGCAGGTACGCGTATAAGATCCCACACGGCTGTACATGCACATCTGTATGTCTGTCTGTTTGTCTGCCTGTATGCATGCATGCACATAAATATAAATGTATACTGATCTAATGTACACATACGCATGTACTTATATTAATACGTGCACATACAAAGAGCGAAGTGTGTGTATGTATACCTATTGTACATGTATGCCTACATGCTCTGTAAACACGCATTCATGGATACCTGAACTGCGCATCAGCTTTGCGCGCACACAGACACCTGCAAGCCTTTGAGTCCAAGAGCTCAGAGACCGGCATTGCAAGCATGTCTTTTTTGGAAGCTGGACGTTAGTCGTAACTTCCAGGTCCGAAGGTCGGAAGGCCTGCTTTCGCGCAGTACATCACCGGAGAGTCGCATTTTAGGAACATAGTCAGACAGCGTAGTCGCGGCTTAGCGAATAGTATCAAAGTGCGAACATGTACGAGCTTTTCAGATAGCAGTGCTGGTGGTAGGTAGCAGCAGCAGTAGCAATAGCAGCAGTTCCAGCCGTAGTCGGGGTGGTACTTGTAGGCTTCGTCAGTGGTCGTGACAAAGATAGTGGTGACCTGGTAGTGGCAGTGCTACTGGTAGTGATAGCGTAGTGATGGTCGTAGTCTCAGTCGTTGTGAGTAGTGAGTAGTAGGTCCCATCTTCGTGGTCGTAGACGTAGTCGTAGTGCTAGTCGCGCCTAGTAGTAGCAGCAGAAGGAGTGGTCGTCGTCGTAGTAGTGGTAGTAGTAGCAGCAGCAGCAGTAGTAATAGTAGTAGTAGTAGTAGTAGTAGTAGTAGTAGTAGTAGTAGCAGTAGCAGTAGCAGTAGCAGTAGCAGTAGCAGAAGCAGAAGCAGTAGCAGCAGCAGTAGCAGTAGCTGTACCAGTAGCAGCAGTAGCATTAGTAGTAGTAGTAGTAGTAGTAGTAGTAGCAGTAGTAGTAGTTGCGAACGGACTGCGATGCCTTGTCAAGTTCTAAGGTGTCACTATAAGAGCTGTGAGCAAGACCGTGTAAAGTGCAAGAGAAGGGGGCACGCTACGCGTCCCTCGACTCTAGGGGGCATGCTACGCATCCCTCATCTTTACCTTTCTATGTGACCGCCAACGCAACGTTTGGCTCAAGTCAATGCCCATAGCTAAGTGCTATATGTGTCTTCTATCCTGAGCAATCAGAGCTATCCCGTTGCACAGACGAACCGCCGCCGGCAGTGAGTGCAAAAGGAACGGCCGCCGGTTCTGCCTGCATAGGATCGCACGTGTGGGAGTAAGAGGGAGAGACAGGGTCCAGTCTGTGGAGAGTGCTAGCCAGCCACACCTACATTCATTACAGCTCTGGTGGGGAGAGCAGCAACCAAGTCGAGATCAATCCCCCACGCAGGTTATCAGCCGTACGCGGCTCTGCCTTTCTACAGCAACGACTACTTGATCTACTACGACCACAATGAACTCAGGATCAAGCCAAGATACGACAATGACTTTCGGTGCCGATGTGGCAGCGCCAGCCGTTGGTGAGTCAACAGCTGATGACACAGTGGTGCAATCCGTTGATAGCTCCACGGAAGATGACAAAGGTCAATCTTCTGCGCTTGCCATTGCAAAGGCAGTTCCCAAGGGGAAAGCAAAGAGTCTACCAAGAGCATCTACGCCTTCGCGTCCGACATCCACAGGTTCGAGGACGGGCAAGGCTTCAGAACGACGGGCCGAAGCGTCTGGTTTTCAGGCACCTCGGACTACGTCCAGGGCCAAGGACAAAGGAGTCAAGACCTTGGAAAAGAAGTCAAGGCCATCATCTTCGAGAAGCTCTTCAGCACGATCGAGGACCTCAGCCACTCGTGGGCGTGACAAGTCCATGACGTGGAATCGGATGGTTACCAATCAACCACGCGATGCTGACGATCTGGATATGACTCTGGATACGATTCCTGCACGTGGTGATGCGTCGTCCGTGGCCACGCCTGCCATAGCTGATGGTCCGAACGCTTATCAGGAGCTGACGATTTCACAACAGTTCGAAGCATCGAACCTTGCACAGCAGATGTACTATCGCAGTCAGGTGCAAGAATATGAAGGAATCGTCCAGACCCTGATGGACAAGATCAAGGAGATGCAACAAGAAGATGAAGGATCTGGAATTCGCATTGAAGAATTGGAACGACAACGTGACCATGCATGCTTAGCCATGAGGCACATCAACAATGTCAATCAGGAGATGAAGCGAGACTATGAAACAGCTTTGTTTCGCATGGATGAACAGAACTCTGCTCAACAACGTCAAGCACATGCCGTCGCCGAGGAGTTAGCTCAACAGCTCCACGTGTTCCGCACGGAGGCAGCCACTAACTTTGTGCAGCTGGAGGCAAGAGCGCAAGGCGATGGTGAGCTTATGGCACGTGAGTATGAGCGTCTGACTCATGAACTTCATGAACATGCCAGAGAGAACTTGGTCCTCCGGTCAAACACAGCAAGTTCGGAACAAGCCTTACAAGCAATGCAGGAACGATTCCACTTGGTCAAGAACCAGGAGTTGCGGGCTGTGAACGAGATCCAAGGGCTAGCTGGAAACAGCGCAGCCATTGATCAAGAACGATTTCGGCTTCGCGAACGTCTTGGTGAAGAGGAAGAGTACCGCAAAATGGCTGTGAAGAGGATGCAAGATGCAGAGGATCGACTTCATCAGAATGAAGATCATGCAAGGCGATCATTGCCTACTTTGCACGACGAGCTGAGTGAACTCAGGAAAACGCTCAAAGCACAAGAAGATCTTCAAGCGAGGACACGCAGCGAATTGGAGGCAGCGCGAAACTCCAATCACGGAGGAGCGACACGGCCTTCGAGCATGCCCATGTCTTCGAGGACTACTGAGTCTGGCTGGGAGCACGTAGGAAAGGAAGTAGTGCCTGCATTTTCCGTAGGAGGTGAGGTACGATCCCCTGAAATACGGTCCCCAAGTCAAGTTAGTCCAGTCGCCAAAGAGAAGTTCGCATTCTCGGAATCGGACAAGGACAAGAACCTTGTGATGGATGGAATTCCATTCACCGGTGGAAACTTCTTCACTGGCCGCAGTTCAATGCCAATCGTGGCGGATGCAATGCCCGAGCACTACGTGCCAGGTATTAGCAGCCCAGCACTTGCGCGTTCCACGCCTAGTGCAGCCACTTTGTTCGGCATACCAAGCGGATTTCATGGGAAAAGTGATGCGGCAGCCGTGCGTGATCGACAGCTACGCGAACTCTTGGAGGATCGCGGGATGTTGGGATCGAAGTCCACAGCATCTGCCAGCTCCTCAAGACCTGTTGGTATCGACGGTGTTACCGCATCTACGAAGGGCAACGACCTCGTCGGTCCCCCTATTGCCTATGACGATTCCATTCATGAAGCAAGGAGACGTCAGATCGAGAAAGAGGTCGCGGAACGGTACGAGGAGAAGATTGCCGATCTACGAAGCGAAGTACTCAAGGCCCAGAAAGCCGAACAACGTCTCAGAGCTGATCGTGATGAGTGGAAGTTATTCGCTGAAACGATTCAGGAGGATAATGGAGACGACGGTGACGGTGACGAGAACGAAGATGGAGAGCACGATGAAGGAACCGGCACGGGGTATGACCCTCCTGACCCGCCTGACGATGATGATGATAAGAAGAAAAGCGGTGGAGGCAAACCTGAATCGGATCCTGGCTCGCATGCGCGTGATCCTGATGGAGACGCGGATCCTGAAGTCACAGAGGTGAGAATTTCCAGGAGGGAAGCCGACAAAGTGACCGTTCCTCCATGGCCTACTCTCACTCATCTCAACAACTGGCGATCCGTGTGCACGGCCAATGTCTTAGGGGCATCAGCCGACCCACATCATGAGGACTGGATGTTATGGCTGGCACCAGCGTTCAACCCATTCCCTGATGTCGAAGCATTGAATGATTCAGGACACAAGAAGTTCAAGAGCATAGACGTCAAATTGGGGATCGCCATGGTCGCAATGCTACGTGCCGGTGGTGACAAATCAGCTGATCTGTACCTTGAGGTGAACCGGAAGGCTAACGATTACATCAGCAGGCCCGACGGGAAGATCATCAAAGGACGACAAATCATCGCGATGATGTATGAAAGTTTTCGAACGCACGATCGTCTCGACATGATCATCACTCTTGAGTATTTGGTGAAGCTCCAGTACCAAGGCGACAACAAGCTTCATACGTTCAAGCAGACGTGGTTGGAAGTTCTGGGACGGATGAGACCAGAGGACATTCCATCCAAAACAGCTCTCCGTGATTGCTTGTACAGCAAGATCAAGGACTCGCCCGCAATGAAGATGGAGTTGGGCATGCATTACGAACACTTGCCCTACAATCATGAAGACCGATCGTACGACAACTTGATGAAGATCATTGATCGTACTATCATGCGGAGACGAGAACAGTCAAATCTCACTCAGACCCAAATTGGTTTGCGCCAGATGCTTGAGGGCAAGGATTTGCTTGCTGCACCGGCCAAGGTACCCGAGAAACCAACGCCTAACGCAGCTCCATCCGCAAAGGTCAAGGCTTCGCCGACCAAGCCGGATAAAGCAACACCTGTACTACCTCAAAGCAAAGCGAAGAGTCATGCGAAGACCAAGCCAAAGCCCAAGAAGAAGACGAGGAGTGAGTCAGCGGACAACAGAGGTGACAAAAGCAAGAAGCAAATCCGCTGCAAGTTCCATTTCACAGATGCAGGGTGTCGAAATGGTGATAAGTGTCCATTCAGTCACTCGAAGAAGACTCCAGAGCGACCCTTCACGCCGAGGACGAGAACTCCAAGTCCATCTGGAGGAGGAGGAAACAGGATATGCTACTCGTTCAAGAACACAGGCTCGTGCTCAAGAGAGAATTGTCCTTTCAAGCATGAGGCAGCAGCTACCCCAGCTCCGGAACCAAAGGCAAAAGCTAAAGCTAAATCCGAAGCGAAGGCAGCTCCAGCGAAGCCGAATGCCAAGGCCAAGGCACTCCCTGCGGCACCCGCCATCAGATTGTGTCGAAGGTGGAATCCATCAGCTCCGGCTATATGGAAGCGATCTTCAAGACAAGATGAGGAAGAGTCAGATTGTCCATCCGTTGACAGCGACGCTGATTCGGATTGTTCAACAGATGACGAATCCTCGGGAACGACTACGTCGACCCGAAAAGAGAGAAAACGCAATGTGACGTTCGCCGATGACGTGAAGTTCATTTCTTCGTGTCCTAGGAGATCGAAGAAAGACAAAGAGCGGAAGGTGAAGTACGTCGACATGGAAGCGTTTATCAATGATGAGGACCGCGCCGTGAGCTTGGAATTCGCCAAGCACAAAGCGAGATTGAGGGCACAGATCATGAGAGACATGGTTGACGACGATGATGATCAATGCGGAGATCGAGTTTCATTCGTACGAATCCCAGGAACGTCTCGAGTGGAAGAAGTTTCTTTCTACGACGGTGAGGATTCCATCGTTGAGCGCGAACTCGATGCTGCACACAGCAAACGGATCATCAATCAAGGCGTATTCAAATGCATGGTTCAACCAGTCATCCTCAAGAAGAAGATCAAGTTTCTCATGGACACTGGGTGTGGTCATGACCTCATATCTCAGAAGAAGATCGAGAAGCACAGTCTCGAAACACTCGTGACTCCAGAGCCCATATCATTTCAGACAGCCAATGGAATCACCGATACCGATCTCGTGTCGAATTTCCAGACTGAGTCGTTCGAGGAACCGATCAACGCTTATGTGTTGGATGACACACCGTCGGTGCTTTCCATAGGCAAGAGATGTATGAACTTCAACTACGGGTTTGTGTGGCCACCCGGAAGGGAACCATTCATGATCAACCCGCAGGGCAAGAGAATATCTCTGTTCGTGAACGGTGACATCCCGTACGTTCGTGCCGGGAGTTCTAAGTCATTGGTTCATGATGATCCGGAGGCCAAAGCGATCACCGAAATCTTCAAGGGTGCGCTGACAGCGGGCAATGTTGACGTCAGCGTCGCAGCTGCCGCTGAAGCTGCACCGAGCGAGATTGAAGCAGAAGAAGAAGGTGACGATCACGAACGACCTCCTGATCCTGAACCCCAAGAACCTCCTATAGAAGAAGTACCAGAGTCCGAGGCCGGACGACCTCCGGACGACGACGAAGGAAAAGGAGTGGGTGAAATTCCATTGGATGGTGACGATGAGGTGATCATTGATGTAGAAGGCGACGGTGCGCCGAGCCGCAAGGCCAGAGTCGGAACACTGAAAGCCGAAGCTAAGACGTTGGCACATCTGTGTACTCATCGCTACCGCAATCCATATTGCGAATCGTGCATACGCGCGAAGATGAAGCACTTGCGAACACAACGAGGTGCGTTTCAACGTGTGATCAAACACTGGGGAGATCTTGTGACGTTCGACTTCCTTGACATGCGCAAGGCCGCCGAAGCAGGCATCGGACTCGATGACGGAGCACGTGAAGTTCTAGTCATCAGAGACATCGCCACCAAAATGATCGCAGCGATTCCCACGGCTTCAAGGAGCACTGACGAAGTCGTCATGGCCATCAAACGCCTTATGGGAAGACGCAAGATTCATATGGCGTATAGTGATGAAGCACCAGAGTTCGATTCAGCTATGGCGCAGTTGAAGATCGTGATAGATCATTCCCTTCCAGGGAAACCCAGTAACAATTCACTCGCTGAACGATCAAATCAAGAAGTGATCAACACAGTCGCAGCATCCATGCTACACGCCGGATTGCCCGCTCAATACTGGTCCTTTGCGCTTAATTGCGTGATGCAGAACCTCAACGTTGAAGACGTGGAGGGCGATGGTGATTCAGCATGGAAGCGAATGACTGGAAAGGACTTCGAGGGAAAAGCCATACCCTTTGGGGCCAAAGTCTTCTTCAAGCCGACGGACACAAGGCCGAAGACATATGGCAACAAATTCGATCCAAAGGGGATTCCAGGCATTTTTGCCGGATACATCATCACTGCTGGTCAAGGATGGTCCAAGAAGTATCGCGTTTGGGATATGAAGGAATTTGCCAACGCGAACTTGTCGATGGACGCATCTGTTCCCAGGAAGTTGATGAGACCGTACGAGACAGAAGTTATCTACTTCCCAGAGGAGATAACGTTTCCCCTGAAAGCCGAGTACGAAAGGATGAATTCAACCATTGAGGGACTCAGGGACAACGTTGACCTCGCTGGCAAGGAGATAAAAGACGTCGATGACGGTGATGACGGTCCGCCTGGAGGAAATGGTGGCGACGGGGATGATGATGATCCAAATGGACTTCTTCCTCCACCGGATCCCGGAGAAGATCCTGACTTACAGGACATAGATCCATCTGACATAGAGACGGAGCCGCCCGGCGAAGTCTTCAAGTCAGCAGAACATGAAGCTATTGATGCCATAGGAGACAAAAGACTCGAAGAACTAGACGAAGAGCTGGGTCTACGTGCAGCACCGCCTCCTTCTGAACCAAAGGTCACTGGGAAAGATCGACGATCGCCCCGCGAAGTCGGTCCAACCGGTAGACTCATCCCCGAAGGAGACATCGAAGAACCTGGAGAGATTATCAAGATCTTGAAAGAAAAGAAGTTGGCTCCCGAGGAGATTGAACATTGGAGTACGGGGAAGAAAGGGGACGGCATTGTATATCTCACCGATGACGGTGAAGCCTGCAAGATCGACAAAAGGGGAGTTCCGTACAAGATCCGAAGTGATGGTCGACGAACACTTCCTACACGGCGACCTATCCATTCTTATTCTCCGGAAGCATGGAAGAAGATGAGCGAAACGGAGAAGAAGGCAGCATACAAGAAAGAAAAGCGAGACAAAGCTCGAGTTGCCAAGAAAGACCGGAAGAAGGCTGTGATAGGAAAGAAGATAGTTACCAAGATTTTGGACAACATGATCTTTCCCAAGATTGTCCCATGTGAAGAAATTGATCTGCAACTCAACGTGTCCATTGATGACGACGATGGTTGGTCATGGGCACAGTCCTATGTGGATCAATATACACAGGAACAATTCTTGGCAGATGTTGTGCCGGCCGTTCCGGCGCATATGGTCATGGATGATAACTGGATTCCTTCTATGCCGTGTACGACTTCTCACAGAAACGTACATCGGGAAAAGAATCATGCAGGAGGATCGTGCTTCAATGCCATGGTCACTCGACCCGTCACACGCAAGGAGATGATCAACAATCCCAAGGCCATGGAAGCTTTCATGAAAGAATGGAAGGGATTGTGGGACCAAGAGGTGTTTGACTTCTCAACTACGCGTGAATATGACGACGTCGTCGCTGAGGCAAAGAAGAAAGGTGAGAAAGTACACATGGCGCGAGTACATGGACTGATATACGAGAAGAACTATCAGCTCAAAGAGGACGATCCTGCCAGGAAGTTCAAAGGGCGAGGTGTACTACTCGGTGATCAGGTCAAAGACCAGAATATGGAAGCCGCATTGTTTCAGGATTTGGGGAATTCCCCGGCTACGTTTGACGCCTCACGGTGGGCAGATTATTACGGATGCCTTCCTGGCAACGATGTCCAGATGGCGGATGCTATCCAAGCATACATTCAGGCAAGATTGTCGGGCACCCCATGTTGGGTTGAACTGCCTGATGAAGCCTGGCATCCATCTGCGAAACGGCACAAATTCCGCAGACCTGTGTGCCGCCTGATCAAAGCTCTATATGGACATCCTGACGCAGGAACCATGTGGGAACAACATTGCCATACCGCGGTACAGAAAGTAGGATTCAAGCCGATTGGCGACGAATGGCCATCATTGTATTTCCACCCGCAAATGAAGCTCTTACTTGTCATCTACGTGGATGATCTCAAGATGGCAGGACCCAAAGAGAATCTACCCAAGGGTTGGGACATGCTGCGCCAAGAACTTCGATTGGAAGAAGAAACGCCGCTGGGCTTGTATCTGGGTTGTCGCATCTCCAAGGGCGAGGCAACGTTGCATGACAAAACGAAGGTGCAGACCGTTACCTACGACATGGAGACGTACCTGGACATGACAGTCAAGAAGTACTGCGACGTGACTGGGTTCGATCCGACAAAATTCAAGACGGTACCATCGCCGAGTCCGGCTGAGGAGACTAAGAATCACCCAGCTCGCGCTCCGGCACAGTCAGGTAAAAGCCATCGATGCACGTGGTGTGGACACACCATGCCTGTTGATAAGGATGGTCGGCTTGTTCCGCCTCCACCTATTCCCAAGGCGCCCGAGGAAGAGGAAATCAACGAGGCTAATCGCGGTGCACTTGCTCCGCAGGCAGCCAGCATTCTCATGAAATTGCTTTATGCCGCGCGCATTTGCCGCTTTGATCTTCTGCGCAGTATCAACAATCTCGCACGCAAGATCACGAAATGGACCAAGAAGGAGGATGCTCTTCTTCATCATCTCATGGCCTATGTGCACCAGTCCAAACATCACATGATGATTGGATGGGTCGGGAACTCCTTGGAGGACTCGTCCATCGGGCTGTTTGCAGATGCGGACTATGCAGGTTGTGGAGAAAGTTTGAAATCTACCTCCGGTGCTCATTTGCACATTCAAGGTTCTCATACAAGATTTCCCTTGGCGGGACTTAGCAAAAGGCAGGGATGCTTGAGTCATTCCACACCTGAGGCCGAGATTGTCGCGGCCGACTTTGCCATGTCACGTCTTGGATTGCCTGCTATCACGTTGTGGCAGCAGCTTGGGGGGCAAGACCCCAACTTCGTCTTCTACGACGACAACCAGACCATGATCGGGGTGATTCGCACGGGCAAGAATCCGACTATGCGTCACTTGGAACGTACCCACGGTATCTGCATTGGATGGATGCATTCTATCTTTCAGGAAGGTTACGTTTCTCTTGCCTATGAGGTCACTGCTAAGATGTCAGCGGACATACACACGAAGTCGTTCAAGGATTCCGTATCATGGACGCATGCGTGTCAGCTCATCAACATCTTTCCGCCGGATCTCATCGGTTCCCAAGAGATTATGGATCTGATGCGCCCTACTCATACCCAAAGCACGGATGAGAAGGGTCAGCAGCACTACTCGTTCAAGAGCGAGGTGCCTTGTTTTCCTTACACGCAGACGCCGATCCTCCCTCAGGTGTTGTATCGCGCTGGATTGTCGAGTAAGGAAGGCTTGCAAGAACATGACAGTGTGGACCCCATCCTGGTTGTCAAGTTCCCGCGCATGTTGCGGGGGCCGCCTTCTGCGTTGCCGCCTGGTCGTTACCTTCGGTCGACTTGGATTCTTCGTGAAGGGCAGTGGCACCAGATGGAGGATCGTGCTGCTATCCTTGACCAACCGGGCAAGTTCGACCGCTATGTGGAGCGTGCTGTGTTTCAGTACCATCCGGTCCGGGGGCATTTGCGCCCCGCGGCTATCGCGGACGTCCTTGCGCCGCCGTTTTTGCCTCCTCCTGAACCGCCTCTGGGCCAATCTTATGTGCGCGCCCTGCCCGCCAAATGGCGAGCGGTGGTTGTCACACTGGCGCGTGCCATCCATGGGGGGTACCAGGGCTTTACATTGCACCAGGGATTTTGTTTCAACGGCCAGTCCAAAAGTCAAGCCTCTCAATTTGGTTATGACCAATGGTCGTCGGTGTACGAAGATGTATGGCATGATGCGGCGGAACAGAAAAGGGAATATCAAGGATATGATGGAGCAATTGTGCCTCACGTGGTCAATTTCGCCGAAAACAAGCCCAAGGAGGGTCTGGTGATCCAATTCCTCGACCACGATGGAAGGTTGGTCCATACTTACAAGAATCCTTACAGCCGGTGGAAGTACCGTATCACTATCAAAGATGCTCCAAAGGCAGTGACGGTGTGGACATTGATAGGAGTCGATGAGGAGAACTGGTGGAACGAGTATGCTCCAGGCAAGGATTGCATCGCCCAGCATGCTCCCGATTCTCACTACGACCCTGGGCTGCAAGTAAATGTTCTGAGTATGGGGCGAGAAGTTGACGACGCCATGTGCGCCTACCTCTTTGACGTGGTCGAAGCAAGGAAAGACAACCCTAACTCCGTAATCTTCATTGGTGCAGGGGTGTTGGGCAAGAATTCGTGGCTGAGTCGGAAAATCGCTGACAACCCTGAAAGGGCCAAATTGCGGACAGACTACCCATGGGGGGAGGTCGTCCAAAGAATTGCGCGCAGAGCGGCATCATGGGGGTTCCAAATCATCATCGAAGTGCCTCCTCGAGTACCAGTCCAGGAAACCAAGCAGTACAAGGGACTTCAGGAAGATGCCATGTGGAAGAGCATCAAGATCCAAGGATGCACTCACGGGCAACGTTATACCTTTCGGGATCCTGTATCTCCCGGAACCGCCGTTGAGCTCGGCTACTGCAAGGATGAATGGGAGTACATTGCCGCAAACGTCGCGTTGCATCCTAAGTCGTCTGATGTGTGCTCGTCCAAACATTTGCACATGACTGATTCGGACGCTAAGGATCGATCTGATAAATGCGAGTTGACTAGCCAAATCTCCAGAAGATTGCTTAAAGCCTTGAAATTTCAGGCAACTGGCGATGGGAGATTGGTAGCCATGCCGTCGAAGGCTGGTGGACGAAAGCCAGACCGCATGATTGTTGACCTCTGTGGCTTGGGTAATGGCTACGCCGTGCCTAAGTCCACTAAGGGTTGCTCTCGCATAACTTGCAAGGAGCTGATCAGCTCCAAAGCCGATGAGGACAACCTTATCGGTACGATGAAGGATGCGTGCCGGAACGACCTGCGCACACCTGTGCTATTCGTGGCATCGCTTTTGCGATCAGGTGCTGGTCCTGGAAGTAGTGAAGGGGCTTGCGTGGGGGGTGAGAAACGTTCCGGTGGGAAGTACAAGGTTTTCAGAAGTGTCTTGAAATCTCTCAAACGCCTGCTGAAGAAGTGTGCGGAATTTTCCGACGTCTATTTTTCGCTTGACATGCCTTCTTCATGTTCATGTTGGTCTTGGCCAGAGTTGCATGCTCTTGTTTCAAGTGGCAAGGTGACGAAGGTTAAGGTTGATGATCATGTTGGTGCTGATGGCGATGGTGGTGGACGCAGGATCATGTTCTCTAACATGCCTGAAGCGGATCGTTTGATGGTGAGACCGGATGATTGCTTGGACCATGATTCGAAGAGCAGTTTGTCGCAGCGCATTGATGTCTCATGGCGGTCAATTGCGAGGAATGTTCGCAGCCTTGTTCGAGCTCATGTCAGTGTCAGTCATGTTGCACATGAATCTGAGGACATTGCATGGCAGCAACATCAGTGTGTAGACGCTGATGAAGGGGCTATTAGACAGCCCCAACTAAGGAACAACTAAGGTCTGACCAGACGGATCGGGGAAGGGTGCCTCTTACGGAGAACCCGGAACCGTGAAGTCGAGTAGGGTGTAGGGACTTCCCTCCTACGGAGGAAGGACCGAAACCCGAGCCATGGCTGAAAGCTACAATGCCTACGAGCTGGCCTTCGAAGGAGTGGACCACGAAGAAGTTTTCCCGTCTGGTGGGATGATGCGAACGTTTCTGAAGTTCCACAAGTTCCTGGAGATGTATTCTGGGGATTCGTCGCAGAGCGTTTCGCTCCCGCCGAAGATTACGAAAGACAAAGTGGTCGACAATGATCTCATTCGCACATGGGCAGCGTTCAAAGCACCTCCGTTGGTCTTGCTGTTCACGTGTGCAAATCTGTCGCCAGGAGGGGATCTTTCCATTCGAGTCCGAGAAATCCTCAAAGCTTGCTTATTTGCTGCCCCTGAGGAGTACATGGACAAACCCTATGGGGAGATACTCGCCATGGTCATCAAGTTTGGTGGAGGTCTCAAACACATTGTTGCTGACTACGAGGGGAAGTTCAATGCCATCACCAGGTTTATGGTGGATGAGGAAGTGATCCGCGATGATGCAAAATTGGCTGTAGTTGAACTGGAACAAGAACGAAAACAAGTTCGGTTCGACTTGAACACTGCAACAAGGAACATCGTCAGTGCGGACGGGTACTACAACCTCGCCGTTCTCATCAACTCCGTGGAGACGCCCTACCAGACTGTGACAGACACGAGAATTCAACAATGGTATACGGTGAATCAGGACTACTACCACAAGTTGCCTATGTCGGGTAGAGCACCTGACCAATCAGACCTGTTGGCGGAGCCTACGTTATGTAGGGTGTGCAAGCTGATGTACATGTTCGCAAAACACACTGGGTATGGACTACGGACCTACAACCAGGAATGTGCAGCGAACAACGATGGCGCTACGCCACTCAACGTTCACCAGCTGGCTTTGATGATGCGCACAATGCCTCAAGGCATGGGACATCCGCTCGCCTTTGCGATGAACTCGCTCCAGGCGTTCAGTGTCTGTCTCCACGTGCTTCATTCCTACGTATCATGGGTTGATCCAGAAACTGGACACCCGCATTACAGATGGTCCAACGATGTGCTCCCTGATTCCGACTACACCACGTATTCTTTCCTCAAGCACCATGTGGATGCTGTATGTGCAGATCAGGACAGGAACGGCTTCCAATTGCCGGATGCGTTCCGTAGCTACACCTGGAATCAGTGCGGAGTTGAATCTGGGTACGTGGTCGACTGCTCTACCAAACGCGCCACGTTGGGCATATGGGAAGCAGAATTCCAACAGATGGGGGCACCAAGTCCGCTTATGCAAGATGATGGCCTATTTCCGCCCAATCTTCAACGGCATCCTAGCTGGGTATACTCAACGGGGAGAGTTGCGATGCCTACGGCAAGCAACCTCGAACCGGAAGGAATCGTGCACCCTGAGCATGGAAGAACGCCGGGACAATCGCAAGGATCCGCTGCTGAGCCTCGAGCCACCCCTAGCCACGGACCAAAGAGGGCAAGGACGGACGAGGCAACGGCATCGGCGTCGTCATCTTCTGCGGCACCTCCTCCACAACCATCGACTTCGCAACCGGAAGAGGAACCATCGCAACCGACATGGGAGGAAGCTCCAATCCCCGCTGGCGCTCAGGAAAGTTGGTACCATTATGTCAACATCGATGAAAAGGGCTGTCGCTCGAGCTTGCTGGCGACGACCCGTGATCAAGACGAGTACCCACCTACCATTGATGAGACGCCAAAGTTCGTGGCCAACCACGACGTGGGGACCACACCGATTCAGCATTACGTCAGAAGACTGGTGACCTATTTGGCAAGGATTCGTTCCGTCTCTCAAAGTGACGACAAGGGTCTCAACCTGAAGGTCTACGTGAAGCTGAGCACGAAGATGTGGTTACGGATGTATTCGCGGCTGTACCATGCATTGGCATTGGTGTCGTGCGTGCATCTTCCTTCTCCTCCAATGCTTACCTCGGCAGTGATGATCGAGGCAGACAGCGATCTTGTCGACAACGATGAAATTCCGGCAGAAGCAAGGATCAACACCATGAACACGCTGAACGGATTTCGCAATAGTTTGGGTATGGGTGGCAAGCCTGATGCCGCGACTATGCGCTCTCAATGCACAATCCTCGTCCAAGACTTTGACATGGTCGCAAGGACCAGGGGATCAACGCATACAGTGAGAGAGAACCTCGTCATGCATGGATGGAGTGAGATCTACATTGTGAGCCCGTCGATCACCGCAGGTGCCAACTACAACTTCCAAGTCACAAAGGGATCGTTGGAATCTGTGAATGCGACATTGGATGGCTTGACTGAAGAGCAGCTTGCAACCGTCACGTTGCATTACCATCTGTCTCTCCAGGCGATCCTCATCGAGAACATATCATTTCCGATGAGTGAGGTCGGAGACGGAGCAGCAATTCGTGCTGACTTGCAGCGACAGCTCAAGGTCACGTACGTTGACCCTATCATTGCGGCAGGGAAGCGTACCACGCGCCCTCCAATTGTCAACATCAATCATGACTTACGGTTCGTAGGAGCAGCCAGCAATTACCTTCGACAGAAAGCTTCTTTGTTCAACGGCTTCCACGCGCTGGGAATGTATATTGAACTGGAGTTGCGGGCCCGAGCATGCGTGGTGATTCATGGATCTTCGTTTTGGTCAAGAATGTATAGCCAGGCGAAACATGCGTCATCAGGCGTGCATACACTGTCAGCCGAAAAGGTGCCAGCACCGGACAATCGGGTCAGGTTCAAATTGGGCTTCGCTATCTACGAGAAGCAGCTGTTCTGCGAGAAGATGGTATCCACGTGCTTTGTTGAGGCATCGAAAGTTCGCTCATGGGACGAAACTGTCCGAACCGACTCAGTCGCTCACCCGTCGCTTGTCGAGATTTGGGAGGACAAGAGTGAAGTCAAGACGTCCACCAAGATTTCGCAGACATGGTTTACGGGAGAACAGCAGCAACAGATCAGGTCGGGTGCCCAGGGTGACACGGTCGCTGAATCGTCCACAGTCACCTGGCAGGATTTTGACATCGCCATGACCGTTCCCGAAGCCTACTACGACAACAGGCACTACTGGTTCAGGATCGACACCTATGCGACCCTGAACACTGGTTATGTCAAAGGGAGAACGTTCTATTGCCCTGGATGTGAAGCAATGAAGTTGGCTGAGTGCTACGCACAAGCCTTCTTCAAGCCGACCGGAAACGGGTATCCTGGACACTGCATTGGGTGCGCGCATACTTCAGCCTTGAAGATGCAGCATCAAATCGGCTCCTTCAATGACTTGATCACGTCCCAGAAGTACACCTTGGCTTGCGCAAAGCACCTTTATGACCTGAGGCTTCAATTCGTGGATCCTCGCGTGGACATCAAGGAGTTCCTCAAAGTCTGTGCGGAGATGATCTATGAAGACATCGGCAAGACGGTTTCTCACTACGGTGGTCTCCGAATCACAGCCAGTCAGGCCATTGAGTACGCGGCATGGGGAAAGGCCAAACAGTTGGCATGGGACAGAGGGTACGACTCCGAAGGCAAGACATGCTACATCTGCTACTACGACGCCGGGAACTGCGCTTATGCTGGTTTCATGAGGATGCTTTTGACTCCGGAAGAGCGCCAAGAATGCTACAGAGGGTCAGTCTTGCCCAAGGAAGAGCTCCTGGGTGACACAGTGGAGCTGGCGCTCGGGCTTCTTACAATTGCAATGAGACACCCAAGTCATTTTCCGAATTGGGGTGGCCTTGAGGGAGCAAATGCGTGCGCGAGGGGAATCGAAAGATCATTCTTCCGCTACGCGTCGGCCGAAGCTATCGAGCTGATCACGGTTGACTCCCCGCGCAAAAGGACACCGCCCAAGAAGAATGAAGCAGTCGCTGAGATCGTCAACAACATGTCCGCTGACCTCGTGATTGATTTCACAGTGATCGTCGATGGTGATATCTACCCTGTAGAGATTGCGAGAACCGACGAGACACAGGCCGCTGACAACGTCACGGACGATCCAGGGTTCTCAGTTGCTCCACCAATACCTGCACAGGATGTAGATGTGGATGCGCAACCCGAAGAAGAACAAGGTGCAGAAGGCCCTGATCCCAGGCATGCAATTCGTGAAGGATTTGTCGCGCAGCTTCAGGACTATGTGGGCGTACTCGCTCAGGGCGAAATGTCAGTCGGAAGCGACCGCATCACGTTCTGTGTCGCTTGTGGCAGTGATCTACACACTCTGTCCAATTGCACAGAAAATGCTGCAACCCGGGATCTGGTACTTCGAGGCGTCCAGATTATCAAGGAAAGCCTTCTTCGATATCCACGTCGAGTACCTCCACAAGAGGCTGAGCCAATGGACGTTGACACCACAGACCATGTGAGTGTTGCATCCTCGGACCGACGACCCAAGGCCAAAGCCCGACCGCGACGCGGAGGCGAAGCCGTACGGGGTGATGTGGTCTTGATCCGTTATGAGAACAAACACAATCTCTGCACGGATGTGGAGAACCGTCGGGGCCTACATGATGCTTGTGGCGTACCACTGCAGGAATCGGGACCAGAGAATAGCCAGCGAGTGGTGGACATCATTGAGCAGCTTTCGGACCATCGCGACCGACGCCTACCTCAACGAGGAGACCGTCCTAGCTTTGCTTACGATGACAACACTCATAGCTACACCAATGCAGGCTATGAATCCATCGGCGGCGGAAGGCCAATCCGGTGCGGGATTCTCGACCTGATCCCAACCAAGGGTGCAAGCTTCATCAACAATCGATGGGACCTCGTGAACGAAGTTGTCCTTCGCAACATCACCCGTCAGCGCAGACTGAACGCGGATTGGGCGCTATCATGCATCCAATCTGACTTGCGCCACAGAATCGCCAGGCGCCCAGGCTCGGAATGGCTTGACAACAGGTGCCAGGTGGCATTCAACAGTGTCATCAAATGTGATGAAGGAGGGTGGGTGATGATCGAAGACTTGGTGAGGCATGAGCCACTATGGACCCATGAAAGCAGACGCATCACCGAAGCGGTCTCAAGGACCGATGAGCAACAGAAGAAGAGAGTGTACAATGAAAGACTTCAGCTATTGTTCCAAGGGAACATGATTGCAGCCACGAAACGCAACAAGGCCAAGATTCGGTTGCAGTTCCTGGGTGTGAGAGTGAAGGACCCCGGCACGGAAGTTCTTGGATCAGCAGGTTCGAACAGGTTGGTATCGGTTCAGGACCAGATCACGGAGATCCAGAACAACGATCATTGCCGGCATGGCCAGAGGTACCTGAACATTGCAACGGCTGGGTGAAGCCATGGGCAGTTCGGGCTACGAGTGGCCACTCTGCGCACTCAGATCCCCAGAACAACTTGCTTCAGTTGGACAAGAACAGGTTCGCAATATCTCCATCTATGACCCTCTTGCAACGTCTTGGAGGTGCGTTCCACGCTACGGCATGCCGCAACTTGGATTCCATTGTCACGCAAGGCATCATGCCTGGTTCGGAGGACCCCGACGGGGACTTCGACCATAGGCGCCAATTCCGAGGCAACCAAGGTGGCAGACTCCACAGCTATTGGGGGGTGTTTGCGCCGTTCGATCACCGGAACGCAACGACCAAGATGCGAGTACATGGACGAGACGCCAAGCACATGCCACTGGCGGTCCTTCATGTCCCATCGCAGGACCTTGCACGAGAGGATGGACGTATCACAGACAGCGGCATCATGATCGTTGGTCGAACGATACCTTTCCATTTCGTCAAGGAGGTATGGTTTTGCGTCCCGGATCCTCGAGATACACACTCTTTCGCTCTGGTGGAAAAGATCTACGATGAACGGTTGGAGAAAGAGCTGGTGTTGGACTACAATGCATCACCGTTGCTTCCTGAGTTCGAGAGATACCGAACGCCAAGCAAGATCATGGAATTGCTTTGCGAGATGCCTCCTGGACCCCACGACACAAGCAAGGAGCAGATCATTCGAGACCTCACGACTGTCCTGGAGTCCCACAGGGAGAACACGGTTCGGCATCACTACATGGACAAAGGAATCAAGTTTGTCATCAAGAATTGGCGACCCGAAGACCTACGCAGAGACGAGGATGGACGGAGAATGAGGGTATGCCCGGCATGCTACAACATCGTTCCAGCATGTTTCTCCCGATGCACGTCTTGCTGGTCACAGTTCGTTTCGAGCGGATATTACCAAGGTTCTCCACAACGGGAGACTCCTACGGAGATCCCCAGTGACTTCATTGCTCAGACAATGGAAGCCGCAGCAGCCGCAGTGCCTGAGGCGCCCGAAGAGGAGCAGGAAGCCATGGAGGTAGAGACCGTTGCGGAACCTGAGGAAATCCCAGAACCATCTGTCATCGCGGAGGACGATCCAGAACAGGAACCTGATGAAGAAATGGACATAGAGCCAGGAGAGGACTTTGATGACGCAGTTCCAGAAGCAATCGCACAGGAACGTCGTCCCGTCTTCGTTACCGGCCAGTCTTTGAACATCGATCCTGAGCTACAACTTGCACGTACCGCCATGCAGCCATCCTACTATTCTGGAAAGCGAAATGCCCATTGCATTGACGCGAACATGACCGCTCTTTCGTACATGGCATACGTGGTATGCAGATCCATCTACAAGGCTTGGTCAGGATTCGCAAAGTGGGCGACTATGCCGTTGTTTCAGATGAGGGAAAGTTTCGCACTTGGCCAACGCTATGATGTGCTTGGAAAGTGGGGATCTTTGGCGGCAGTGGATAGGGAAACGGGTGTGAGCAAGGATGTGACTGATGAGGAGATCATTCGCTTTGCCAAGGAGCCTGAGAACCTCAAGCAGTATGATCCCAACGGGACTTACACCTTAAAGCGCTTCCGGACGAACCAGATGCTCTCGTTGCTTACACGGGGAGCCAACATGATGGGAATTGGCAGGGACAACTTCAACCCTACTACCTACTTGAAGAGCGAAAGGGATGAAGATGTGAAGGCTATGCACTTTTGTTGCCTGAACGTCCTGTGCGAGGTGATTCCAATGGTGACGGGACACCAACAATTCTCAGTGCTACGACCAACGCCAACTGGACCGGTGGACTTCTTGTACATCGACCCCGTCGGTATCCTGCTGACTCATTCTGATCAGTCAGTCCAGACCATCGGCTTGCTGGTGGACCACAGTGTGCAAATGCCTGCGCATTTCATGGACAGATTGAACAGATCCAAGGCTGAGAGACAGCAAAACCCGACGACCAAGCGTACTGAAGCCCTACACCACATTTCGGCCGCTGATTATCTCCCTCCAGGTGGTACATCCATCCTGGACACGCCTGTCACTACGGAGGAACGTGAAAGCGCTTCTTCGTCCAAGGGACCTTCAAAAGGGCGTGGGAGAACCGGAGGTGAGCAACATGGAGGCTGGAACTCCAACTCCTACTACGACTACACCGCCGGCAAAGGCCGAAACAAAGGCAAGGACAAGGGAAAGCATCGGGAACAGTATCCAGAGGAAAACCTCCGGCCCTGGGACCGCGATCCTGCGACCACGCGAAGATGGAGATGAATCAACGCTTGGTCTTCCTCGCCTATCAGTTCGTGACCTCTGAGCTTCGCCCGTGGAATGCCATCGCGAATGCTTCTTTCTTCGGTGACGCCTGATTCGTTTGTCATTTCAGGGGATCGTTACTGACGTAGATGAGTGTCACAACGTTTCTAATTGGGATGCAAAGCTCTGATTTTCAATGTCAACGTTGCGGCGGAACATTTTCTGTTGTCCTATCGTGCCATCTTCCGGGTGAGCAGCGTCGGAGACGCAACTCATGGGGGGTGCGAACGGACTGCGATGCCTTGTCAAGTTCTAAGGTGTCACTATAAGAGCTGTGAGCAAGACCGTGTAAAGTGCAAGAGAAGGGGGCACGCTACGCGTCCCTCGACTCTAGGGGGCATGCTACGCATCCCTCATCTTTACCTTTCTATGTGACCGCCAACGCAACGTTTGGCTCAAGTCAATGCCCATAGCTAAGTGCTATATGTGTCTTCTATCCTGAGCAATCAGAGCTATCCCGTTGCACAGACGAACCGCCGCCGGCAGTGAGTGCAAAAGGAACGGCCGCCGGTTCTGCCTGCATAGGATCGCACGTGTGGGAGTAAGAGGGAGAGACAGGGTCCAGTCTGTGGAGAGTGCTAGCCAGCCACACCTACATTCATTACAGCTCTGGTGGGGAGAGCAGCAACCAAGTCGAGATCAATCCCCCACGCAGTAGTAGTAGTAGCAGCAGTAGCAGTAGCAGTAGCAGTAGCAGTAGCAGTAGCAGTAGCAGTAGCAGTAGCAGTAGCAGTAGCAGTAGCAGTAGCAGTAGCCGTAGCCGTAGCCGTAGCCGTAGCCGTAGCCTTAGCCGTAGCCGTAGCCGTAGCCGCAGCAGCAGTAGCAGTAGCAGTAGCGGTAGCAGCAGCAGGAGCAGGATCAGGGAGCAGGAGCCGTAGTAGCAGTAGCAGTTGTGGCAGTCGTAGCAGTAGTAGTGCAGTAGTGGCAGCAAAGGTGCAGTAGTAGTAGTAGTAGTAGTAGTAGTAGTAGTAGTAGTAGTAGTAGTAGTAGTAGTAGTAGTGGTAGTAGTAGAAAGAGTAATAAGAGTAATAGTAGTAGTAGTAGTAGTAGTAGTAGTAGTAGTAGTAGTAGTAGTAGTAGTAGTAGTAGTAGTAGTAGTAGTAGTAGTAGTGGTTGTAGTAGTAGTAGTAGTAGCAGTAGTGGTGGTAGTAGTAGTAGTAGTAGCAGTAGGAGTAGTAGATGTAGCCGCCACAAGTGCTCAAGCGGCCGCGCTGATTGAGAGGTTTCGAACAGGCTTGGGGCGCAACTGCTGTGCTAGAGGTTCCAACCGGGCCCTTTTCTGAACAGTAAAGGTTTGCGCCTCCTTCTACGCCATGGTCCTCTCCCTTTTCTCACCGGAGCTGCTTTGAGCCGCCAGGTCCCAATTCCTGGGCCCAGACTCTGTTTAAAACATTGCAACACTGGGTAGGCGGTAGGGTTTCCACCTCCGCGCGGTGGAGGGAGTCATTAGGCTTCTGTCTCTTGACGAAAGTAGCGGATGGCGCAATTGCCAGTGCACTCACAAAACTTTGCATCTCTTCGTAAGAATTCGTTCAAGACAGCATGTAGAAGGACAGTCCGTAGTGACGGGCCCGTACCATACCGAGGGCAGGTTCTGACACCTACCCTGGTTGATCGTCTGGGGGTGCGCCCCCCACCCACTCGAAGAGAGCTTCAGTCACAGACTGCTGACTCCCCTGCATATGGCACAGCCTCCCGCAGGGCAGGAAGGTTGGAAAGATCCATTCGAGTTCTTTCGTGGAACGCGGGCCACCTAGGCCAACAGCAATGGGGCGAACTCAAAACGTGGCTAGCAGCTGAAGCCTCTCATCACTGCGACGTCCTCATATTGCAGGAAACGCACTGGACTGAGACCAGTGAATTCAGCGTTTCTGGGTGGTACTGTATCTCCTCAGCCTCGGAGTCTACCAAACCCAACACCCGGCCTAAACAAGCAGCGAAGCGAAACACTCGGCAAGAACCGCGAGCTCCATCCACGACTCGCGCTGATGGAGTCATGATCCTATTCTCTCCCAAGTTCGTCCCCAAGAGCTTACGCTGGAAGGAGTGGAGCCCGGGTAGGGTCTTAGAAGCTCGTGCAGACATTGCAGGTAATCGGCTGGTTGTCGTCGCGGTGTACCAACACGCTTGGTCTTCTGCCAAGACCATCCAGTCCAATAAGGACGACCGTGCTAAGGTACTATCTGTCATGTCCAAGGTGATCAAGCAGGTGCCTAAGAGGGACTCCCTTATTGTAGCAGGCGATTTTAACACTTCCCTGCGTCCGAGCTCTCCATTGGTGGGAACGCACGTGAAGCCACCCACTGAGGACCGCCCTGACGAATCCAACTTGTTTAATCTGCTGCTCAGGCTGCGTTTGGTTGCCCTTAACACCTGGCAATGTGACCATATAGCTACCTTCTCACAAGGAGGAGTGGAGTCGCAAATTGACTTCATTCTAACCAAAGAATCTACGGCGGGAGGCAAAGCCAAACGGTCAGCCCCTTGGGTGGACTGTCCGTTGGGCAGCTGGAAGAAAGGAGGGCATTACCCACTCAAAGCTGACGTACCCCTCCAACACCACTGGCTGCTCCCATCCCACAAGCCCAGCACGCGCCGGTACGATTCACTAGCTCTACAGGCCTCAGTCAGAGAGGAGGACGATACGGCAAAGGCCCTGCACAACTGGATCGCTTCCAGAATTGACACCTGCCAGGACCCCAAGGCATGGAATGCGTTGCTCTTGGAAGGTGCAGAACGCTTTTTCCCAAAAATTCCCAAACGAAGACCGATCCCGCTGGAATTGGAAACCCGTCGCATGTGGCGGGCCCGCACCCATGACAGGGTTGCGAACACCACTCCCTCAGCACAGCTGATCGAGTCACCTAAAGCAATGGCACAGCCTCCTAATCAGAACACGCCACGTCCGCCGGACACCGAAGCTGAGCTGGCGCAAGTGGCACACCGCCAGGCTGTGAAACAAGCAAAGAAAGATCGAATTGCGAGTTTCATATCGGAGGTGGACGCGAGTCTGGCTGAAGGTGACCAACATATCTCCTTCCAGACCCTCAAAAAGCTGCAGCCTTGGCAGCCTGCGCGCCGAGCTCAGCTAAAGGACAACACAGGACATTTGCTAGGTCCAGCGCAGGAGCTAGCAGCCCTCAGGGACTATGCCGATCAGGTATTTGCGGCCCACCCTCCGTTACGGACAATGCATGGAGCTTTCCCTGCTTTGGAGCCGCCCAAACTAGCAGCTCACATACATTCCATCAAGCCTAATAAAGCTGTTCCTGACGGAGCGGCACCTGCGGCTGTATGGAGACTGTGTAGCGACATCGTTGCACCGGTCCTCTCCAAACACGTAGCATCCAAGCAGGCCGAGGACAGTCTAGAATCCGACCTCGTAGACGCTGATCTCTGCTTAATTCCCAAGCCGGGCAAGCCCTCTGACAAACCAGCAAACTTGAGACCCTTGGGTATCCTTAGACCTGACGCTAAGGGACTGGCGGGAGCGGCCAGAGAAGCGCTTCAACCACTGACACTCTCGTTCCTCAAGCACATGCCACAGTTCGCTTATCTACCAGGTCGGGGGCTGTCAGACGCGCTAGAACGCGTGGTGCATCACTTGCGTGAGGCTCGATCCCTGTTAGAACAGGCCCACCCCACGAGACATGCCTTGCAACAAGGCACACAGGCCCCAGCCTTAGTCGGCGGCCTCACCTTTGCTCTTGACCTCAGCCAAGCGTTTGACACAGTCTCTCGCCAAGAGATCATCGACCTTCTTCAGAGAGAAGGGGCAGATCAGGACACAGTCCATCTCGTTCAGGCTCTACATGACGGGTCTCGTTATGTCCTTCACGCGCAGGGAGATTCCACCTCTGTTGAAACCACAGCAGGCATTAAACAAGGATGTAAGCTCGCCCCCACGCTCTTCTCGTTCCTTACAGGTGACCTTTTCCGCTCTCTGGTTGACCTTTTCGGTGCTGAGCAGGTCTTGAAATTCCTGACAGGATATGCCGATGATCTCACACTCCATCGGACTATCCGCTCTGACAAGGACCTCAGGGCCATTCATGCGCTCATCGCAGCGCTACTTGAGGAGGTCCGCAAACACCGCATACGAGTCAACATTAGCAAGTGCGTCATCTTGGTGAAGTTAGCGGGTAGAGAATCCCAAAACGTGATGAACAAACACGGCTGCTGGATCATAAACTCCAAGGGCGAGCAGGTTCGCGGATGGCGCATCGGGCCCAATAAATCGTTCCCCGCCTTCCAGTGGGTCTCCTGTAGCAAGTACCTGGGGGTTATGATCTCCTACAACCACTTCGAGCTGCAGTCCTTGCATTACCGCATAGGGGAAGCAAAGCAAAAGCTGCATCAAGTCCGCCAGTTTGTCTACAATCGCCGGTACGCGAGCACCATGTCGAGACTCAAGGTTTGGCAAAGCACAGTCCTGAGCACACTGACGACAGGCCTCTCAGACGTCGGACTCAGCGAGGAGTCGGCAAAGCAGCTACGCAGTTGGCATGCTTACAAGGTGCGATCAGTGCTGAACTTGCCAGCACATACCAGCCGCATCACCACTAAGGATCTCTTCCAGCTTTATAGCATTCAGGACCCAGTTCAAGCGATGCAGGTCAAGCTCAGGAAGAGACTCCGCAAACTTGAGCGACGCGCAGCCAGAAGCCCAGATATCACAACCGAGCCTTCTGTTTTGCAAGTCATCCGGGACAAGCTGTATTTCCTATCACACCTCCCTGATGCAGCTGAACACCCCGTAGCCCTACATGCGTGCACACTCTGCGATGCCTCTTTCGAGACAGCAAACGGGTTACATTTACACAAGTCGCGAGTGCATCCAGCCAGCATTGACCGATTTGTGCCATCAAGCTTCGATCGACAACTCCACGCGGTGGATGGGATGCCGCAATGCGCCGCTTGCATGCGCAAATTTCATCAATGGAAAGGTCTTCGTGACCACTTGTTGTCAGGAGCATGCCCGGAACCCCAGAAGCTTCGAACTCTGAACGCGACTGACAAACACTCAAGTCACCCTGAGGTAAGGACCCTTTCTCAGCTGCGACAGGACATTGCCCAACTCCCACAACATCGAATAGCGGTGCTCTCAAAGACAGCGGAGGCCCGGGTCCTGATCCATCGGTGCCTCACGTGTGACTTCTGGACTTTCGATCACACTAAAGTCAAGTCACACTTCCGTCAGGCGCATCCTAAGGACTGGTCAAGGCTGCACAAGCGCGCAGTCTCTATTTGTCAGGGTTTCTCGCCTCACCTTGCCAAGGGACACCCGTGCTCTTTCTGCGGTTACAAGGTCTACGATCGCAGACTGCATCCGGAGCAATGCCCTGTGCTTTATCAGGTTAGCACACAGTGGCTGCGAGGGCAACCGGAGGTGGAGGAAGCTGCTACTGCTCCCCCTCCAAGCCCCAAGAGAAGTCACTTGCTCACTTCTTTAAGTCACGGTCGAATGGCACAGCCTCCAATCAGTCGAGCACAGCTCGTCAACCCCCGACAGACAAGCAGGAGTCCATTTCGCAGTCCTCTGGACATGCGGCAATGCGACCCGAAGGAGTGCACAAGCGCGCTCTGACTAACACGTCAAACTCGTGTTACGCTAATGCCCTGTTCCAGGCTCTGCATCAGATCTCGAGCTTTGGGTATGATCTAGGTGCTCTCCAGTCCGTCCTGTCCCATCTAGGAGACGAGCGAGCCCCCAGATTACTGAACCTGTTCGGCCTGTTTGAATTTCGCCATGCTATTTCAGGCTGGCGACTGGACGGCAGACAGCATGACGTTTCAGAGCTGCTTCTACATATGCAGTCCAAGCCTTTAGGCTCCCTTCAACAAACACAGTGGCAGGGTCGTACAGATGGTGCAGTTGAGGATTCAGACGTAGGAGTCAGCCCTCTCCTCCTTCCCCTCCCGTCTGGCCCTTTGTCACTATCGACTTGCTTACGGCTGTGGGAATCCCAGACCTTTTCCCGTGCACTTGTCTGGTCACCTGAACTCCTAGCAATTGTGATTTGCCGCTGGCAGGATGGAGTCAAGAACACTCAGCCATGCCTTTGGTCAGGCCGCACCACGGTGCCCGTATGGACCTCAAGCGATGCTCGAACCCAGCGTCTCTATCAGGTCATAGCAGGAGTTGCCCACTTTGGGGACTCCCTTGCTTCTGGGCACTACCGCGCTTTTTGGCCGGAGGACCCCGCGGATGCAACCTCTCAGGTTTGGATCTCTGATGACTACAGGCTCCCGGAAAAGGCCTCAGCGGCCTTGAACCTGTCCATCTCCAGGAATGTCTACATGCTTTTCTTGCAACGAATTCGCTAGCATCATCGTTAGGTGATGCATTCCGGCCCAGCTTCGTCCTCACGGGCAACGCGGGGCGCCCGTGCGTGAGAAGCCTATAGTCAATTGGAAGTTGGCATAGGCCGCCTCACGTCAAGGCCAAGTGCGTCATGAGCGCACGCGGACATGCACACACCGCAATTCTTTTTCCTCTCAATCAGCTCGCCCTCTTTTTGTATAGCTTCCAATCCGACTACTAGGCCGGCATGACCGCTTCCCCTGTCGCAGTCAAGAGTCCGGAGCACAAACGCTCCCGAAACGGCACGGACTATGAGGACGCATCGGGAATGGATTTTTCTGAAGAACCTCCTCTCGAGTCTCTCTCGCCTGCGGCCAAGGCCGCTGCCCTGCCGAGGCAACAAGACCAGCCGCGCCGCAAATCCGTCCCGAGGCAGAAAGGACCTGGGGCGGTCCAAGGGCTCGGGCAAGGCACCCAGCCTCGAGCACAATCAGGTGCCATCCAGGCGCTGAGCCCGGAAGAGCTTACCAAAGCATTCCTTGTGCACGACGACCAAATGAGCCTGCTGCAACACCAGCTGTCATTGGTGTACAAACTTCCTCAAGACCATCAACTCTCGAAGGCCTTAGTTGCGTCCGTGAAATCCTGGCAGGGAGGTTTGAAGAAGCTGCGCCAAGGAGAACCTCACCCCGAGGGATCATGCTCTAATGCGGTCTCCCTAGTTCTTCTTCACGAACTGACCAAGGGCAACCCTCCAGAACACGTGGACAAGACGGAGTACGGCAAGCTTCTGAAGGTGGTTGACTCCATGATCAACATCACCACAGACAAGACCAAGCTGGCACAGGACATAGTGCACTGCTCAGCTAAGCCAAACAAGCTCAAGACGCACGTTATCCTTGATTTCAGGGTGGCTATCTACTCAGACCTCCTGCCATACCTCTCCCTTCTCGCCTCCCTCTTTGACTCCCACGACGGCTTTGAACGCTTGGGACGAAAGGCGCCGGGAGGACTGGCTCGCAAGGCTCGAGGCCGTCCCTGAGTTTGGCCTAGTTGAAGCACACAGTGCACTAACTCCCTCAGCACAGCTGATGTTCTGGTCAGTCTTGCACACTTGACTTTCGTACAGGGTGCCTAGCATCGATATGCTGATTCTTTCAACAAAGTTCCAGCTGCGCATCAAAACGCAGGGGGCCCTTCGAGAGAAATTCATACCGATCTACTCAACTTCCTGAGCGCGCCAGCCTGGCTCGAGCCTCTAGCACTATGGATCTCACACGGTTTGCGGACCTACCGGGCCCTGACCAAGTCCCACACTTTCTGAATCTGGTACACCAGCTGGACGAGATTCTCAAGCGCAAGGCCTCGCAACTATACACAGACCCTGGCTCGGCGTCTTCTACCAGTTCTCAGTCTGCTGAACGATGCACTCTGCCCTCTGGCAAGGCCCGTCCTCCAACACCGCCGGCTCCTAAACATCGACGAACTGACGCGGCTTCGGAACAGGACGCTAAGTAAGCATCTTCAGAGAACTAGGCACTGCCGGTGGAGCCAGCTACCAGCGAGCAAAACTCATTGCCGTGCGCTTTCCTGCAATCGCCCTCAGCTGCTTTGCAACTAGGTCACAGGGCTCAAGCTACCAGTGGCAGGTAGCACACAGTGCAGCACGGATTCGTCACAGACGATATCTCCCACTCACGCTGGGATGGATCGTGCTCCCTATCCTGATGGAGTGCATGAGGCTCTTGGTCGGAGCCACATGCCTGGACTTCGACGACCGGTTGACCCCCAAGTGACTGCCGCCATCTCACCAGAGCTCCTAGGCGTGAAAATCGCAAAGGGATACGCCAGCGCGGTCTTCAATTCCAGTGCTGCAAACTTTGTGCTCAAGAAAGTCACGCGGCCGCAGGAAGAGTACATGGCCAGAAGAGAGTTTAGCAGATTATCGCGCTTCCCGCCGATCAATACCATCATCGAGGCCTTCTGGCAGCAAGGCCCAACGCTGTTACTGCCACGATTGTACCCTGCCCATATCCCCTCCATGACAACGGACCATGTCGTCAATCTCGTTGCTGACATCCGGTCTGCCCTCAATGCAGTGCATTCCAGCCAATTGGTCCACGCGGACATCCACATGGGCAACATCATGGTTCGCTATGACCCCCCCACCTATGTCCTGATCGATTTTGGAGGAACGGCGGGGGAAAGTGTTTATCCTCTCAGCTTGGGCTACGGCGCCCTCGGCCAGGGAGGAGTGCTTCATCGTCCTCCTCACGAGCTCATGGATCGACCCACCAGGACCGTCAGAGGCGACTACTACAGGCTCAGCAAGACGATCTCCGCCGAAGTCATGGGCAACAAGTGCTGGCGCAACACTGCGTCGGGCTTCCCGATGCCCCCGAAACTCCCCAAACACCTGCGCGTCGAGCTAGCAGAATGGGAGAACCTCGCTGGCCTCACTCCACCCAAATGGCCAGAATCTGCCTTTCCCGGAGGAAGCTGGTACGAGACTGCCATCGATCCCTCGATCACAGTGCAGGCCGGCTTGTACGATGAAAGCGGCAATGTTCGTCTGGCCACCGCCGTTTTCTCCTACTCCAGGCAGCAAAAATCCAATGCATCCGGGCTCTTTGGGCCAGAAGATCCCACACGGGCCTCTCTTGACTCCGGAAGCTGGGAGGAATCTGCCGCTTACGCTCGGTTCTTTCTATCTTGCAGGCTCCGGACCATGGGCAGCCACATCCGGACTATGTACACAGAGGTACTGCCGTACCAAAAGTACAGCAACCAGGATGGCTACCTCATGCTGGAGAATCCCCTCGAGCATTCTCCGCCTCCACCACCTCCCCCGGCTGCCAGCTCGAACGAGCCAGCGCCCTCGACACCGGCTACTGAGCTGCAGGGCATTTGGGCGGAAATGGACTAGGCTTCAATCGAAGGACACAGTCCACCCAGCGGCATATGGCACAGCCTCCGCCACGCGACTACTGTTACCATTTTGTCGCGGAATAGGACACAGTCCAAAACTACCTGAGTCACAGACTCCGTCCCAATGCCTACAGCACTGGCCTTAGCCCGAGAAAAACCTGAGCATATGTCTTGAGCGCAGTTGTCTGCACAATCCAGCTGCCGTTCGCTTGAGCTCGGCTTAGTATCGGTTACTGGCCTCCCACTTGCGCGAGCGCACATGGCTGGCGAAGATGACGGCCCAATCCGGGCCATCTCCTTTCCCGCTGTGATCTTCGCAGACTACATGGAGGACTACCTCATTCTTTCGGCGCTGAAGTTGTACTGCGAGGAGGCCCAAGTGTCCCTGCCGCCGGCAGCGGGAACATGGCCCTCCAACGACATCACGGCATGGGCAAACAAAGCTCTCCCACCCCTACAGCGGCAACAATTCGAGAAATATCTAGATTCCATGACTACCATGACCTGCTCCGAGGCAGAGGAAGGCTGCTTGATCCCACACGGAGGACTATCACACATGGTGCCCAAGGCAGAGCAGATAGCCAGCAGCTGTATCACTTCTCGCTGTCTCTCCATCTGGTCATCGGTCCGTCAGGTTCTGCAGCACCTACCTTTCCGAGGCCCACGACAGATGGGAGTATGCTCCCAGAGCGGCCGGCTCTTCATGCGGCCAGCGTTTTCGGGTTGGGGCCTTCTGCCGAGTTCTTCCTGGCCTGCTTAAGGAGACGATTTCCCATCCCAACGTCACTCGACTTTTCAACGCATTCGTGTTCTCATGCCATCCAGAACACCAGTGGACTTCGCTTGAGGTCTTGGTAGATGTGCACTCCCCACCGCACAAAGATGCTCGCAATGCTGCATTGGGCACTTTGCTCATCCCGATTTCGATTTTCGACCAGGGCGGCATATGGATCGAAGACCCTGACGGCTGCGACTACCAGGAGATCCCGCACCAGCAGGGGATGATCCGGGGAAGCTGCTTTGACCTACGCGGTCTCAGCCTCCTCTTCCGGGCGGATGCGCTGTGGCATGCAACTCTACCATGGGAAACCTATACTCGAGTCGTTTTGGCGGCCTACACAGCAAGAGGAGTCTCTCGTTTCTCACCAACGCTGCAACAGCGCCTGACAGAGTTGGGTTTTCGCCTTCCGCTAGGCACAGCAGATGATTAGTTTGAATGGCACAGCCTCTTGAGCTGAGACACAGTCTCTGACCATCTCTGCTCGTCGGTTGAGGTTAAAGCAAGAACTAAAGTACATGTGCTTTCTGCACCGCTGCAACTACGTCACTGCAATTCTTCAGTCCTTCTAGGCTCTAAAGTTCCGTTCTGCCCTACATTCGCCAGCCTGCGATGATGGAGGACGCCTTCGTCCAGCGAATCTTTCACTTCCTGACGCCGATGCTTCTAAGCCTCGAATTCTACTTGAAGCTGACGGACCTGGACAGAACAGCCATCGACGGCTCGAGTCGCCAGTCCAGCCTCACAGGACCAGGCCTCACCCCCACCGAAGATTCGTTTCGTAGGGATAGCCTGACAGCAGCCAGAACGGGCCTCCTGAAACTTCTTCAAGAGTGCTTTAACCACTGGCCGGCCCTCTCCATCACCTACATCCCCCCACCTGCGCCAGACACACTGGACCCGACGGGCATGCATCTTATCTACGAGGTCACGCAGCCGCGTCTAAAACAAGTTCGACGACTTGCCACTGTCAATCGAGTCTGGCATGACCTCATATCAGCCATGATATCTGGTCAAGCCCGCATCAATACAGTGGAACTTCTGGTGGCGATGTCACGCTTGCGCAAAACAGGCTCAGTGTCGATTCGTGAAGGCCAGGACATTTTCTGTCTCCCGGTCTCGATGGCGTTCAGATTGCCGGTCGAGACCCTCACTTCACCTCTAGCTCGCACAGCTCCCGCCGCTGCCTACCGCGCCTCGGGCTTCAACGCCTGGCACGCGCTCCTCTTTGACAGCTATGATGACCTGCAGAATGAGACCGAGCAACAGGACTAAATGTGCCATTAAGAAGTCTAACTTTTTGAAGACAGCAACAGTGCTCACGGCTTGAAAAACTGGGCATCCTCCGTACCAGTAGGAGTTCGTAGGGCGTGCACTTTGAGTTGAGTTACTTCTCGGCACGCCCTCTGCTGCCTGCCAGTTTCTGTCAGCTGGCTCTAAGAGTCTCCTAACTGCCATGGATGAGCTCTCCCTGCGCCACGCTATGAAACACCTACTCCCAGGGGTACTCACTCTTGACACTTACGACGCTTCGCCCTACCCCGCCTCCTACTGGAACGATCTGGACCTGCTTCATGATGAAGCTCGTGCCACGCGTGATCGTCTACGGGATCTACTTCTACGTTGGGCTCGTACGGGCCCCTTCTCGCAGTACTCCATTATCGGCGACACACTCAGGATCGACCACAATGGAGTGCATGCTCAGCTCGGCATTGTCAATCTCAATCTGCTACAGGCTATACCGCTTGCGGCGGTCTGCCGTGCGTGGTACTCCGAAATCGCTCGACTCATAGACGGCAAACCCTGGATTGGGGTGTGGAGAGCCTACATCCATCTGCGAAAGCAAGGAGCAGGAGTGTTCATTGAAGTTCTGCCGGATCAAGCTGGCACCCTCTCGAGGGAGGCCATCAGTGTCCACTATGAGCAGGTGCACTTCATTCCGACCTCAGTCTTGCGTCGCCCTCTTTAGGTCAGATGGCACAGCCTCCAGCCATTTGGTCACAGACCATACGATGCGCCGGGCTTTTCTACTCTTAAAAAGGCAAATCCGTTCAGCGTTGCGGCTCAGCGTTGCAGCTCACTGGTTCGTGCTAAAAGTAGGATTCTCTGCAGTCATTTCTCGGTTTGCTCTCAGCTGCCCTGCCAACCATAGTGGATGTCATCCTTTCATGTCGCCGCGCTTTCCTTCATCATCCCCGAAGTGGTCGTTGTGGACTTCTACTCGGACTACGGTTTGGACAGGGACATGCTGGAAACTGAAATCGCTGCATATAGACCCCCCAGCACTCTCGTTCCTATACTGCGGCTCAGGGACGAGATCCAGCAGCAAGCACGCCTCTGGGCCTTCCGCCGCTTACATGAAGGCCTAGCTGTCTTCGTGCAACGGTACGTAGACACGGACTACGACCAGCAGGGCGTCCATGTCAGACTGGCGATACCGCAACCAGACTTGCTGACGGCCATTTCAATGGCGTCGGTTAGCAGATCCTGGTGCGCAGCAGTGCTCTCCCTGGTTCAGCATAGGCTCTTTGTAAGTCCACACCGCACGGCCAGGGCAGCTATGTTTCTCGGCCTACGTGTCATGGTCCAGTCTTTTGACACGCCCCAGTGGCACCTCGCGTCCGAAGAGCTCACCATCCACATTCAGCACAGCAAGCAGGTTGTGGTGCAGAAGTTCCGGAACCCCCTCAATCCCGCTGGGCCAACGGCAACCATCAGCAGAGACGAAGAGGTATCCAGTGTTCTCTATGACCACTACTACAGTCTTTTCTGAGCACTTGTGAGCCACAGGGAGGTCACTGACTCATGTAAGGAATGTGGCACAGTCTCTGATCAGGTGTGGCACAGCCACCCAGCTAGTCACAGTATGAGATGTGTTGCCCACCTGCCCAGAGAAATTGACCTTGCAGCATGCCAGAACCCAGCTACTGCTGCATCATCGTTTGCTCTATCCTGCGATCCGAGGTCTCAGCTACCACATGGCACCAGCAGTCCCTGCTCGCGTGCCCTCTGCTGATGTTCTTTGTTTCCAGTTGTCCTGCGTTGCCTGAGCTTTGTGCTTGGTCATAAGACTCTGCAATGCTGTGCATGCATACCGCAGCTGTCAGTTCGAACTGTCGATACAGTAAGCAACAGCAGAAGTACCGCAGCTTGCACTAAAGTCATGCCTTGCAGAAGCTAAAACTTCGGAACAAACTGCGACTCCGCGAAGAGCACAGCTCACCTCCTGGCCGCGTGTCACAGACTCTGGCCCATCAGCTAAAGCTGAGACCATGGACAACCCTCCCAGTTTGGGACCCTTCCTGGTGCTCAGTGACAGCACTTTGCAGCACATGCTGCGGGGACACACGTACGGAGTGTTTCCACTGCTGACGGGACAGGTCTTAAGTTGTCCCGGCGCCGCCCTCAACATCTCTGCCGGCAGCGTCCCCTCCATCATGGAGCTCCTCCACTGGCAATTCGGCCTCTTCGGGCCGCACAAATTCAAGGCGGCAGTTCAGAGTCAGCCGGTGGCCTCCATTTTGGAGAGCCACCTTGACGGACAAATCAACGTTCGCTTCATTCCGCTGTCAAGAAGCCTGCGCCCGGAGAAGCAAATCAATTATGACTACCTGATAGACGGCAGGGTCCAATATGGTTTTGCGGACAAGAACCTGCCCAATCAGGAAATCATGGATTTGGCACAGATGCCCGGTGTAGGAGGGGTAGAATGGCTCTACAACTCCAAGAATCTCCACTTCCGCCCTGATGTCGCGGACATCGTCATCCCGGCACTTGTCACAAGAGCCATTGAGGAAATGCGCAACACCCCAGGACTGCCTGTCCTCGTGGTTGCTGGCTGGAATGCCCGCCAGCAGGACATGCATGTCGAAATGCTTGCTGCCCAGGCTCTGTCACAATGCCGAACTGTCCGAGATCTTTCGGAGGTAGCCATGCAGTACGGACATGGCCCCTGGGGGATGCGCTTCACGCATCTCCCAGAATGGGAGGCCGCCCCCGTCCCGGCCCTCCTCTTCCAGACCTACGTCCACGACGAAAAGCCGGAGCCAGCCCAAGTTGCGGCCAAAATGTTTGCCGGCTTCGCCCGAAAATTCTGTGATGATGGTGTCCTTCGGGCAACCCTGCGGCAACTCGCCGGCAAGTACGGCTCCAATCTGCTGGATCGCCTCAGTCAGCCAGCTCATAGAGCAGACGTGTTCCGCTACGTCTACCACTACCAGCACGGCGGCCTCTATGTCGATATCAAATGTGGCTTTGTGGTACCCTGGGAACAGGTACTCAAGCTTCTAGCAGCAGATTGGAGCACAGCTCACTCAACGAAGGCAGGTGAAGTGGGTCACAGACCCTCCCCACCTGGCCAACTCCCAAATGAGTTCATGGTCATGGCCATTGGAGTCAAAGGAGATCACATCTTTCAAGGTATCATCTATGGCAAGCCCAGACACCCTTTGATGAGGGAAGCCATACAGCACGCCTTCAGCCGTCAGGTTATGACAGCGAAGGCGAACTTGGAATACATGACCTTCTGCAAATTTCTCTGGCAGATCTTGGGTCGAGACCTTGGACACTCCCCTCAAGCGGGATGAAATGTTTCCACCAAATTTGGCCCCATCTACCTGTTCTTGGAGCGCTGGGACAAGCGAGTGAAGAACAAAAAGTACGACAATGATGGCCACTACTTCGTGACTACCAACAACACGACAGTCGCCTACACCAGGTGCTGGAAGTGGCTGAAGGGATTTCAGGGAGACCCCACCACCAAAGAACGAACCGATCGCATGCTGCAGAGCCAGCTCCCCGACATCTCCCTGGAAATCCAGTCTGATAGACCCGAAGAGCACAGCTCACCACAGCCACTTAGGTCACAGACCACGGCAACCGCCACATCGGCTCCTCCTCCTCCCACTCAGGAGGATATTGAAACCTATGTAGCCGATAGCATCCAGCACAACTCCTTTGCAGAGATCATGGCCACGGTCCGTGCGACCCACCACTATAACCACGACCTTACAGAGCAGGATGTGCTGGAGCTTATCCCTCGCGGATTGGGGCAAGTGGAAGTTTCAGGAGACATGTGGCTATGCTGTTTGCACTGCCGGAAGCACAACAGGCAGGTGCAATTCAGTACTAGTCACGGCCTCAAAAACCACTTCGTCACGCAGAAGCATAACCCGACACCCAGCGCCATGCCGGCATCTGAGACACCTCTTCCTCCCCCTCCCCCAAAGCTCCCACAGGAGATTCCTCTCCCCCCCAGCAGTACCAGGACCAGAGGTACAGACAAAGCAGCCGGCTTTGAGCTGCCGCCCTCTCCCCCGTGCCCTTTCACTTCCTCAGCTGCTGAAAAGGCAGCTTTCAAAGCAAGCCAAGCAGAAACACCGAAGGCGACCCCAGCGCTTCCGGCTAAGGCCCCACCAACGGTGCCCATCCCTTGCCCTCAGCCTCCAATTTCCTCCTCGGCAGCTCCAGCTCCCCCTCCGGCGATCCCTGTTTCCCCGATCCCTCCGCACCCTCCCAAGTCCGTTTCTCCTCCAGCCCCTGCCACCCAGGCCGCTCCGCGTTCCCACACGCCCCCTCCTCCTTCTTCCCGCCCCCCGTCAGCATATGAGCCTCCGGAATCCAATGCGGAACTCGTCGGCTATGTCCCACAGCCGGCTCCACAACAGACAGTACGTTACACGCGGCAGGAGCTGGCTCAGCTGCTGAGCTCCCAGTCCCACCAGGATTGGATTCGGGCCTTGGCTTCCATCAACATCCTGGTGGCTCCAGTCATTCTTGGCGGCCTCACCAACCATGAGCAACAGACCCTTTGGTCTACCAGGATGGAAGCACTCCGCGAAGTTCCCCCGCTGTTCTCTGCCATCAAGTCGGTAAGGACGCAAACAGGCCTCACATGGGACACCGCCATGTCGGTGAGGCGGGTCCTCACCAGCGATGGGAAGGTCACTATAGCCACAGGCGCGGGAGACGCCTATCGCGAGCTGGATGCCCCCACAAAGGTGCATGGCCTTATCCATGCCTGCTTCAACAAGATGTGGGACGAAAAGGCCTTTCAGCAGCACTTCCCCTCGTGGGTCGAGTTCAACATGATCGCCACCACCATCGTGGCAGTCTACAATGAGACGGCCAAATCAGCCGGACTCCCAGCTCGTGTCTTTAGGGTCAAACCCGACAAAAATGCTGACTCCATCATGAAGATGCGGATCCAGCACGACAAGGGGCACGAGGAGGACAAGCGCATGGCCAAACTGGCTGCTGCTGCCCCCAACAAGCGCCCACAGATGCAGGCGGCTGACACAGAAGGCAAGCGACAGCGCGATGGCCCCTCCTCATCTTCCTCGACCCAGTGGGCCAGACAGGCACGCTCATCTCAAGAAGACGACTGGGACTGGTGGCAGCAGTGGTCCTGGCACAGTTACCAGCAGTGGCCAAAAGGTCATGACCAGTGAGGGCAGGAATATGTCACAGACTCTTGGATCCCTTATGTCACAGACTCAGGGAATTCGGCACTCTTCCGACGCTTAGCAAATCTCTTCGGAAGCCTGTGAACCGCGTGCTCACCTCGCTTAAAACAGCACTTCGCTCTCCAGCGAGTTGCCACGTCCAAGCTGCCCAAAGCCTCACTCCACCGGAGTTGTTTTCAGGTACATGCGGTCATGAGCACATGACCCTTACGGCCTTCTGTCTTCAACATGAGTAATCCGTGTGGGACGCCACGAGACGGATACTCCAGGTGTCGGCTTCGCCCGAGGTACGGCCTAATTGTTGAGACAGGTGCACAGATGGACGCGTCTGTTCACACCAAGGTGTCGGAGGAGGAAGCTTTTGTAGCAGTAGTCTGTCAAGTTCGAGCTGATTAGAGAGATCTGAGCGATGCATGCTAGAAGCAGTTTCACGAGTGCACGAGACCAAAGGCGCCCGCAAAGCGCAGAGCACGCTCGCGCAGCGTTCAATTGAAAATAGTAGTAGATGTAGACGATTGTAGTACATGATTATGATGGCGATTACAAAGATGATGATGTTGATGATGATTACGATCATGCAGCTGTGGTAGGCATAGGAGTCGTTGTCGCAGTGGTAGAGACAGTGGTAGTGGTCCTCGTCATGGTAGTGGTGGTCTTCGTGGTAGTAGTAGTCGTCGTGGTTGTGGTCGTCGTAGTTGTGGCGGTGGCGGTGGACATCCCAGTATCAACAAAGGATAGTCGCACTGGCCATTACAATGGTGGAAGTTAACAGTGTTGATCAGGCTTTCGCTGACCTTCACACGCTTCTTATTCATGCTGTGGTGAGGGCAAAGCCCGAACCCCCGAACCCCTCTTGTCCGTGGCCCGCGTGATGAATCTGCTGGTGTTTACTCTAAACCCATACCAGCCCGTGCCAAGCGCAGCGGTTGTCTGGATCCCCTCAATTGATTAGATTGCGGGGGTATGAAGCGACAACAGCAAAGCTAGGCCACCCTAGGCATTGGTAAGGGCCTATTGGTGTGCAGAGGCACACGGTCTCAGTGCTGACGAAGTCAGCAGAGAAGGCGTAGTGAGTGCAGGCGATGGAGTTGCCGAAAAGATGCGGATTAAAAGCCAAAGCATGCATGAGGCCTGCTTGAAGAGTTCGCTTCAGGGCTAAAGGCTAAAGAAAGGTTTACCATCAGGGCTCTGTACGGTGCTGTAAGGGTTACCGCATGTCACTAGAAGCATTCGCCACAGAAGCGAGCACTTTGAGGACCGTAATTTACGCGTGAACAACGCTCTATTTTTTGGCATTCGCGCATCCTTGTGGCGAATTGCTTGGTTCAAGAAGTAGGAACATGTAGGAAGTAAGTTTGGTTGAATTGAAAAGAGCATGCTGCTGGGCAACAAGTTTTTCAACACTCGGATAGGGTCGTAAGGCAGTGGAACACAGCGAACCCAGAAACCAAGTCTGCAGACATATTTCCGGCCGTCATGTGACGTAGCTAGCCTAGTGTAGGTTGCCGAGCCTGTGTGCCGACAGCGAGGGTACGATGCGACGAGCCGAGAGCAGAGGTCTCGCTTGTCCGAAGGAGCCGGACAGAGCAGCAAACATGCAAACCTGAGTGCCACGATGGCTGCCGAGATGACTCTAAAAGACCATGCAAGCGCTGAGGGCATGCGAAGCTTTCATTTTTTTCGTTGGGCTTCAATCGGGGAGCTTCTTGCGCACGTTGGAGAGTCCAGGACAGATGGCGAAATGGCAGCTTGGAGAGCCAGGCGCCTTCGCTTGGCAGCGGTGAGCTGTTTCAAGCGTCAGACTCGGGCCGAGTCGTGATCCAAACCTGGCTGAGAGTTTGGGTGGAGCTGGGTCTCGGCACCAAGTAATTGCTGTGACTGCAGCGGGCTGGGGCGGTGGCAATCGCAGTGGCGGTGGTGGAAGCAACTAACACGGCAGCTGTCTCTGAGACATGCAGATTCTCCGGAAGTCATGAGGACGGCCGTGTCATCAGACGATCATGATTCACGCAAGCGAATTTTTCAAAACACCGTTACCTTTCTCCCGGTTAGATGGACCTTTGAGAGAGTGCCCATGCCCGTGAGAGCTCCTCCCATCGTGGGCCCAAGCCGCGAAGGTGTCTTTGGTCTCACCGGGTGCCACATCGGAGCTTGCCAGCCCTCCCAGCCTCGGGCGGCTGGGAGGTTCTCCCGGCCACGTCTCGAAAAGTCTCCGAGCCTAGCGCACCTTCGGCGCAAGAGGAGTTGTTGCTGGTCTTGGGGTTCAGGAAGCTCCTGCGCAATCGTCTCGTTGTTCAACGGACGTTACCCCGAGGTCCAAGAACAAGCGTGCACGTGCTCAAATAGAGCAGAGCGTTCCTTCCTCAGACCTGGAAGCAGCATTTCCATGCTGTCCGTTGTCCACCTTGAGCTCCAAGTTGTGATGATTCCGTCGAAATCTCAGCCTGCAGGTCTTTTCGCAGTGGCGACCAGTGGAGATCCCAGCAGAGGTGTGCGGTTTGTAGAACTGGCAGCGACCGTCGTTTCTGGTGCCAGAACCCGCGCACGTGTGGATGCTAATTTCGATTGGCTACAGCTCCTCAGTCGGCATGTGCCACTACCGGCATGAGGCATTGTGAGGCCGAGCAGGTGTCGCATCTCTTCGCCAGGAAGAGGCTTCCCCGACGAAAGGCGGCGCTCGCGCATTGCAAACGGCACAGGAGAGGGACCTAGGTTGAAGAGCTAACGACTTAAGAGAAAAACAGAGTGTTTTTTCTTTTTCTCATTGCGAGGACGGTGGAGAAGAAGAGGACGAAGAGGATGAAGAAACCAGAGAGCGATTGTTGGATTGGCGACGCGAACCCGACGAAAAAGAAGCGTGCTTCGGTCGCAGCCGGAGTTTGCCTTAGCAGGCGTTCAACCTACCCAGGAGGTGTAAGGAAGACGTGATTATCTACCGTCATGACCATCCAACTCCATTCTAAAGGTCCCTCGGTGGAGATAGATTAGATTTGGAGTCTTGCCTGTCTGCAAAACCTTCGGTAAATGAGTTAGGGGTCAAAGGTCTTCGGGGAGACCCCAAAAGTGTTCCAGCGGCCGTCATCATGGTGAACCAATGGGTTAAATACAGGCCGCTGGCTCCTTGCAGGCTCTGTGCTAGCTGCACGCCAGCCCACATGTGGAGTAAGAAGCGGCCTGGGCAAAGGGTCCCAATGCACGACAGAACAGACATCGTTGGGCCGCTCATCACAAGCCCTGAAGCAGCCCACGATAACCCCTTATCATGGGTTGAGGCAGGTTCACAATCAGACCCTTCCAAGTTCAAAACCAGCCCTTACTGTAGCCGTCCTACAAGAGGCCCTTAGAACACCATAGCACCTCGCAGCTTTGACATTTTCGAGTCGCAAGCTGGCATTCTGCAAAGGTATCGTTTTTCTTTTGCCAACGACGGGCTACGCAACTACTACCGCTTTTAGGTCAACTCCCGGAAATAATATGGACTGGCGCCCTGTGTCGAACTTTTTGTCTGCCGCCACCTGATTTCCCAGGCCACGGGGCAAGATGACTCTAACCAGCTCCCACGACATCTCTGCGCGCATGCGCTGGCAGGCAGGGCGAGGCCTGTTTCATTATCGGAGCCCGCTCTGCGTCTCTGCACAGGTGGCCTTCGCCAAGGTCAGAGAAAAGACCGGTGTCGCCAGGCGGAACCAGCACCGCATCGCCCTCACGAACAAGGTCAAGGACGGCGCTGGCTTGCCCATGCAGCGCTCTGGGGTCTCGTGGTCTCCTGGCACTGAACCGAGGAGTACCTCATGTATACCAACAGTCGAGGCAGCAAGCTGAGCCGATTGGACCCCCCGTGCCAACATGGCCTTTTGGGATGTGCTGATTTGCCCGAGGCTCCTGCACCAAAATGGTGAGGTCACTGGAAAGCTATGACAGGTCCACCTGGATGGAAAGGGAGGAGATATCCTACAAGAGGCTGCTTGACGAAAAAACTCCTTTCTTTCACTTTGGAATTGAAGGCCGTCGACAGGTGGGCAAAGTGCAACACAGCCCCTGCCGCCACAGTGGCCGAGGTTCACGGAGGGTTTGCTTGATGAAGCCGAGACCTGGGTGTCGAAGAATTTCGAGGACATGCAAAGTGCCCTGGAGCCGGCAGCTGGGACGTGACACTGTCGATAGTCCACGCATGTCCACGCACCACTTCGTGTGCGAGTCGTTCGATCTGCTGTTAGATTTGGCAGGTCGTGTTAAGCGAGCCGAAGCGGCAATATGACATGAACGAGTTCGAGCGCATGCTTCGCATGAACGAGCAGGCGGGGGCAGGTAGCGGGAGCTCGTAGGCGGTGCATCCTAGGGAGCTTGCACCCCATGCGTGGCAGGAGAATGAGTGGTTGGATACTCAGCGACGGAAGACCGACGAGCTAATGGACGTCCACGTCCGGCTGGTGTCCCGATCCACGGCGAGCATGGCCGACTCCATCGCCAGGGTTAAGCAGGTGGGCCCCTGGGCCCCGGTCGGGGAATCAATAAGTAAGGGACCTCTGGTTTCCTGAGGCCTTGACATCGCTGGTCAACGAGATCGCCGAAGGACTGGCTTGACATCCCCTGTTCACTCCCCAGCCATGCTCAGCCTGAATTAGGACTGCGTCGGCACAACAAGCTGGTGAAAGAGCACGAAGCCACAGAGGCCGAGCTCTATGAGCTGGCCCGGAAGCAGAAGCTACTGCTGCTGGGCTTGTGAGGCACCCCTTTCCGTGGGACGGGTGTAGCTTGAAAATCTGAGGCAAACGGCTCTTGAGGAGTTCGAGGTGCGTAAGAAGGAAGCCACAGATCCTTGGACGAAGAGAGTGTTGCAGAATTTTTGCCCAAGCTTGAGTTGTGTCTGGAAATTTGCCGCACGACTCTTCAGCGGGGAAATTCTCCAAGCCGTCTTCAGGACAGGTACGCTCGAGAGCTTGAGACCCTGAAGACCGAGTACGGAAAGCTGAAGCGAGCAGTGGAGACCGCGCAGTCAGCTCTGGCCGTTTGGGCAGATTTGAAGTTTAGAGATCTGCGCCTTATGGGCAGTGTAATTAATGACTTAAGTCATGTTGGAGTCGCCCCCGGTGTTCACGGAGGTTAAGGACAAGGAGAGGTACAACCAGTTCTGGAGAAATCTTCTTGCATCGTTGAAGTCCAAAATCTCGGATCAGCTCGATGTATCTTGGCGGCAGGATGCAGCATTAGCATTGGGTCAGGAATGGAGAGGATGTCTCCCTGCCAGGTCTTGGGGCAGGCACACATACAGCGCATCCGACGGCAGTGCGAAGTCCACGAACGACAAGGCATCATGAGGCCAGTGATCCTACGGGGACTCCACGACAGCCTCGGCACACGTGGCACATGCACTCGAGGCGCAGCACGCTGGAGAAAGAGATCCAGGAGCTCAGGCGGCGTCTGAAGGAAAGGCGGACGTACCTCCAGGACGGGGCCGAAACCCGCCCCTCGCCTCTTCAGCTTCGAAGTTGGCCGCAGCGCTGGCCAGGAAGCGCGGATACGGCAAGAGCTGACCGACCTGCGACAGGCTGCCGAAGCATCTCCATGTTGAGTCTTTGGACTTGCGCTGTACGCGTGCTGCATGCTTTGCTATAAGAAGTGCTGCGGCCTGAGCTATCGTCCAGAAACGTCTCTCCTTCGCAGAGGAAATCTACGAAGCGAGGCTGCTCCTCTTTGAGCTGAAAGCGCGGGCTGGGGTGCCCTGGCTAAGTGAAGGTGTCAGCATCCGGTCCATACCTCGTCCATACACAGAGGGTGCGTAGCATTGTGCAGCCCAGTGAGCAAGAGGAGGCGCTCGCCACGATTTGAGAGAACGAGGCTTCCCAAATCCCTCTCAAGTCCATACCTTGCGCTCTTCGCTTGCTATGCTGCAGATTCCAAGGAAGTGTCGGAGACTGGCGAGCCCGCCCGGATCTCAATTTCAAGATCACTGCTAGCACGATGTTCATTTGGCCATTCAAAAGTTACGAACACAGGCAGAGGGAGAAGTGCTGCAAAAGCTGTGGAAGACGGGGGATGCAACCAACATGCCGGAGTCAGGAGGGCTGCCTTCCGTCGTACACGGGATCTTTTCCACAGCCTGACGCCCCTGCGCAGGACTGCTTCCCCTGTTGGTCCAGCAGCTGCAGATTCAGAGGCAGTGGCTGCTGGATCGGGGTCGGGGGCTTAAACGCGAAGGTGCTCACAAATGACGCGGTCGATGGAAACCCTAAGCCCTAGGCCATCCTAAGCCCTAGACCCTAAACCCTAAACCCTACCTTAACCTACCAAACCCTAAGGCCCTCCTGTTTTTGTAGGTTCTTCTTCTAAACCATAATATGGAATTTATAGATTTATGGGGACCCTACAAAAAAGTAGGTTTTTGTAAAAAGAAGTAGTTACCGACCTTCTGAGGCCAGAGCTTTTCCCTGAGTCTGCGACGACTCCTTCCGAAAGGCAGGGAGTGGTCTTCAGGTTATGGGGCTCGGGGTTTAGGGTTTAGGGTGTAGGATTTTTGGGGCTTAGGGTTCGGGGTTTAGGGCGGAAGGTTTAGGATTTAGGGTTCGAGGTGTAGAACTTTCAGCTACAGACTGCTACTGCACCTGCTACCGATACTACTACGACGACGATTTCTGAGACGACAACGAAGACGACGATCACCGCGATCCAGAGGACTGACTACTACTGATTACTACTGCCACTACCTGCTACCGTCGGCACCACTGCCACCACTGATTGTCGTCGTAATGTCGTACTGGCAGAAGTAGCAGCAGTAGTAGTAGTAGTAGTCGTCGTCGTAGTAGTAGTAGTAGCAGCAGCAGGAGTAGTAGTAGTAGTAGCAGCAGGAGTAGTAGTAGTAGTAGTAGCAGCAGTAGTAGCAGCAGTAGTAGTAGTAGCAGTAGTAGTAGTAGTAGTAGTAGTAGTAGCAGCAGGAGTCGTAGTAGTAGTAGTAGTAGTAGTAGTAGTAGTAGTAGTAGTAGGAGTAGTAGTAGTAGTGGTGGTAGTAGTAGTAGTAGTGGTAGTAGTGGTAGTAGTGGTAGTAGTGGTAGTAGTGGTAGTAGTGGTAGTAGTAGTAGCAGTAGTAGTAGTAGCCGTAGCAGCCGGTGCAGAAGGAGGAAGAGGCAGAGGAAGAGGCGGAGGAGCAGGAGGAGCAGTAGGAGGAGGAGCAGGGGGAGGAGGGCGAGGAGGTAGGAGGTACGAGTAGGAGCGGAGTGCGAGCGGGAGCGGGAGTAGGAGCAGCGACAGCAGCTGCAGCAGCAATGGAGGTCGCAGTCAGAGCAAAGAAGAAATAGCAGCAGAGACAGAACAGTCTTGCACTTTGGCCTTCAGGAAATCGGCTGCTCTCGACCCCAATGTCTTTGCTGCAGCTGGTTTCGGAGGTCTTGCAGCAGAGAGAACTTGCTGCCTGGCCAACACCGGAGTTTTCGACTCATCTGTGGTTTTGGCCTGTTTTGTCCATTGTTGCGATGTGCGAAGCTGTCAGGATGCGAGTGAAATGCACCTGGGCATGCATACTGTGGCTTTGAAGGCTTGCCAGAAGAACTTTGGAACAAATTTGGCCGATGAATTTAGCACTTTTGGTCGATTCGTAAAGGGCGCCTTGAAGCCGCAATGTGTAGGGACGGTGGCTTGGGACAAAATGCCGCCTTGAAACCCACCCTTAGTTCTGAACTTGTGGGCGGGTTGGTTGATGCTGCATGTGCCCCGGAACTTGTTGCTGTTGATCTTTCTCCAGTGACTCGCTTCTTGCTGCCATGGCATGTCCTCGTTTGTATCCCTACGTGGGCTAGGCGTTGTGTGTAAACCTCAACTTTGAAGGATCTTACGCCTCACTTGATAACGGCAAGCAGGTGACCCGGCCAACTCCTGAGTTGCTAAACAGCCGAGGTCCCGAGAGAAGCTGACGAAGGTTTTCCGGTCGGAGCTCACGCGCCAGCGCACGGAGGCCCTGCTCACAGCTTTGTGGCAACTGTCATGTTGACGATCAACTAACCCCAGCTTTTGGGCTGGTTCATTCTAGGTCAACAATCGTCACTCGTGTTGCATGTCCGTACTGTGCATCTTGGCGAAAGGGATAAAGCAGTCACTGGAGAAGCGACAGTTGCGGCGCTTTTCGAATCGTGCCAACATGTCGACAAGCGGAAGTATACGCAACACTGTGCAGAGAGAGTTACGGAGAAGGGGTGGTTGCGGCCTTGAGAAAGGAAGGAGAAAGCTCGCAGAGTTTGGATTGACCAGTAGCAGACGGGTTCTTGCACTCACGATGTTGTAAGGATGGCCATGGCTTTAAGGGGCACGGTTTTCATTTTTACCAGCAACGGATAGTACGACCGAATTTGGGCACACGATGGCACACGTGAATCGCATCTCTGTGTCGCAAAGCGACCAAGCCTACGTGCAGGGATGTACGGCGACTGCCTGAACATCGGTATGCTGATAATGAATTTCAGACAATACTAGTACTCGTGCTAATGATGTTAGCACTCGTGCTGAGTACTACTGCTGCTGCTACTAGTAGTACTGTACTCGTAATGCCAAGACAGCAGTGGCAACAGCACTAGCAACAGCAGTTCCAAAACCAATAATGGCAATGATCGTGGTGGTGATCATGAACATTATGAGGGTCATCATCGCAACAACAGGGTTAGTGAACAAATTAGAGTACTGAGAACAGTAGTACCATCATTAAGATTCATCATAGTTTCATAATCCCTGAACCCTAAGCCCTAAACCATATTGGCTGCCAGGTCTTGAGTCTGGTCGTGGCCACTAGCCTGCACTTTGGGACTACGATGCCTCAAGTGGAAGTTTCAGTTCGATCCGGTTGTTGTGGGATGGTCGAGGTTATTTATAATCCGATCAACTCAACCCAGCCAGACAAAATCGCAAGCATTCCACCGAGAAGGGCTAGAACTGCAGCTAGATGGATAGGAAGATTCAGATATGTGGATGGTGGGGGTAGGTAGGTAGGTAGGTCGGCAGGTGGACAGGTGGTTCCGCCAAATAGTCTGTCGGGGCCCGGGTTCTGATCTTTGGTCTGCAAAGGGCCATGCTTAAGCGACGGCGACAACCAACACCCGTCAGGATGTGAGATCATCGCCGTCATGATACACACTCGCATCCTCGTCGTGCAATCTTCATCGCCATTATCACTTTTTTCAGAACAATAACCGAATCAATCTTGGCGATGTAGGGTAAGCATCCGGAAGCGAGGACCTGAGGAGCTGCGGCAGGGAATGCGGCTATAACCCCCAAACTTCCTAAACCCAAACCCCTATCGAAAAGGAGCCCGTAAACAATAAACCCCAAACCCTCTGATGTACCAGCAAACGCAACCCCTAAACCCAAAACCCTTAACCTTCAAACCCCAAAACCGCTACAAGTCCCAAACAAGGACATGCAGCAGGGCCAGATGGACATCAGCGGCCTCCTGGCCTCTGATGACGTCTACGTTGCATTGGAGGAGTCCATCCGCTCGCTGGAGGTCTGCAGAGGGTTCCTTTAAGGGGGTTCCTTGAAGGTTTCCTTTAAGTGTTCCTTTAGGGGTTCCTTTAAGGGTTCCTTTAAGGGTTCCTTCAAGGGTTACTACAAGGGTTCCTTCAAGGGTTCCTTGAAGGGTTCCTTTAAGGGTTACTATGAGGGTTACAATAAGGGTTACTATGAGGGTTACTATAAGGGTTGCTACGACGAGGGTTACTATAAGGGTTACTATGAGGGTTACTATAAGGGTTGCTATGAGGGTTACTATATGGGTTATACTATAGGGGGTTTAGTGTTCTTGGTAGACTCCCTGGTGCTTAGTAGGGAATGGGGGAATGGATATTGGGGACCATTCTTGGGGATGCTGTAGGTACAGTTATAGGATTCCTATAGTAGTCCATATATACTCCCCAATAATAGTCTCCATTATCCATTCCCCCGTTCCCTATTAAGAACGCGACAGTCTTAGAGTTCATGGATGAGGGCTTCGAGGGCTTTAGGGGCTTGTCCTTCGGGGTTTCTTGGGAAGCAAGCTGGGCTTAGGAATGGGAGGTTGGATTTCGGAGCTGGATTTGGAAGTTGGGTGGGGCGGGCGGGGGGGGGGTGAGGGGGTGGGGGTGGGAGCAGTTGATGATGACATGATGAAGATATGATGATGACTTCACGATGATGACGACGTGTTGATGACGACATGATGACGACTATGCAATACTGGATTTAATTTAGTGGCATGTTTCCTGAACAGTGTCATCACCATCACGAAGTAATCGTCAACATCAAGATAGTGATCATGGTCGCTCACACCATCATCATCACCACCACATCAACATCATCATCATCATCATCATCATCGCCTTCATCATCAGCATCATCATCATCATCAGTTCGTCGGGATATCATTCTGACGATGCCTATCCCCGTCTGCAGGCCACCAGAAGATCCCAGGAAGCTCTGGTAGAGAGCTGGACCCGGCTTTCCAATCACTCAACCACGGACTCCACGAACTTCACCTGGGTGCAAGAAGAGCTGACTCAGAAGCTTGAGGACTTGTGCTTATGCTTGCGAGTTTTAGGATCCGAAGGACTTCGTTTTGCGGGGACCAGGGAACCGTGTTGCTGAAGGCTGAAGCTCTTGGAACAGTAGAGTCTATGAAGTAGTCCAGCCTTGCCTTCGGCAATGTTCCAACTTCGTGTATGTGTTCGTCTTCTAGGCCGTCTTCTTGGGAAGAGCTGTCTTCCGGGCCCCTTGCTGCCAGGATTTGCAGAAAGGTTTGACACTGGCAGAGACGTCCACCAAATGGCTCCAGGCACCGACGCAGAACAGCTCTCTGGTCCTGGCAGATCTGACGACTCGAGAGGATCGGCAAATCGAGGTGTTTTGAAAATGGGGCTTCTATGCATAGAAGTTAGGCCTGTTGCTACTCAGGCTCGCATTGGCTCTGACTAGACTCACGGTGAATGCGCCACTTTCGAGCCTTGAGCCCTGAAGACCGAACTGTGCAGTGAGGGTTTTCCGGCACCCTTGCATCTGCCTGCATGAGCATACTGTGGTCTAGGCGAACCAGGAAAGTTTAGAACAGGCAATCTTCCTCCCAAATCCTAAACCTTCTACGCCCCACGTCGTAAGAAATCCTCGGAGCCCTGAGAAGCCGAAGCTTTGGAGGAGATGCGCTGGCTCACGGACCTGACCCTGAAGCTGGGAGAGCGGTGTGGGCGGCTCAGGGCTGGAGCTCTGCTGGTGGAAGAGGCTCCATCGCAGAGTCCTTGGTTTCAGCGCAAGTTTGGGGTTTAGTCACGGACAAGGGGAATTTGGATGACGGCCGTCTTCATGAGAGAAGAGTCTTGGCAGCTATCCCCCAGAAGCAGAATAACATTAATTGGCAGTCCTCCTGACGGGAATATCATCATACCGAATCATACCTGTATCAGCAGTGCAATGTTTGCATCGATACGAGGCTTCATGCGGATGTGCAACATCTTCTTATCACTTTTTTCAATTTGGTTGACACCCTGGGCCAGGCGCAAGACAAGGATGCGTTACTCGACTGCACAGCGTCAGGGTTGGGTTGGCACTCACAGCAGGTGGTTTTGATGCGGAAGTTCTGGGAGCCAACAGGTGTCCCTTCAGCCTTTGCGATGTTCCGCGAGTGGACTCATTGGAGGGCTGCTGAACAAAAGTCGATTCCATCTCGGTGACGGCGTAGTGATGGTACAGGTGATGATGAACCTTGTTGCTTCTTGTGGCCATTAATATTAGCTTGCTCATTTGCTGCCTGAACCCAGTATTCAGTGAGCCAGCGCAGGGTCCATGCAGCGGTTCCACGGATGAGCAAGAACTCGCACTGTGAACCCTGAACCTGAACCCGAAGCTTCCCTAAACCCGGGGTTTTGCTGGCTTCTTGCCCGACGTGACCGAGGTCGGATGGAACCTACCATGCCGTCGGAGGCTTGCTGATGGGCCTCCCCGCAGTCGTGGATGAGGAAAAAGGGGGGCGTCATGAAGCACGGCATCAAGACGAAGTGAAGTGGTGTCGCAGTATACCGGAAATAAGTATAATAGCAATGCAGATCTTGGATTCCCATCTGCTCCAGGCTAGCACAACATGCCCGCCCCCCACCCCCCGGCAACAAAAAAAACGATGCCGCTCGGCCCCAATGTACGTGAGTGTATGTATGAACTGAGCGGTGCTCTGCTCGTCACCACACGCCGCTGCCTGTTGAAGCCACTCGTTCTGCCTCGGTTAGTCTTGTTCTCTTGAGCATTATAAATGTTACGTTTGTTCTTCTTCCCCTTCACGCTGTTGCTTATCATGATCGGTAACATGCCGGCCTGCGAGGACATGGTCGCCCTCAGCCAGACCTGGACGAAGCGTGTGCAGCTGAATCTAGAGAAGCGGCAGAAGCTCCATGGCGAGTTGGCGTCTGCGTGGCCTGACTGGAATTTCATTGTATCCAAACGTGAAGATGACTGCCCTCGCGATTCCCTGGCCTTGTTCGGCCAGTGCCATCACTGCGATCGTTACAGCTCGCCGGCTTCGAATGTGTGCCAGGTATCGCCGCCTCTCCGTGCATCAGGCTCCCGTAAGAGCTGCATCCGTCCAATTTTCCTCTTTGGCAGTTCATGATCCTGATAGACACCCTTGTAGTACCCTTCCTTTGGAGCTTCTGCGTTGCAGGGCGGACAGAGCGTGGAGTCCGTCTTCGAAGGCGTGGACTCGTTGAAGATCATGCTGGAAGATGCAGAGTTCGCAGAGACAGGGGCGCAGGACCGGTGTGCCCAACGAACTGCGCAGTTTTTGGAACATCCGCTGACACTGAAAAGCACGAGGGCATGTGCTGCAGATGGTAGGAGTGCGGGAAAAACCTGGCTGCACGGCTCAGGACGACATGACCCCGGCGGAGCTCCTCAGCATTCTCCATGCCACTGCTGCGCGCGCTCCTTTGCAGCAAAGGATGCACGGGGTGTGGGCAGAGGAGGCAAAAGCCGACACAGAGACGTTTGGAAGGTTCGGAAGGAAGCACGTTCTGCACTTGCTTGTTCTCAGGTTTTCCAGCAAAGCGATTCGTACCATTGGGTGCGATCCTGAGCTTGTTGGACCTTACCTGTGAATGTCCAGCCGGAGTTTATTGAGGCCATGGTTGGACTGGGCGGCTTAGATTCCATGGCCTCAGAGGCAGTGGTGCACGAGCAGGCAGGGCACGGAGTGGCCAAAAACATCACCTGAGATCATGCACGCAGAGAAGATGCAGGCCGTTCGAGCGCAGACAGCCCCTCGCGCTCCTCGGCCCCACAAGGACGAGAAAAGAGGTAAAAGGAGCTAGGGGAGCAGAAATCCTGGTGCAAGTCGGACATCTCGCTACAGATATCACCAGCGCCATCATATTATCTGTCACAATTGTTAGCGACAGAGTCGTTCTCATTCCCCTTCTGCTCCTCATCCTTCGCAACATGATCTCCTTCCTCTGCGGCATCGCACCGGCAACATCAGCATCATCACCAGCCTCACCATCATCTCATTGCAGCATGTCGCGGTCGTGACGTTTTCTCGTCGCAATCATGATCGCATCATCAACATGCTGGTCGGGGATATCAGCCGAGCAGAAATCTTCCATCTGATCAGGCATGGACCTTCGTGGCATAGATCGTCTCGTGTCTTTGCCTGTCTCAACTGACAAGGTCGATGAAGAAACCTCCGGAGAGGACATGGTTTCGTTCTCGAACATGAACTTGCTGGATGACCTCTCCGCTGTGGATGATCTTCAAGGACCAGGGACCAGTTAGCGGCGCAGCGCCCAGCATGAAAACTAGATAAAGACTGCCCCGTCATGACCGACCGAAGCCACCTTTCTCAAACTGGTAGTTATGGAGTTCCTTCTGGACACCCTTGTTCGGAGTCCAGGACATATCACGGAGCTGGCAGACTTTGATCAAGAGGTGCAGCTGCTGTTGTGCTGTTCATGTTGCTGCAGCCTGCAGCAAGCTCGTGAAAATCTAAGGTTGTGAGCCAGCTGGCTGAAGGCTTAAAGCTGCCTACTCAAGTCGAGCGCACTCTGATGGAGGCCACACCAAGCATTGCTTTGTTACCTTCGGATTCCTTAGGTACCTTGCATTCTGAAGTGCCGGGTCGACAGACTGCCCCTGCGTCCAGCCCAGCAGGGAGATGAAGAGGAGGATATTCTGGAAAGCGGAGAAGAAGAGTTTCAAGAAGAGGCTAGATCCTTCCACGTCAAGCAGATGGGGGAGGGAGGGACGTTGGCTTTGATTCGGGCGCCCGAGGATGAAGAAGAGGCTGCGGATGAGCCAGATCTAACTGTCCCAGCCGCGAGGGAAGAGCCTTTCATGCCTCCAGACGCGGAGTTGGCTGCAGTGGAGGCCCCACAGCTGACTTATGGCCCTTGAGGGTTTCAAGATGCTTTGGGTAAAGTTGGCAAGACGACAGGGCTTCACTTTTGCAGTTTTTCTGTTCCTGGGTAGCCCGTGGCGTCTGAGAGAACTTCATAACACACTGGCCTAGAGAGTTCAGTCCAGCGGCACACTAAACCAACATCTGGGTCCAGTGCAGGAGATCGGTCCCGAAGAGGGTGCTGTTACAGAGCAAGGCCAGGCCGGTGTCCTTTTCGTTCGTGTCAATTTTGTGAGTTATTGTGAGTTATGACGAGAAACAGGAATTGCTGCAGCTGTGGCAATGTGCGCAAGAATTCAGAACAAAGATGATGGCACAGTAGCTGCTGGTGGGAGTATCGGGTAGTGGTCGTAGCATTCTCAATATGGATACGTAGCACTTGTAATAGCAATTAGTTAGTAGCAGCAACAGCAGCGCAAAAACAGTACTGTAGCATGATGAAGGCCGTCGCACCAACGGCAATGGTTGCAACAATGCGGGGCTAAGCAGTCTTGGTAGTCGTCTTCGTTGTGGACTTCTTTGATTGGCAGCCGGTCTGATACGATTACTTCTTCGCACTTGCTGCCTACAACAGTCCGAAGGACGAGGCATCAGAGATGAAGAAGACTTTGCTCCCGAAGCAGACGCTTTGGACCCAGCTGTCCAGAGCGATCAGCAGTTGTTGTGGCCACAGCCTCACGGTGGCCCAGGCAGTTGAAATCCGAGAAGATGTCGGAACTCATGACAGCGGCCATGGGAGCCGCTTGGAGGGCAGTGGGGGCCGCAAGAGACCAGGGGGCCAAGTGCTTCTGAAGTCTCAGGTCCTTCGGGCCCTGCGCTGCCAGAAGCGCCAGAGTCACCCCGGACGCCGCGGACGCCGAGGACGCCACGAACCCCTTCCAGCCCCAAGAGCAGTGGGAAGCCGAAGGCTTCGAAGGAGTCCCAGAGTCCCAAGAGCTCCAAGACGAAGGGAGCGCAGGGCCAGGAGCCGGCCAGCCCGAAGACTCCAAAGAGCCCGGGAAGCCCCCGAAGTCCCCAAAGCCCAAAGAGTCCCAAGAGCCCGAAGCGCTCGACGACCCTCAGGCCGGGCCAGGGCTTTTCACTCTCTAGGACCTGCCGTGGTGCCCGTGGCAAGGCAAACGAGCTTCCGCGAAGCGAGCAGCTCACAATCGATCAGAGGCACCCGGCTCCATGCAACTTGTGTTTTCTGACCTCGCTGCGACTCTTCAGTTCGAGGCCAGAAGGAGCCCAAACCCCAAGCCGAAGCCACGGACGTGCCTCCGCAAGCACAGGCAGCGCAAGCCGCACGTTGCTTCAGCCCTGGTCACCGGCACAGCTCTCGCTTCTGACAGGCAGAGCTGCCAGTCGAGGACGTTTCGGCTACGAGTGCAGCGCTTGGATCGGTCTTAAAGACAAGTCCCGCAGCTCGCAGCGTGGTTCTGGATGTCAGGCGAAGATCCTGTCAACGATAGTCTGTCCCGGCCCATGTCGCAACCGAGCACAGCTGCCATTCGGACAACGGAAGAGGTCAGCCGCCAAGGGCTGGAGACTTTTGGGGAAGTGATCGAGGGAGGTGTTCGTGTCAGCTCGAACCGTTAGTCCCTCGACTGCGCAGGACCCGGCCGTGGTTCCGGAGGTGGACAGCAACATAAGGACAATCTCTCCCAGGAGGCCCTCAACCCGAGTTCCAGTGGCAGACCTGATCAAGCAGGACCCGCGGCATCCATGCGTCCATGGCTCATGCTGGAGCCTTCGTAAAACTGCTGCAAATTTGTGTTGGCTCTGGGAGGACCTCCTCGGTGCCAGCCAGTTGCAGGCGCCGGCGGCAGCAAGGGTCTCTTACCCGGTTCAGCTGTGATCCAAGCTGCCGCAGGTCCAGGAGGAGCTGGAGGTTCATGCAGACCTGCCGTCCGAAGATCTTGCTGAGAACGGCCAGGGTACAGCCACCATTCCGGGTGACTCCCTGCGTAGCCTCGCGGAAGCTCCGAAAGAAGACATGAGCACCAAGACTCCGCCTGGGGCAGTGCCGAGCAGAACCGATCTCCAGGCGGCGCCCCGTGTGAAAGTGCATTGATGTCACGACAGGCACAGGTCATTCGGGCCTTGTAGGCTTGAACTCTGCTCTCCAGCCCTTATTGAAATTGGCATTGGCAGTCTTAGCCTTTTAAGGCTCCTGCGTGTTCTAAGCCCACACAGTGCAAAGCGCACCCTAGAGCATTTCCAAGTGCTCGACAGATCAGTACATGTCGCCAGGACGGCATGCCAGCCGGGATGGGTGAGACGGACAGTGAGACGTCGCCGAGGCAAAAGAACAGCTGGGCTCCGACGCTGCCGTGATTCAAGTCTCGGGATGCATGTGCTGCTACCTGTGATGTTTGTGAGTAGTGCTGCTACTTCTACCTTTACATTTTATGCCCTACAGTAGAAGGAGGGCTTTCTTGCATGAAGGCCGCCTTTCGCTGCTCCTCCAGATGCTGGCACACAGAAGCAGGAGAAGGTGAGCGCTGAAGGGAATGCAATGGTTTGACTAGCAGTAATCATAATCAGAACAGTTGCCGATGTGGTTGTCCCTCTGAGGTGGCCCAGCCTGATTGAAAAAAAGTAGATCCCGTGGTGCTGATGCTGATGGTGCAATGTTCTGCAGTAGCCACTGCACTTGTGGCAGTCGGCTGTGTGCCAGGATCATCAGACATTGGTGGTTGCGAGCACGCAAGCGCACGACAATGCAGCTCGGCCGACGAAAGCAGAGGACTGTGATAGCGTGATCAAGTTGAAACTTGCAGCGACAAGAAGCTGTTGCGCCAACCTCCGAACATGCGCATGTAGTCGAAGGGCAACATGCAGGGCGTTCGCAACCCGAGTCATGTGCTGCTTTCCTCCTCTCTAGGTTCGAGTCACTCTAGTCGAGAATGTAGACGTTCAGTGATGCTGCTGCTGATGGTGGGGGTGGTGCGTATGAATATTGCAAAAGCTGCTGGATGGAGAACCAAAGCTTGGTTTACTGAGGTGCGCGCAGAGAGCTCAGGCGAGAGTTCGGCAGCTAGCTCCCTCGACGACTTTCGCCACGAAGGGCATCCTGAAGGAACTGGGGGTGTCTGGCAATCACGTTTCCGTTAAGTTTGAGGGTCCCAGGGTTGAGGGGTCCAGCCTTGATAGTGTCAGCGATGTTGATGTAGTTCATTGTTGTCGCCATCGTTCTTGGTGGGTCGTCGTCGTTATGCTCCTGCGGGTTATGGTGGTTCTGTTTTACCTTGTAGTTGACGGCCGTCGTTTTGGTTGTGTGGACCGTCGTTGTTTTTCCGTATCTGTGGTCGCAGTCGAGTCCGGACGAGTCTGGCAGGGGGCAGTGCTCGTGCTTCTTGTTTGTTGTTCTTCCCTGCTGTTCTTCGTGTAGAGCTGCAGCAGCCGCACTACACTGGTGCCGACGAGCGCAGCCACGATGCTAAGGATGGCTAGGGCGAGGAGAGCAGGATGTGAGGGAGGACAAGGAAGAGGAAAAGTAGGAGGACAACAGCCAACAACGACAGCCCTCGACCACTGATTGGCATGATGCTGCTGATGAAGGTGACGAAGAAGACAAGGATGATGATGATGATGATGATGATGATGATGATGATGATGATGATGATGATGCATGCAAAGATGAGAAGACTACCCCAGCCAGCCACAACATGATGATAAGATGATGATTTGGTGATAGTGAAAGTTGTGGTCATGGTGCATGTTTTGTTGGTAACGGTGGTAGTAACGATGATGGTGGGCTGACACCCGTGATGATGATTGAGAACATGATGATGTGACGTGCGACCCACAGACGAGAAAGTTGCCCTTGTGCAAAACAACACGATGGGGGCAGATGATGGTGTGATGAGTGTCTCAGTGGTGACCCAGTAGCGAATAGTAATGGTTATGTTCATGACAATGGTGACTATGATGGTACTGAAGAAGGGGATGATGATGATGATGATGTTTATGGTGATGTTCATGGTGCTGCTGATGATGAAGAAGATGATGATGGGAGGGCGACGGGGATGTTTCTGGTGTTGTACTGCTTGACAGGCCCCGTCCTTGCAGAACCCGGTCTCGCGGGCGAACAGCCGCAAGCGGTCTTCGAGGCGCAGCCACAGCCCAATGCTCCGGAGCCACGGCCAGTGTCATCGCCGTCACAGTCGCGCCCTGATTGGATATTGGAAAGGAGCTCACTGAGTGAGGTCTGGTAGTTCAACTCAGCCAGCAAGCAGTGTGGAGTTCAGATGTTTAGAGAGTGTTTGCGTGGGCTGACGGCTTGGGATCCTGGTCATTGAACCCTCGCCCAAACTTCGGACCCCTGTCAGGTACGAAAATTTTCAACTCTGCATCCCAAATCCTGTGCACAGTCGACGGCCTGCCTTGAGCAAGGCCAGAAACAACAAAGTTCAAAACTCAAAATCTGCTCCGAGCCGGGCCTTCGAACCTCGAGTTGTTGTAAACCAGACAGTGCGTCCTAGCACCTCCAAAAGTGCTGCAGCTTCGCATGGGAGTTTCCGAAAATTAGGGGTACCTTACTTTGGGGTCCTGATAGTGAGGATCCTATTGTGTAGGGTACTATGTCTGGGTCCCCTATTTTCGGAAACTCCCACATAACCCCACAAAACATCGAGCCCAAGCTCTTCTTGCTGGAGACGAGGTCCTCACTTCCCGATGTGTCCCCGATGCCTTCTGCAGAGATCCGCAATGCGGGCATGGTGATTCAGGCGCGCACTCTCTACGAAGTCTGAGTGCTTGGGAGACGATGCACAAACACTTAGAGCAGCGACGGCATATGCTCTGTCAGCGACTGGTCTCAAGGGCAGCCCTAGCCTTTTTCCGAAGAAGTCAAAAAAGGCAGGTCGTCACGCGGGTCATCACGGAAACGCACACTCCAAAGCTTTTTGTCGCTGTTTAGGACCCCCGGCCTCCTCCCAGCTGAGGTGGATTCCTCATTCCCACATGATCCATAAAATGTCACAGCGCGTGTGTTCGTCAGGGGTAAGCGATCATGTCCTGAACAGTCCATCCACACCGGTAGGGGTGGTGTCAGTCAAATTTGTTATAATTTGTTAGATTGCATGAAAGGATGCTTGCAGATGGGATAGGAAGTCGCGCCGAGACTCGACTACGCAGCAGCACATGCTTCCTGTTCAGTGGCTTTCTGGCTGCTCTTATAAGCCCTAAACAGCTAACTGACCTGCCGGAGTCGGTTCGGTGCAGAGACGGGATATCATTCCTCGCGCTCGGGGGACAGACGGCTTATAGAATTATGGTTGTGCGGCGTGATCGACCCTGCAAAGTCATCTCCTCGGAGAATGCACATCGTATACACCGAGACACTCAACCAGGCAACCAGGAACGTAAGAAGCATAAAGGGCATACAAACTACAAGTTGAGCCGCCCTTGGCAGCTGTTCTTGCAGATGTATAGCGAAATGCGGAACACCAGATGGAATCACACAGGTCATGACAGGTCAAGCATTGAAGTACGAAGCGCGAAGCAATAGATAGTCTGCCTGTGGCTGCCTGTGCCGCTTAGAAGCAGTAAAGGCAGAAGAACACTGTCTTACAAGACATTTGCATACTAACTTCTCATCAGGCCGGCCAGACCGAAAGCACCGAGACCCTGGCGACCTGGGTGGCAGTGGAGCCCTCAGCTCTCTTCGGAGTTCTTGCGTGGTTGTGCATCATCTTAACCCACTCGGTTTCGGATTTTTTGTTTTCCGGCTTTACTGAGGTTCGACGTCTGGTGAACATGCTTGTCTGTGTGCGTGCGTGCGGTTCCACCTTAAATATGGGTCCTTACTAGGGTTAAGCAGCTCCAGGATGGGCAGGCAGGGGACACGGGGGCTAGAGGGAGCAACCAGCCTCCAGCGGACGGTGCTCCCGAGCTCGAACGAAAGGGAGCAGATTGGAGTTGCATTTTTAATCAGCAGCAGAGTTGCAGCTCTGCAGCGATTCGTGGATTGCAGTATCGCTAGGCCACGAATTGATGCGGGCGTCCAAAACCGTCGGCCTCCCTCCAATCTCAATGCCTTGGGGCTAAGTTCAGATGTGGCAAAAACTTTGCATTGCATACTTCCCTCTTCTATGGCCAACACGGTTTAGACCTGCCCTGCGGAAGGAAAGCCCGCAACGGAGTGGCACCTTAACATTCATTGTAATGTAACCCGTTGGAATGTGATAAACATATACACATAGTATTCAAACCTATAAGCACAAATAGAAGAAGTGAATAAGCAGGTAACTAGAACTGCTGTAGATATCCATACCGGTAAACCTAAAAGTATAAGTACAAACGAAAATACACATACATGCATGCACGCAGACATGCACGCATACAAACATACATACAGACAGATAGATAGGTAGATGGGTAGATACACACATACATACAGACATTCATTCATTCATTCATGACGGCATTCGGAAGAACGGTCTCAGTCCCAGCCGAGCAAGGGGGTCATAGCCCCCGGCGTTTACAAGTAGCAGAGGACAGCCTTCCCATACAAAACGTTTCCCAGCCGCATGCCGCATCTGTACGGGAACACGGCCGAACCCCCTACCCCTCCTCACTGATCCTACTTTAAAGCGTCCAAAATCTCCTGCACTTGGCGTTCCAATCCACCCCGTGGAGCCTGACCATACTTGCGATGGGCACCGCAACTGGTGAGCGCTTTCTCCAAAGCACAACAAGCCAGATGCAACTTCACGGTGTTCTTGTCCCAAGCCTTTCTGAACCGAGCGATGTGGACCCTAGCCGCAATCACATTGGGATCGCTCCCTTGACCAGTGATTTCCAGGAAATGGGCCTTCAACGTGTTGCCATCTTCCTCACTAAGCGGGCATTCCGCTGCAGCTTTGACCAAGGCTGCCCACACATGACTATGAACAGGTCCCAGTGCGTCAATTGACTTCTGATCACCCTTGGCATTCTTGAGCTTGTCAGCGTGATTCTTGGCAGCATCGGTAGCCGCAACCACCAGTCCACTGTCCCGGGGTAGCAAATATGTTCTCAGCACTGCCGCCTGCATTTCACGAATCTCTAGAGCATTCTTGAGGCACAGCTTGGCAACAAGTTCGAGCAACTTGTCCGCATCACTGGCATTGGCATCTCCCGGCTGCGTCCTACTCATCTTGGTCGGTCTGGCAACCTCTTGGGCTTTTTGAAACCACGACATGCTTGGCAACTGCGGAGCGAGGACGAATGCAAAGGCACTAGTTGGAAATCTCGGGCAAATGTTGGGCAATGCAGGCGTGAACCGCTTCCAACGTATCATGTTCAGCATTGCAAAATGGGCATACCAGCAAGCAAGGCAACGTGACCGAATGATGAGTTGCACTACCCATGCCCGTACAACGTTGTAACCGCAAGCTGGTTCGTATGTGATTCTGTGTAACACGCACACTTGCGAAGACATGTTTGCAAAATGGACACTGGTTGCAAATAGCCGCCCGCACATGAGGATGCACATGACCGTGAGAACCACCCACAGTACACCGAATGTGCATGGCAAGAGCCTGTGGTGACCTAAACGTTGCTGTACACTGCTAGCCATTTGCATCCGTACAATCACAAGTATACATAGAGCCTTGTTCATCAACCTCCTGCGGAGCCTGTGGGATACCAAAAGCGTGATCCGTTGTACCCGGCGGCGGGATGCGAACACCAAGATACTCAGCCCGCATCTCACCACAGTCCACGTGCAGAAAATCCTGCTTAAATGTGGTAAAGACCAATGAAAATCTTTGCCCAATGCCGAATAGCCTCTCAGATGCAGTGTCCATGCGGAGCAAAGCAGTAACGTCTTCGTTGAATTGCAAGGCCCAGGGATTGGCATACTCTGAAACGGATCCGTCAGCACAAAGTGTATCATGAGCATCATATGACAACCTCCCAAATACAGCCGCAAGCAATGCAGTATGAAGCGTCGGATTTCTGGCCACCGATTGCCAATACTGTAATCGCCGAATCCTGAGCTCAATCTTTGAGGGTACCATACGCAGTAGTTTGAAGACATCTTCATCCGGCATCGCCTTATACACCATCCCGTCATCTGTAGGAGTCTTTTTGCATGCCGCACCCCGCAATATCTTCCTTGCATAGCGCAACACAGTCGAGTCCAGCCTCGCGTATTCAGTCTCAGATAGAACCAGAGCTTCAAGACCTGACAACGCCGCACCTCGCACCATCGCCTGAAAGACAACATTTGCAGGCCTTCGCAGCGTAACGCTAGACCAAAACTTCCCGAGCGCATAATAGCCTTGCTTTGCCGCTGCTTGGCGTGCTTCAATTTCTCTAGTGTCCGTCCCTTTGAAATGTCTGAAAGAACCAAGGTACTTCGCCGATGTTTTCGTACTCCCAGGCAGTATAGCATCTTTGTAAAAATCCAAATAGTTTTCGCGTGCTCCAGCTCCCGCAAAAAAGGACACATGCTCTTGCTTGTCAATGTTCTGGCCCATATCAACACCCCGCAATTCACGGTCAAGTACATCATTCGCATTTGTGAGCTGCATATGAAGCTCCTCATTGTTCTCAGCCACTGTACACCGTGCAACATCATCGGCATAGCCAGTGAGGGAAACATCATTGCGATCCCCAGTGATCGGATCGCAAACCACAAGCTCGTCTTGCTTAGTTTCACTCCACATACAGACATACATACATGCGTACATGCACACATTCATACATGCATACATGCGTACATACACACACACATGCACACATACACACATACACACACACACACACACACACACACACACGCACATACACACATCCTCACACATACACGAATACACACATACACACAAACGCACATACGCGGATATTAACATACAGACACATGTGCATACATACCGACATACTCACATACATACATGCATGCATGCATGCATGCATACATGTATACAAGCATACATGCATACATGGAGACATGCGGACATGCATACATGCATATACACATGCATACATACATGCAGGCACACATACCTACGTATGTGCGTACTACATAACAAATACATATGTGTACACACATATACATATCGTATGTATATACCTACATAACGTATATATGTATGCCTGCATGCATGTATGTATGTACGTACGTATATATGTTAATATACATGTCAATATATATATATACACATACATATATAATAATACATATATATATATATATGTATATATATGTATATATATATATATATATGTATATGTATATGTACTTATGTCACGCCCCACTGCTTTTCGGTCACGATGCTCTGAGGCCAACATCCATCGGCGTTTGAGTGGAGCGGGCGAGAGTCTGGAGCCGGGCGGTGCGGTCCATATCGCAGACACGGCGGCTCGACGTAGCACCTGGGAGGTTCCTTTAAAATTAGGGGGTACCGTAGGGTTCCTTTAATGGGATGCTATAAGGGTACTATAAGGGTTCCTTCAAGGGGCCCCAAAAGGGTTCAGAGTTTCCGAAAATGAGGGGGTACCCTAATTTTGGGGATCCTTAAAATAAGGATCCTACAGTTTAAAGTATTATATTAGGGTCCCCTATTTTCGAAAACTCCCACCTGAGCCTGTGGAGGGTTGCTTCAGTCTTCTTGGTACTTGTAGAGAAGCGGAACAAGCGCGCACGGCATGAGGGCTTGTAAGTGTGATGAGAGTCGCGGACAATCCCAGTGCTTCTTCATGTGCCGATGCGAGGAAGTCTCACGGCGCCTATCTTCAGAGCCTGAGCTGAAAGTTTCCGTTGGGATGATCGGAATCTCAAGCTTGTACTGTCGAAGAGATTTGTCGCCTGGCAGTCGGCAACTCCAGTACATGGGTACTCAAGGGCAAAATATCTCATAGACTGCCGAACAAAGGGACTGCTGACTTCCCAAGGTGCGTTCTGGACTTGGCCTTGGGGGACCGGTCGCTTGGTAGACGTTTATTCGAGGGTTTGGATCGCTTGGGTCGCGTATGCCTGGGCTTGGGCTTCCGCTGTCCATAGCTGGGCGTGAGGCGATCGGTCTGCCACGGACAGAGTTGTGCGAACAGGCCAGCTCTACTTCTTCCTCGGGCCTTCAGCAAGGCAAGAAGAAGGTGTCTCAGCGAAATATGGTGATTACCCTGCAGCTTTGGTGCTGCTAGCTCAAACAATCGATAGCCGCTGAGTGTGATGAGCTTGGTGAGTCAGGGAGGTTCTCGAGAACCAGATCGGACTGAAACAGGAAAGTATCTTCAAGAACTCGGCAACAGCTTTTGAGGTCAGAACGTGACGCCCATCCTTCCATTCATCCGTTCATCTTCATCCATCCATCCGTCTGCCGTCCGTGCATCCGTCTGCTGTCCGTCCATCCGTCTGTCCGTCCGTACCACGTAACATGTATGCGGGTAGATACGCAAATTATACGGACATGCAAACCTCAATCAGTGAGTCAATCTAGCAATTTCTCTGATTGCCATCACCAGTTTCTCCCTCGTTCTCCCGCCGGCATAATCGTATTATTTACGGGCGGGGCCACGCTGCCTGCGGCCACGTGGGTTTGGGGCTTCGCAGCCACTCACTCCTTTTGGGGTTCAGGGCTTCGCAACCACTCATTCCTTTTAAGGGTATAAGGGTTTCGTAGCCACTCACTTCACTCCTGTTAGGGTTCATGGCTTCACACCCACCCACTCCTTTTAGGGTTCAGTGTTTCGCACCCACCTACTCCTAGGGATTCTAGGGCTCAAGGTTTCGCACCCACCTATTCCTTTCAGGGTTCAGGGTTTCGCTCTCACCTATGCACTCCTTTTAGGGTTTGGGGTTTCGCAGCCACTCCTTTTAGGGTTCAGGGTTGCGGACTGCCTGCGGCCCCCGCGGCCACCGCACTTGCAGAGTGTATGATCCGACGTAGAACCTGATATCTGCTTTCCGTCTCTTAACGGGCTGCTGTAGCCCTGTTCTGCATGCTATGCTTGTTAGTCTTGTACTGAGGCACGTCGTCCGAAGGCAGCTTGGCAAGACGGCCGATTGAACATCTGAAGGGGAACGGGCCCGTCCAGCCACAGGGCTTTGCACATGTTCCAAGGCGTTGACACGACTCGGAAAAGGTGAAGATGAAGAGATCCTTCCATCGCCTCTCAGCTGCCCTTGACTTCCGTGAGCCCGTGCTTCGGAAAGATGCATGTCTTGCATGTCTTCCAGGACAGATGCCCCGGAGGAAGCGATGCCCGAGGAGGATCAGAAGCCAGCTCAGGAAGCCATGCCCGAGGAGCATGCGGATACAACGCCAGAGGATGCAAAGCCCGCCGCTGCGGCTCCGGGCCACCCAGCTGCAGTCAGAATGGGATGGCAAGTACTTGATGAACTTGTCAGAGGAAAGCTTGGCATTCTGCAAACTGTCAGATGCAAGAAGTCCGGATGTCAGGTGGGCTGGAACAGCGAATTCCAGAGAGTGCACCACCTCCTGCGGCCCCGAAGGTCAGGGTAAGCATCGCACGTAGCTTCATCGAACCTCATCGTGGCTTGCGGTATGCACTCCGGCAGGTGGCAGCAGCGCCTGTGCAACCACAGCTGTCAACCGGCGAGGAGGAGATGGAGGAGCAGGACGAGGAGGAGGTGGAGGCGGAGGAGGCGGAGGAGGATGTGGTGGAGCAGCCACGTGATTACGAGAGGCCCAAGAGGATTGACCCTCACAACACTGCTGCATCTTTGATGACCGGCCGCAGCCAAAATGCAGATGCAACTTGTCTGGCAATATACGAAAAATCTTTAGCATCGACCTATGATACAATTCAACACTATGATACACTATACAACATAACGGAATACAGCTTTATTGGCCAACTTTTCTTTTCAGGACCTCGAGAAGATGGCACTCGCGGACATGGCCGGTGACACCTTGGCCGTGGCCGCCTACGCGCAGTCGGCACTGGAGAACTTCCACCCGACCTCGGAGTCTTCAGGGACTCCGGGCTCAAGGATCTAGATTTCTGGGAAGTCGAGTTGAGGATGGCTGGGGCACACCAGGGAACGGTATCGCGAGGCGATGTGTGTGTATATGTATATGCATATAATGTATATGTATCAACATATACACATACTTATATCTCATGTGTGTGTGAGCATCGTGTGCCAAAGTGCTTGTCGGCTTTGAGTCACACCTGAGCATGGTGTCGCCGCCTAAGGTCAGCCAGCCCTGTCAGCCCCTTGTCCACGCGATCGCTGCATTCATCGCGCTCGCCACAGCGCAGGCCCGGGAAGTCCGCTTGCTGAGGCCTTTGGACCGGAGACGTAGGCGAGATTGTGCAAGGTACTTAGACATCATGTGGGTCGTCGATGTAACATAATCACCATCATCTTCGGCGTCATGACATTGACGCAGCCATTGGCATTTGCCAGTTGCAAAAATTTAGATCCATCGCCTGACAAGGTTACCGGCTTCTGTCTGTCTGTCTGTCTGTCTGTCCCTCTCTAGTGAACAGTGAAGAGCGGCGATGTCTGCAAATGCAATCATGGACATGCGGACGGCGCTACATACCTGCAGACCCCTATGGGCTCTGGCAACGGCTGTTCAAGCTTCTGCAGTCATGTAAGCACTGAGTGCCTCACTGGTTGGCTGACTCGCTGCGAAGGCTGCCCAAGCAGCCGGCGGCGGATGGCGCACAGGTCACGGCCATGTCGCCGGTGCCAAGCAGCGTCAGCGCTCTTGCCGGGGAGCGGCGGTTGTGCCCATGTACGTAGCCGTAGATTTGTGCACTTGACGGGTCATGGGTCGGATTTGCAACAGTTTCTGCAGACAAGAATCTAAGTTTAGAAATCGGAATTCGGGTGGGTCTCGCATGCATTGGCGATTCGCGAACCGACCTGCAAAAGTCACGAAAAGTAGAAGACTTCTTTCAAGCTGTGGTCTCTTAGGGGCCAAGTGGCTTTTCATAGCTTCCTGCCTCCAGGATGCGACTAACGAGGAGCCGAAGTTCAACGAAGCGATCTTGATGTTGGATGCAGAGGCACCCTTCCTGCAATGTGGGTTGATTGCAGTGTTTTGTGGCTCTGAGGTCTCGGTGTTCTGTTGATAATACGGAGGCTGAATCCGACTAGTACTATCACTGGTACTATTCTTCTTGTTAGTATTGTTATGCTTAGTAGAATATTAATACTATTCTTACTCCTAGTTGCTCAAGTCGTTGCGTTTTGTTTGTAGCAGCGCCAGACCTTCGGGGGAAGCTTGGTTGTGAGGTCGTTGCGTTTCTGTGCTCATGGGGGAAGGCTTTCAAGATGATGATCTGTGGTGTTTGTTTGCTACAGGGTCCAGGCCCTAAGTCGTCCCAGTTAGCCGAAAGGCGCCCCGCAGGGTATGCATCGGATCTTGTCGTCTTTGTTACAATCGAGGCGTCTAGTTGCGGAATGGCTCGGCAGTCGGAACACTGGTTGTCTGGCTGCTCGAGCGTCTACATGGGGAATGGCGGACTGTAAAGTGCTGTCGCTGTTCTGCCGACCGATGAGCGGGTGCTTGCAAAAGCAAGCGTCTGTATGTGGAACTGCTCTACGTGACGTGTGACCAATGTGTGTCCTGCGCGGATGCTTTCGAAACGTCAACACGGGAAAGGCTGCTTTTTGTGTGTTGCGATGCCAATGATGTGTGTCTCCAGCGGCTGCCTGTGGAATCGACATGGGGAGGGTGGTGGGGTGGTTTTGTTTTGGAGGGCCATGAAATCACGCCGGAGGGTATTGTTCACCCCAATATTTAATCTACGACCGGGTATCGTTCAACCTGAGGAAGAGCTTGAAACCGGAGAGGGGGCGGGTGGCGCATCCCTCGCGCACGCGGGTTCGCGGGTGCACGGGAGGCCCTGGGACCCCCACAACATCAAGACTAAGTACATGCATCTCGGGGTCCTGTCCCCGGAGGTGTGCACTTGCAGAATGCTGCAAACACGAACAGCAGCACGCGGGTTTTCGGTTCAGTTGTTCACTCACGGGGAAGGTGTGCGGGAGGCGTGCACTTGCAGGAACGGTAAATGCAAGGACTTTGCAGCCACCCCACTCGTTGCGTGTGCAGCTGGGGAGGCATCAAAAATGCGACATGCAAGGACTTAGTCGTGTAGGAGTACTATTGAATTGCTTGGCACTATCCTTGTTTTCAGACTGTCGCAAAGATTGTTTGCTTGGCTAGTTTCACGGCTTTTCGGGCCCCTTGGCAGCAGGGTGTCCATGATGTCAAACCAAGGCGACAAACCCCCTTGGCAGCAGGGTGTCCATGATGTCAAACCAAGGCGACAACCAGCCGCAACGCCTGGGCTGGCAAGGCCGTTTCAGGCACTTGGATTGGGGGTTTATTTTGATCTTCTGAGCTTGGCAGCTGGGGGCAATCAGCTGCATAGCGCACACATGATGCCCGGGGCAAGGGTTGTCGGTACTTGCGATTTCCACTACGCACAAGGCGAACACGCTACTGCTTGCCAAGTTATGAAGACTGCTTAGGACACTCCACTGCCCTTGTAGCTGACTACACCAGGAGGCTCTGTATGGTAGGACCCCAAGCCTCTGAAGGGATAGGGGTTAAAAAAAAATTAAATAAGGATCAAAAAAAAATTAAATAAGGATCAAAAAAATTAAATAAGGATCAAAAAACAATTAAACTAAACGAGTATCCGCGAAAGGAAGGGGAAAAAGGAAGGAAAGAAAGACAGAGAGAGAGAGAGAGAAGGAAAGAAAGAAAGAACGAAAGAAAGAAAGGAAGGAAGAAAGAAAGCAAGGAAGAAAGAAAGAACGAAAGAAAGAACGAAATAAAGAAAGAAACAAAAGAAAGAAATAAAGAACAAAATAACGAAAGAAATAAAGAAAGAAAGCCATGCAAGAAATAGAGAAATAAGTAAATAAAGAAAGCTATAAGTAAAGAAAGAAAACAAAAATAGAGAACTAAGTAAATAAAGAAAGCTATAAGGAAAGAAAAAAGAAAACACAAGGAAAGAACCAAAGAGAGTTAGAAACAAAAACAAAACAAACAATGAAGAAATAACCAAAGAACAAAAACAGAGAAACAAAGAAAGACGGAAGGCCATAAGACACGAAGGAGAGAGAGAAAGAGTTAAACAAAAAGAGAGAAAGAGCTAGAAAGAGACAGGGACAGGAACAAACAAAGGAAGAAAGCAAGGCAGAAACAAAGATATGCAGAAAAAAAGAAGATGCAAAAAAAGAGGTATATAGATACATAAACAAAGAAATACAGAAAAGAAAAAAGAACGACAGAAAGACAGAAGGAAAGGAAGAGATGACGGCAAGATTGATTGAAGCAAGGAAGGAAGAAGGTAAGGAAGACAGGAAGAAATAAATAACGAACGAACGGAAAAAAAACAGAAAAAAACAAACGGAAAGAACCAACCACAGAAAGACAGACAAGGAATGATCGAACGAAATAAAGAACGCAAACCCAAAAAACACAAGGGAATAAGAACAACACAGTAAGAAAGACAGAGCAAGCATGCTGAATGGCTGCAATTGCCGTATTTCATTTTTTGATCCTTATTTGATTTTTGTTTGACCCTCGGGTTTTTTTATCCCTACAACTACAACTAAAACTGCAACATACTACACCTACAACCACAACGCCAACAACAACAACACTAGCAACAACTACACCACGACATCCGTCCTAAATGCGAAATTCTAAGGAAAATTTGATTTTCCCAAGGAATAAGCTAGGTAACGTATGTTTTCTTTCTGAAAACCTGAAGAAATGACACGAACGCCGTAGGTAATAGGAAAATATGCTTTTTCCTAGGAAAAACCAAGGAAAACTTAGAGAAATAACACGGAATCCGTAGGAAAATCGTGTTTTCCCCAGGAAAAACCAAGCAAATCCTTAGGAAACGAAAGAAAATCCCTAGGAAAGCAGTGTTTTCCCTTGTGTATCTAAAAAGCAAGAAAGAAAGACAGAAAGAAAGAAAGAACGAGAGAGAGAACGAAAGAACGAAAGCAAAAACAAGAGGAAGAACGAAAGCAAGAACTAAAGAAATAAATTTAAGGAAATACCACGGAATCCGTAGGAAAATCGTGTTTTTTTGAGCAAAAACCAAGCAAATCCTCAGGAAATGAAAATGAATCCGTATGAAAACAGTGTTTCACCTGGGAGAAATTCAAAAATTGCTGTATCTAAAGAGGACGAAAGAAATGAAAACAGAAAGAAAGAAAGATAGAACGAGAGAGAGAACGAAAGAACGAAAGCAAAAACGAAAGAAAGAACGAACCAAAGAAAGAACGAAATAAATCAAACCAGAAAGAAAGCAAGAAAGAAAGGAAGGGAGTATGAGATGAACAAAGAAAGAACAACAGAAAGAAAGAAAAGAAATGAACGAGCGAAAGAAAGAAAGAAGTCCAGAATAAAAAAGCAAAGTTGGAAAAGACGAAAGAGAAAGAATATGAAAGAGTCACGGAAACAAAGATACAAGCAACAGGATACTACATAGTCCAATCGAATTTACCATAATATCGTAATGTACCGTAACATAATATAACATAATGTAACCTAATGTTGTAAAATATACTACATAGTATGTTGTAAATATACACACTGTATTGTACTATGTTACAATGTACTACACTATAAACTAAGATGTTGTTTTGTTCTATGTCATCTTCTGTTGTATTGTATTGTTGTATTTTTAGTATGCCATTATATGCTATAAGAAGCAAGGTTCTGTTATGTCAGAAAATGTCACACCATTTTTGTGTTGTCGAACCATCTTATGTCGTTCTTCTGGTTTACTATGTTATATATATATATATATATATTAGGTTAGAATGCTAACGGAAGAAGAGACACGAACAGGCACGGAAGAACAAAACACCCGCCGCCGCGCTTTTCGAGACGTGCAAGCTTGATTCAAAGAGTGTTTTCGAAGCCCATCATGTGAACGTTGTCTCTGCAAATGGGGGGGGCTGCGCCCCCCCCAACCCCCCCGCTGTTTTAAGCCGTGCAGGGTTGCTTTGAAGCATATGCTTTTTTTTGAAACCCAGCAAATGAGGGCGTCTCCGCCCTTGTAGATACATGCTGAACCAGAATCGCCAAATGAGGGGCGTGTTTAAGATAGATGATGAAGCGGAACCTCAGGAAATGAAAACGAATCCGTATGAAGACAGTGTTTCCCCTGGGAAAAATTCAAAAATTTCTGTATCTGAATCTAAAGAGGACGAAAGAAAGGAAAACAGAAAGAAAGAAAGATAGAACGAGAGAGAGAACAAAGGAACGAAAGCAAAAACGAAAGAAAGAACGAATGCAAGAACGAAAGAAAGAACGAACCAAAGAAAGAACGAAATAAGTCAATCCAGAAAGAAAGCAAGAAAGAAAGGAAGGGAGTATGAGATGAACAAAGAAAGAACAACAGAAAGAAAGAAAAGAAATGAACGAGCGAAAGAAAGAAAGAAGTCCAGAATAAGAAAGCAAAGTTGGAAAAGACGAAAGAGAAAGAATATGAAAGAATCACGGAAACAAAGATACAAGCAACAGGATACTACATAGTCCAATCGAATTTACCATAATATCGTAATGTACCGTAACATAATATAACATAATGTAACCTAATGTTATAAAATATACTACATATTATGTTGTAAATATACACACTGTATTGTACTATGTTACAATGTACTACACTATAAACTAAGATGTTGTTTTGTTCTATGTCATCTTCTGTTGTATTGTATTGTTGTATTTTTAGTATGCCATTATATGCTATAAGAAGCAAGGTTCTGTTATGTCAGAAAATGTCACACCATTTTTGTGTTGTCGAACCATCTTATGTCGTTCTTCTGGTTTACTATGTTATATATATATATATTAGGTTAGAATGCTAACGGAAGAAGAGACACGAACAGGCACGGAAGAACAAAACACCCGCCGCCGCGCTTTTCGAGACGTGCAAGCTTGATTCAAAGAGTGTTTTCGAAGCCCATCATGTGAACGTTGTCTCTGCAAATGGGGGGGGCTGCGCCCCCCCCAACCCCCCCGCTGTTTTAAGCCGTGCAGGGTTGCTTTGAAGCATATGCCTTTTTTTGAAACCCAGCAAATGAGGGCGTCTCCGCCCTTGTAGATACATGCTGAACCAGAATCGCCAAATGAGGGGCGTGGTTAAGATAGATGATGAAGCGGAATACCAGCAACAGCTACAACAGGAAATCCGTCCTAAATGTGAAATTGTAAGGAAAATTTGATTTTCCCGAGGAACAACCATAATAGGAAAATAGGCTTTTTCCTACGAAAAATCAAGGAAAACTTAGGGAAATACTACGGAATCCGCGGGAATATCGTGTTTGCCAGAGGAAAAACCAAACAGATCCTAAGGAAACAAAAGAAAATCCCTAGGAAAACAGTGTTTTCCATTGGAAAAATTCAGGAATTGCTGTATTTTACGTGATTTAATTTTTTTTTGATCCTTATTTTATTTTTTTTGCTGCCTCTGCCCCAGGAATTGCTGTATTTTGAGTGATTTAATTTTTTTTTGATCCTTATTTTAATTTTTTTTGATCTTTCCATTTAATTTTTTTTTGATCCTTATTTAATTTTTTTTTGATCCCTCACCCCCTCTGAATGTATGCTTAGCCACAGACTGAGCCGACGCACATACTTGCTTGATCAACTGCCACATGATCTTGCCTATCATCTGCACCCAGACCATAAGCCATTCCTGCCAAGGCCGCCTGCCGAAAAAGATGTCCGTCAGCAACATTGACCTGGAAGACCTTGGCTTGCCCAACGACACAGACGACCAGGCAAGCAAGTCTGCTATCTTGGAATGTTGCACCGCCAGCAGGAATGCCTCAAGCCCGAGTGCATAAATGCTGCAGCTGCTGCTGCTTTCATTCACGGAGTTGCCGGGCAGTGTGCAGTCATGCGTGTATTCACGCTTGGACGAACGCAACGCCAGCGCCCTGTCGCCAAATCTGCTGCCGGCTGCAGCTTGTCACTCTCCTCGGTCAGGGCGATTTTGAGGCCTAGGTGTGTGCAGACGCGCCTGCCGTCCTTCTAGAAAGTTGGGTCCGGGGCAAGAATGCCCTGTGTTCCGCAAGCTTCTGGGCCGCGGCCGGCGTAGGAAAACCGGAGTGAAAGTCTGCGGTTGTGTCGTTGGCCAGACGATGTTCTGCTGCGACGATCGCTGTGGTAGTGATTTGGAATGCCCGGCTGTGGGCCACTGCGCCCGGTGGGTTCGATGTGAGGTATCATGGGGCCACGGAAGAGACCCGAAAGTCTGGCTTCACGCGCCGGCTCTGCGGATAACAGGATGCATTCGTTTCGCAGCGTGCGAATTTACCGCACTGAAAGTGAAATTAAGCGAGATAGGCCTGCACTCACACTCGCATACCAAGCGGTGCGTGGTAAGGTGTCTACTTTCTCCTTCCAGACAGATTCTGCGTACGAATGCTCTGTCGTGTATTCCTCCAATGAAGTCCGCCTGCAAGCCAGATCGGTTCTTTCGAGAATGTTGCTCCAATGGTTTAGCGGACGACAATAACTTCTGCTCCGGGGGAGACCCGAAACTACAATGACTAGCATAAGATTTTAAATCGTGAAGCCGGATGCGCAAGGAATTCGACAACAAACTTGTGGAACGTGTGGAGAGCAGCGCAGTTCCAGTCACGCTGAGAACCATAAAGGACGGAAGTGAAAGAGATCAGTTTCATCACGAATGAAATGTAGCAAGGAAGGATGAGCTTCTGGACGGGATTGACTCAGACGAACATGCACGTTGAGCCCTAAGCCGCACTTCTCGGCAGGCCATCAAGACAGCGACAGCGAGCCTTTCGCTAGCCAAACCTGGCCGTTTGCTGCCGCGCTCGGGCACGCAGGGAGTGGAGGCTGTCCGATCTTGGGTGTGCGGGGTTGGTGGTTCAGGGAGGTTTGTGTGGGAGTTGCGGTTCGAGTGACCTGTCGACGATTGTACCTCGAATGCTGTTCGTACCTCAGGTTTTCTTTACTGTGAAAACTCCAGCTCCAGACAAAGCAGCCACTACGAGTAGCCCAACGATCATTGCCGACCCAGCACCGGCAACCGCCGACACGACCAGGCCATCTCCAACCCCCACCCCGACCCACCAGCGCCATTACCACGCCACTGCCACCGCCACGGCACCGCCGCCGCCAGGACCACCACTGCTACCAGCACCACCCTTACCAGCGTCTGCCAGAACCAGGTACAAGTACGACGACAACCTTGCTTACTACGACGACCACGACCACCACGACGAAACGACAACGACGACGACAAGCGCATTTGGATTCGATCATTCTTGACGCAACGACATGTCTCAACCCTCCGGTGGCGGCGGAGGAGCGGGTAGCCTTTCCTGTGGTCGTGTCATTTCGTTGTTGGCTGTCATTAGTCCCATCTTTATGATGGCCTTGACAACGCCGGACGTGTCTCTCTGGTGATCAGGATTACTGTGCTCCGAAATAGTGCTGCCACCACGGCCACCACCGTCGTCAGTCATCATTATCATCATCATCGTCCTCGTCATCGTCATCATGATCATGATGATGATGACGATCGTCGTCGTCGTTGTGGTCGTCGTCGTCGTCGTCGTTATTGTGGATGTTGTCACCATCATCATCGTCATCATCATCACAATCATCATCATCATCATCATCATCGTCATCACCGTCATCGTCGTCATCGTCATCGTCATCATCATCACTATCATCGGCATCATCTTTATCAGCAGCGTCATCTTCGTCAACAGAATGTGCGTCGAGGCATGATCTGGCGGCATGCCATCTGGGTCACAGCACATGCTCTCCAATGTGCATGGATGTCACAATCCACCCCCTTCCTCCGCCGCTGACCCCAAGTTCGAAGACCTTCAGCCCTCAAGGTCCTGAGATCGACAAATACCATGACTAACTACTGTTGACTACTGTGGGCTTGATAACACATGCCCTCGTGGAGGCCGAGGATCTGCCGATCCTTTCTGTGGCCCAGCTATCACCGCGCGTCTCTCAAGAGTTGACGGAGGCGGGAGTTCAAGAACACATAGATTGGGTTGACCGGTTCCGGTTTCTGTGGTTGTGGGAGTTTGAGGATCGGAGGTTACAAGGTGTTCGCAGGAACGACATTGTCCGCGCTGGAATTGGGAACAGCACCTGTGGGAGTTGATCTAGTCAATCTAGTCGGCATTTCAGCCAAGCCTTGCCCGGCATGAAGGGGGCGCTTGCTCAGGCTGATGTTGGCGAGCTGCATGCCGAGAACGAGCCCAAGTAGCTTTGGACAATAGGAACGGTTGTGGTTTTTGATGTGCTCTTTTGATCGCTAGTGCTGACTCTCTGAGTGGTTGCCTGTCAGCAGCAGGAAAGCGCTGTGATTTCCAAGCTTCTGCTGCGGCTGTTGTGAGATGTGAGTGCCAGATCTCGATTCACTCCGTGACCGAGGCGGCGCAGGCAGCTGTCGTCAGATGTGCCCGTTCCCACCATCGACAGGCAGCCTGCAAAGGAGCACCCAGTCACGAAGAGCTGTGCAGAAAGTGTGGTGAGGAGGTGAATTTCGGACGCACAAGGGTGTAGATGGACAAGAACCGATCCAAAAAGGTCTAGCCACTAAACCCGAAACCTTCAATCTCAAACCCTAAGCCATCCTGAACCCTCCAGCCTTAAACACCCCTAAACCCGACACCCGAAAGCATCCGAGCCGACAGGACCCGCGGGTTGGCGAAGGGCTCGTGCTGCTGGATGCGCAGGCTGGGAAGAGCTGTAGTCAGGGGCCAGGGCTTAAATGCGGATTAGGGCCTGGGATTCAGGGCTCAGTAGCGTTTCAGTTTTGATACCAGGGCTAGGTATGGGCTATTATGATGCGGTTGCACTCCGTCGTCAGAGATGCACACAGAAGCAGTGTGTTTTCTAGAGCAGAAATACTGAATATATGCCTGAGGCCAGTCCACCACGCAAGCGCGGACATCAACACCGGACAGTCTTATAACAAGACAACTTGGAAACGCACAAGGCTTAAAAATCATCCACCTACAGAAATAGATAATGTTTATACAAAACAGAACAAACTCCCAAAACATATACCAACACGATTTACATCTTCAGCTGTATGTGTGCATGCATGCATGTGCATGCAGATGAGCCGTCGTCTGGATGTTAGATCCCACGCCGATCTGCATGTGTACAGACGTAAACGTGTAACGTAGATGTGTGTGTATGGATACATGTAAAGGTACAGATATGCAGATACACATACACGCATGCAGTCCCTGTCTTCGCCTCCGTGCCTCTGTCACCATCTCTGTCTGTGTCTCTGTCGCTGTCTCTCTCTCTCTCTCTCTCTCTCTCTCTCTCTCTCTCTCTCTCTCTCGCAGACTCTTTGTAGAAAGACATAAAAGGTTCACTGAGCACTCTGCCATGCCGCAGGAATCAGGCAGCCGTAACAACATCTGGGCCGGCCAGTCTGCTTCAGGCGCATGGGACAGGGTCTGGCAATGTCTGGCAGCAGACTGGTGCGTTAAGACCGAATGCCACACAGAGATCGCGATGGTGCAGAAACAAGAGGCAAGATCAACCGCAAGCCTCTGACGATCAAAAGAGCTTTCCTACTTCCCAACCCTATGCACGGTTCGGTTCACCCCTTAGTACACAGAATGTATCGGTCGTGCAAGTAGATGGATGCAGACGAGGTGCGTTGGAGGGTTACTGGGATCGTGCTTATCATGTATCGGCGTGTCTAGAAGTCAGGGCCGCTTTCCAAGGCCTTGATTCGGTACAGCAGCTTAACTAAATTTCGAATGAAGTCCATTGTTGGCCATTCGAGCTTCAGGAGGCTACTACAGGACAACGTTCATTATCCCAACAAACACCAACCAAGCTTCCCGAAAACTTCACGAACTTCAATCAGGACCTGCAGCCCCCAGTCAGCGAGGAGGCAGCGAACCAGGCCGCCTGCGTGATATCCCAGGTGGAGTGAAGCCGCGAACCTCTGTGTTAAAGCATCAGAATTCTGGGAGAAGGCTGCAAAAGCGTGTAGCTCCGAAATCCCAGCACCTAAAGTCTCCGAAGCCAGGCAACCAAACAAAGCAGCCCTTCATGACCCACTTCGAGCTCAAGAGCGACCTTTTGACGAGTGGCGCTGGCGACCAGGTTCACCGGGAGGGCGGGTTTTACTCTTGCAGGGTTTAAAGGCTCCAGGGTTTAGGATTCTATGGTTTAGGAACTTAGAGTGCGATGAAGATCCGATTTCTTTTTTGCTGATGTGTCGTTGGAAGGAGCTCCGTCCATGCATATGTATGAGACCAAAGCCTGAAATGACCAACATCCTTGTTTGCAAAGGACTGCTTGTTTTCTGCGCTACGAGCAAAGTGATCTCCACAGGCCGACCGGATGCCACACCGCTCTGCTCTCAAGCCACGTCGGGGCAAGCCCCGCTCGAGTGCACAGGGCTCCGGCAAGGCACGGCCGTACATAAAGTTGAGTCTCAGATGGCGTCGGACAACGTAAACGCGGTGCTTCCCGAAGGAAATAGGCAATAGGTCGTCTTCTGGCTGAGTTGGGAGCCGCAGCTAGTTAGGTGCGGGTGCACTGCTTCCAGCATGAGCACCACCCCAACCTATCAGTCATAGACATGCTCTGCGCCAGCGAAGATCCACCTGATGGTTTCAGTTAGACAGGCGCGAGAACTAACGGCAGCAGTCGTAGTCGTAGTAGCGGCAGTGGCTGTTGCAGGGTGGAAAGGGAGCTCGTCGTCCACAGGAAGACTCGAGGTGCGGGAAGGTTTTCCGAATAGGTGTCGAAAATGTGTGTTGATGTCTGGCTGTCGTCCGTCTGTGTGCCTGTGTGGCCGCCTGTCTGTCTTCAAGTAGGTAAGTGTGCCATGCATGCACGCATGCATGCATGCATGCATGTTGCTTCTTGTCCTGTCCGGTCCTGTATTGCAGTCTAGTATATTGCATGTAGTGCAGGCATGCATGCACGTGTGCATGCCTGCAGTGACAGGGTCGGGTCGGGAAGGTGGTGGTATGGTATGCTATGGCATGGACTGGTATGTATATGCACAACAGGTATTTGGGTGTACACGCGTGTATTAGTCTTTATGTGCGTTTATGTGTACGGAAAATACCTATGTATGTGTATGTAGACAGACAGATAGATAGACAGATAGACAGACACAGTACATACGATGTTGGTATACGTAAGCATGATGTCATTGCATCACGAGTCCGCGGTTGCTTGCACCCTCGCAGCTCGTTTACGCGAGGGCCTCAACAGTCTGTGGCACATTTAGAATCCGCTTTACCAGAAATTCTATCCTACTGCAGTATGACTCACAGCCCAGTGAAGTTTCTCCAGGCCTGGCAAAGCCGTCGTGGCCGCAGGGCCGGAGGTGGACTCAGCAATCGTGGCCGCTGTACTTGCAGAAGCAGAGGCCGATGGAGAAGGTCCTGAGGAGGCTGCCGGCAGCGTTCTTGAGTAGAGCATCTTTGGATGTTACTCCCTCCTTAAGATCTTCACAGCCTGGTGTCAGGCTGAGGAGCCAGAAGACCGAGAAGAGACCCTGGAGGCAGAAACCAAGCCGAGCGATGGCGAGAAGGTGAAGGTCGAGGTAAACGAGGAGGCAGAGCCGAAGGACAACTTCTCCCTGGCCCGAAATACGTCCAAGACGGCGGTTAACAAGCGTTACGTCGTTGCATCCGCGGGCAAGAAGGCCCTGTTTCAAAGTGCCTTAGTTGCAACCCGTTTACACCGCACTCGCCCCATAAATGCGTAGCCGCAGCCTTCAGTCCAAACTGCAAACTCTGCTGACTTGAGGCAGATCTTTTCGCATGCAAGATGACGTTCCGGCTCCACAGCTCCCGACTTCGGGAGCCTCGGGTCGGTTGCGAGGGAAGCTTGGGGAAGGTGGGTGAGTCAGTGATGAACCACCCAACGCCTCGAGAGGGCCTTGCACAATTGGGAACCTGAGATGTCAGAACTGGAGCCTTAGCTTTCGTGCTGAAGCTGGCAGTCACATACATCGATGGTGTACATGTCTTCCCGACTGTAGCAGTGGCAGAGCGGCAAGCAACTAGCTCAAACCGCTTGAGGATGAGACCAACCCTCGAAGTAAGAAGATGGAGTTCCTCGACGTAAGGGGCGAACGATCGGATGGGACCGGCAAAAAGACGAAGACTAGAGACAGTTGCAGCATGTAAGGTCGTAGCAATTATGGGCACTCAGCCCCAGAACAACCCGCAGGAGTCTCGGATTTGCCAGATCCTGGTGAGTCCGGCGAAGCTCCTGTCCTAATCGAGTCGACGGAGACGACTTCCCAGCCTCAGGCTGAGACGCTCGGCTGCGCCTGTGAGTCACACATGTTTCGGGGAAAGCCCTTCGGCTGAGGGGTGGAACTGCGAGGGTTGGTCAAGCTGCATGCTGATGTTGTTGAGTTTAGGGTCTCGTAATGTTTCAGGTTTCAGCCATCGGGCAGTCATGCCGGAAAAGAGCTTGAAGTGCCATCTTTCTACTGTCGGGTTCCAGGGTGCAGGATTCTTTGTTCTCAAAACCGAAAAAGCACCTCAACCCTTACCTCTGCATGGTGGTGCTTCCAGATCCAAACTCTGTACTCCCAAGAGCCTCTCAGCTGTATGCGGACCCCCCCAAGGCCGGCAAAGAAGAGGTGGAAATTGGGTCCCTTGTCTGCAAACGAGTGTCGCTCTGTGTGTGTGTGTGTGGTTGGGTTTAATTTATTGGAAAGGCACAAGGACATCAAATGAACCCTCTGATTCAGAGATTTCTGCCGGCACAAAGTCTCCGGCCTCACAGTCCCGCAGTGGGGGCCTGGTCGCTTAATGGTCTCCTGCCTCGTGCGATCGCCTTCCAGTGCAACATGAGCATACGTATCGTAAGCTACTCACGACGACATATTCATGAAGGTGGGGTTGGCTGCATTCCAGTTCACATTGAATATGACGCAGTCAGCCCCTTTGGCCCTCCACTAGATGAGAAGTATTAGAATTACTCCAGAACCTTGAACTCTAAACCGAAACGGCCCTACTGTAAATTGTGCAGCATACTATAGCATACCATGCTATACTATTCTATGCTATACTCCATGCTATACACCGTGTTCAGAGAAACCGGGCGAAGGTACCCTGGCAGTCCAGGCCGTGCTGCGACTTCGGTCGGAGGCCCGCTCTCCACCGCCTCAGCGTCGCGACAGCGGCCTGGCCCGAGCTCGTTTAACAGCCATCTGTTTTAAGGGTTTAGGGGTGCTGTAGACGAGAGGCATCGTCGTGATGATGATGATGGTGATGATGATGCCGATGATGATGATGGTGAGGATCAAGATGATGAATGTTAATAAGAAAAGATGACGATGACGCGTATAAGATTTATAAAATACTCGCGACATGATCGACGTCGCCATCGTGGTCGCGGCAAAATGGAACATGGTGTGGTGGTGGTGATAACACCTCAGCAGCAGCAGGAAGAGCCGTGGCAGGAGGATCATCAGGAATAGTAATAGTAGCAGGAGGAGCATCAGTAGTAGCAGCAGAAGTAGCGGTATCAGTAGCAGTAGCCGTACTGGTGGCGGTGGGGGTGAAGCAGAGGTAGGTCTAGAGTACGAGTAGGAGAGTAGTAGGATTTGGTGCAGGAGTCAGAGGAGAAGTAGTGGTGGTGGTGGTGGTGGTGGTGGTGGTGAAGTGTGGTCACGGTGGAGCAGTAGGCTTGTGACTTTCCATTACTGATGTTGTTTCTCTGGCTTGATTTTTCTTTCGATTCTTTGGCAGAACGCATGAAGAAAGATTGCATCTCCAAGGCCAGTCGAACGTCAAAAAGACACAGATAGTCAGGGAGCTAGAGCCGCCGCCTCCACCTCCTGAGAGCGACTTGGCAAGACAGCACCTTTTTCCTCACTCGCCAGTGTTCGCTCTAGAGTCTGGCGGGCCAGGCCCGTCTTAGTGCAGTGCCAGCCGCAGACGTGACATGGGTATGACCACCCATACGTACCAGTTTGTGTCCGCCACCTGGTTGCGCAGGCATCGCCGCTCCGTCAGCGCCAGCGAGGAAACCCAGACCCAAAGTGGAGAAAGTGGAGAAAGCCAGCAATGAGACAGTGCCGAAGACGGAAGAAAACAATTCCATCCAGACGCTCCATGAGGCCAGCACGCCCAGCAAGTGGTATGGCTACTGTGTCGACACAAAAGTTTCTCGTGGATGCCAGCCGCCGTGGCTGTATGCTCATTGAGGGTTCAGAAATCCGACATGAATGGCGAGGGCTGTTTGAAAGATCCACTGAAGCCCCGGACTCGCCCAGCTAACTTCGACCCACGGCGTTAAGACAGGCACCAGCGGCACCGCAGAACGGCGTGGATGACGGCATCAGCAGCGAGGCGAAGGCACTGCAGGAGGTCCCGCAAGTTCTTCTCCCAGCAGCTAAGCTGCAATTTTGAGCGAAACTTGTACCCATACCCGGAGAGCCCCCGAACCTCTAAGAACTTCGCCGCCGCCTCGCTGGACAACGGGGCAAGCCTGGCCTTGACCGCCGCGGCAATCCAGGTCACAGGGTGAGATGGGAAACTGCAGTTCGCGCACAGGGAATGACCTGAGCCTGTAGGCGAGCTCTCCAAGGTTAGGCTGCTTTAAGTGTTCGCATGTGACATGCTTATAGATGTCATGAGATGAAGGCATCGGGGCATGTTCAGCAGAATTAGGTCTTCGTACGGCTTGTCAGTTCAGCAATTTCAGTGGTGACGTCTCAAAAGCCCTGCTGAAATCACATCTGCAGGCGATGCGTTCATTGGACGAGCCCGACCTGTCCCATTTCCGAAGCTGAGCGCACCTAGCTTTGGCCTTGCCTCGCGACAAGGGTGGTTCTAGCCGATTGTCGCTCTCAAGGGTCGGCACATACTGTCCAGGCTTCTGGCTGCGTTGTGCGAGCCGAGGAAAGTCAGAGGCCAGGCTGCTGTCGGCTCGCACGCAGACAACAGGCTTTCTGTCCCACGACAGCTCTCGCATCACTTTCTTCTCGGCCAAAACCGACTCGGCCAACTCCACAGCCTCGGGGCCGCACCCAGAACTGGTATAACCACAGTCATGTCAGTTACGACTACGCTGGGCTGTGGGCTTCGCCGTGACTAATGCGCTGTTTCTAGGCCGGCTTCTCGCCGTACACCTCGCAGACGGATCTCCTCAAGAATGCATCTGGCACTACGCTTTCATACCAAAGCTCTGCGGCCAAGCTCTCCATAGCATCGATCGAGGAGGAGGCAGGCTCGAATCCGTCTGCCCAGGCGCCAGGGCAGGAGTCAAGAAGCGAGACTCGGAGCGACCAAAACCCAAGCTAGATCTCAACCTCTCCCAGAGTCCGAGAGTCGAATAAAAATTCACAAGCTTGAGAAGTCATTCAGCTAGAATAGCTCCGACTTGAATCCAAGACCTCTTCAGATCCCCTTCAGGCCAAGGTGGCAGCCAGCGAGGCTGATCGCCAGTGGCCAACTGTGGGAGCCCTTGAGGAGGAGCTCATTGGCGGAGCCGGCCCGTGTTGAGCTGTGGCATGCCACACTATGCCACAATTATGAGCAGTCATGCACCAAGGCCTGTCTTGCATTGCTCGAAGACTCGACACGAGAGAGCACGGGGAATACGAGTCATGATACTAGTAGTGGCCCATAGGTCCTCGTGCGAGGGGGGGGGTTCGGGGTTCGATACTCGAAGTTGCAGCCAGGAGGCATCGTGGCAAGCCCGAGCCCCGAGCCCGACGATGAGGCAGAATGCTAGGATACTTTCGAAAGCCATGATGCCTGAGGCATAGGGTGCAGTCGGGTCTTCTTACAACGACGGCTGCGGTGCTGTCGAGAAACCATCAAGTCGGGCAGGAGGCAGAAGCGATGAGCGGCTTTGGCTATGTTCTGGAGATGCGCAAGCCCCCACCAATTTCCACGTCCCGGCGTGGCAGCATCAAGGCGCGCTGAAGGGTCTTCAGTTGACCGATCTGCAAGATAGTCCAAAGCGAGCGTGGCAATCATAGACATGGATGGGTCTTCATTTCGGTATTCAGTTGCAGAGTGTATATCAGGAGATCGGGCCACGCGCAGTGTACTGCAGGTCTGATGAGGTCTTAGCTGGAAGCTGACAACCCATAGTACCAATGCTATATTGGGGCTTCCTTATTTTTTACTATAGTATAATCAGTATAATGTATATACTCTAAAACCCTACTCTATGACGGACTCCCTTCCTCAGGTCTTTGACGGGAAAGTAGCACCAGAAGTCCTCGGCCAGCCCACACCGAGTCTGGTCTTGTCAAACTTGGCCAAGCCCTCGCCGCGGCAGCCTGCATCCTGCTGCATTATTGTTAATTATTGTCCACGGGTAGTTGTGACCGCATACATACCTTCACAGCACCCAGCTTGGTTTGCGATTGTCGCTTTTTTGCTTGCTTTGGCCCGGTGCACCCGAATGAACCCAAACTGTTTCCTGACGCCTTTATCATGGATTGATATGGATTGAGCCCTTGGCAGAAGGCATCAGCGCGGGGGGCGAGAGAGCCGTCAGGCCAGGCGCTGCCAGGACTCGCGAGCAACGCAGCGCCAGGCCTCAGACCATGAATCAGTTGCGTGTTCGCTGGAGGTGCAACGAGGAGACGACCAGTTTACAGCTGAAAGAAGGCCACTTGGCTCCGGACGGCCTCCGACAGCTTTGCCTGAAAATCACCGACAGTGTGCAAGGCCATGCGTTTTTTCGAGCTCATGACCGAGCGTGCGCTGGCTGTTTGAAGACTGAGTGGCACTCCACGTAGTTCAAGCGGTTCAACCGAGATCATGTGTAGCTGGAAGCAGCATCTCGTTCAAGCAGGCTTCTTTTGGACACACCGCTGAGACTGCACGCCTCGCCTCCTCTTGCTCCCTCCATGCATGTGCAGAAGTCGACTCGGGAGTCATCTGATTGGAATCGGCGGGGTGGAGGAAAGGGACAGAGTGCCCAGCTCAACGCTTGTACACAGATCGGCGTGTCCGGAGCGAAGCTGGAATCGAGGAGATTGACCCGGCTTGCCTTGCTACTAAGCCGATGATATACAACAGCGCAATGCATAAAATCCTGACACACTAAAGCTAGCTAGATTCGAATGAGCTGCCGCGAAAGTGCCTGCAGCATCTGGTTAACGAGAGAGCCAGTCCCAAGGACATGGCCCCTCAGATCAAAATGCAGGTCCTCTGAGCATAACGGGAACTGCAGGATTTCTCAAAGAGGACCCTCATTTTGAGAACCCGCAAAGCGTCTTTGGGCTCTTTTCCTCCTGGTGGGCATAAAGCCATGCTTGCCGTGAGTCCAGGCGTGGCCAAATTGGTGGCCGTACGTCTGCGGGCAGGTCTTGTAGGAAAACCGGGGAAGACATGTATGCATGGGAGGCTGATCGTTGGAGCACGTGGGTCACATGGAAGGAGTCAGTACGCTTTACTGCGATACGACGATAGACGAGTAGAGCAACGGCCATGTTCGCAGTTAACATGCCAGTTTGAGTATTGCAAGCACAGTACGCAAAGGTCTGCAAAGTATGCTCCACTAATACGTGTGAACACAGTGGCCACTTGAGCTGGAAGCGAAAAGCCAGGTGCACAGTCAAAGTAAACTGAGCTCCAAAAGGGTTCACTAAGGGTCACTTTTTGCTTTGTTGGCCTGGGATTGTGAGGGCGCTCCTTGAAAGACTTCCTGTCGAGTTATGAAAACCTCTAGACGTAATTATACTTGGGGTTGCAAGTAGAGCCCCCGTGACTCCACTAATTAAGGAATTCTGAACGTCGAATTCGACCGGTATGGTTCTTGCGATTTGCGTTTTGCTCGCGCCTTAGACACGTTGGCTCAAGACAAGCTAGGCGTCAGTCTCTGCTTCTGCTGGAATTTTCCCCGAGAAACTATGGTTTCCACGGCCAGAGTGTTCAGCATCGCAGTGTTCGGCCTCTTCATGGGAGGTGGGTGCACGGTGGAATACAGAATATGAACCCCAAACACCTGATGAGACTCTGCACTGAACAGCGGCATACCCTACCATGGTGAACCCTGTGGTGTACAAAGAAGAAGTACTATGACGGCACACCGTGTTCGGTTCGAAGGTGGCATGGCCTCGAACGACACGAACTCGACAACCACGACCACATCCGGAATGGTGGCATGCAGTACCCTCACGAGCAAGCCTGACTGCGATGCGGCGTGTGCCTCGTCCTTTTCAGCCCATTGTATTTGACAAGCTCTTGAACAGACGGCCCATGAGTCCTGCCAGTAGCTCATCAACCCTGAGTCTTGCGACCCCTCCACCCTGCAAGGTGGTGGAACTTCCGCGACCTGGGTTGGGGGGATGCAATGTACTGCAACGGACGGCTCCTCGCACCTTGGCTTTGTTTTCGCCTTTGAGCAACTCCTCAATGTGTTCACAGACCTTTAAGTACTTGGGAGCAGTTCGATGCCGAGCCCTATGTTGTGATATACTATACTAGACTAGGCGACACTGCAACTGCATGTTGCGTACGCTCTGAGCCCAGAGGTGTTGCGAAACAACAACCACGACCACCACGACAGCAGGTGCATCCGCGATCTCAGCAGCAACTTGGTATTTTGACAGGTTCAATCTTTTCCAGCATATGGGTCGACTCGCGACTTGCGAAACCGTTAAGCAAACACAGGAGACGGTTCTCAGCGCACTGGGCAGCTGGTGAATCTAGGTCCGAGAATCTCAACCCAGAACCGAAAGTAGCGCTTTACGGCCCGAGGCAGAAAGAAAGACGAAAACCCTTCATTCTAAGGCAAGCCTTTTTGGAGCCCCGGGCATGGCACTGACGCTGGCTGTGCTAGCGGCTCTGAAGCTGTGAGGACCGAAAAGGTTAAAGCAAGGGTGCTTGCCAGGAAAGACGTCAGGATTTTGGGTCGTCACTGAGGATCCGAGAAACTACATATCTCTTTCTCTACACACATGTGTTTATGTGCACAGATAAGACGGCGAATCCGTTTGATGCGGGTCTTTGCTGGGTCTCCCAAGTCTCTTGCGATTCTTCCATGTGCTATTTCGCACAGCCTAGGTTGCATGAAAGTCAACGTATGGCAGGCAGGCTGTCGGCCTTGTCGTCGGGCCAATGCGCCAAAATGGTGTCATGTTCCTTGTTCAACTTGACTGCTGTACCCTCGACAAACATGGACAAAAAGCCCTTGCATTGCGGCGCAGCGGACTGAAAGATTTCAAAGTGTGCTCCAGCAGATTTGTTTCGCATGATGGAACAGGCAGCCGACTAAAACTGAGTTCAAAGTGGTTTGTTGGGTCGGCAGGCGATGTCTCGTTGGGCGGGTGACGACATTGACCTTCGGGCCAGTTTTCGACTGCAGAGCAATCTTGTTTAGCCAGGTGTGTGAGTGGTTCGCGCGGCGCGCTGCAGGACATGCTTGGACATCCAGCCATTCTCTTCTTTCAGAGTTGCTCCTGAGATCAGTTTTGGAGCTGCGGATTGCTGTTCGCAGGCTTTAGGTTCAAGGCTGTAGATGCCGGCCTAAAGCATGTCAGCCCAACTGAACGATTCATGACCGCGAGCATCAGCGGACGGTGGTCACGGAAGCCTTGAAACAGGCGGCCTGGCTGCAGAATGCAAGTCAGGTGTTCGGTGCACCGTGTCGGCTTCAACCATTGCAGGTGCAGCGCAATCTGGAGCAATGCTCGTAGCACCTGCAACTTGTCCGAGTTCATGTTCCTGAAAGATAAGGCATTGCGGGAGTCGCACGTGTGTCTTGTCTTTGCAAAATGCCGTGAGGAACTTATGATGCACGTCGGTCCGCCGCCCCAAGAGGTGCTTGTCCAGTGCTTAGACTCTGCTTGCTGTGCACTAACTGCGGAGCGGAGCGCTGACCGGTCATTGAAATTCATTTATGGCTTTCGAATGGTTGTTGATGTCGCCAACTCAAGTCCCAAAGCTTGTTTCCTCGAAGCAAGGACCAACTGTGGCTGTGGAAACTCCTCATGGCCGGCTTTACACTGGTCTTCATCTTGCAGGTCGTCGCGCTGGATGTCGTCCGCGCCCGAGAGCTGGTTTCGGTACCATCACTGCGGTCTCTCTGGTTTTGCCTGGCTCCTGTTCTTCTGGCGGTGGTGGTGGTCGTGGTGGTGGTGGTTGTAGTACAGTATGGTTCCTGTCATTGCCGAAGTCTCAGACTTCAGAGCAGTCTTGTTGCAAAGGCAGGTGTCACACTATGCAGCACTTGGGCATCGCGGGCTCTTCCATTGATGCGTATATACGGCTTCGAAGCACCATGCTGCAGGCTGGCGCTCTTCTGACAGGTCTACTGCTCGGCTTCGGTTCCGAGCCGAGTTTCTGCAGCTATAAGATTAACGACCGTGCTAACTCACAGTAACAGAGTAGTATGAACCACCTTTGAGGTATGAGAGTGACCATGGAGATAATAGTCGTGCCGTTTATGACCGAGATAATCATGACAGGCGTTGTCACCGTGATGGCGATAGCAGTCGTCGCAGGAATGGCAGTGAAAACCTGAAACAGCATCAGCAGCAATCATAGTATGATTGCCACTCATGATCGTCGTTGTCATTGTTTCCACGGTTTGTTGTCGTCCTCGTTCTAGTCGTCCTCGTCGTCCGCCGTCGCTGCAGGGTTAGGAGCACGGAGTAGGACGGAGTCGTCTGGTGCATCGGCAACAGCAGTAGCAGTAATGATTACAAGACACGGTAAAAGAAGACGCCGGCAACCACCACAACACAACGAAGCCATGACATAACTGCTGCAGTGAGCTTTTACCTGCGATGCCTGAGGCTGGATCATGCTCAGAGATGGTATGACAGAGATGGCCAAGTACGCGCTGATTTACGCAGCACCCTGGCAGCGCCAGCAGCCAACTGCGAGTTTTCGACTCCCCGCCCTTTCCTCACGCTCTCAGATCTCAGAGCCTGTGGCTGTTTTTGGAGGTGCTCTGTGGCCTGAACTTCTTTTTCGAAGTCTTGCCGCTGATCAGCGAGATCAGTGGCAGGGTGACAAGGAGCCATTTCCTCCTGAACAATGGCAGCCTTACGAACAGCGGAGCCTTCCCACACATCCTCACCGTTTCATGGAAGGAGGGCAGAGTTAGCCACGCCGACCATAGAGGTTCGAGTCTCAGAAGCGATCTGACAGAGCCAGTGTCCAAAGCCTTGGAGGGCTGGGTGCGACATGTGGGATTCTCCGGACCGTTTGCCAAGGTAAATGGAACCCGAGTGCTTCCACCTCAGAAAGAGGGGAACGCAGAGCTGTGTTTGCAAGCCGAGCAGTGCGGCTCGCAGACAGCTGCAGAGCAGAGTACGTAGAGCTTTGTGACTGCGGCATGAGGACGCATGAGGAGCGCTGGGAGGATATCACCCCACATGCTTCCGAGGACAACCTACACTCTGGCAACACAGACGCACCCGTTTTTCGATCCGCCTCTCGGTCTTGCGTACAACGCGCCGTCCTCGGGAGTGGGCGTTCTTCTGTTGTCAGGAAGTTTCTTCATGTTTGTGAGCTTGTTTGTACTTGTTCCAGCACCTGCAGCGTGACAGGCTCACAGTAGCTCCAGGTGTTGGCAGCTACAGCCATGGATGTTTGACTTCGATGCCCTTGAAGAGGCCCAGGCGAGTTCTCGGGCTCTGCAAGCCAAAGTTGCTGCAAAAGGAGCCCCAAACGTTCCGACAAAGGCCGGGTTGGAAAAAGACATGCAGAGACCGGCAGATAGCCGAACCCCGAACCTCAGTCCCTGCAGCAAATCTCAGGCTAAACTCTCAGCAGGATCTGACATCCTTAATCGCCCCGAAGGTTGCTGCAAAAGGCAGCACAGCAGTTGGCCGAGATGCGCCGAGAGGTGCAACGCTGCAAGCGACGGCCGAAATGCCCAGCGAAGGCGGGGTTTCCAAGGAGGGTCTCATCAGACGCTGTAGATCGAGCGTCGCTGCTTCCAAACCGGTCATGCTGCAAGACTTACATGCCTGCCGAGCCCTTGTGCAGGAGTCAATAAAGCAGCTGCGAAAAGCTCGAGCCCGGCGCCTGCGCCCATTCCTAGGCTAACCCACGACGAGAGGCCGGAGAGTCAGCTTGCAAGGAATCCCAAGACCTGCACACTGCAGGAAGCCAGAAGTCTCGTGCAGATGTATAAGGAAGCGTAGGGTCCTGTGCCTTGTGCCCCAGTTGCGAGCTGATACCACATTGCTGGCATCTTGAATTCGCCAACACCCAAGTCGCAAAATCGAAACCCGGGAGCCACAGTTTCCGATCTGAACCTGGCTCTGAAGACCAGGCGGCGGCGCTGGGCCCTGACGGGCTCGGCTGTGGCTAGCATGCTGCATGCGACTGGGTCGATTGCGGCAACGCTTTGGAAGAAAACTGTGTACAATGTGTATGGGTTTAGAAGAGTCGTCCTAAGCCCTAAGCCCAGCTTCAGTTCCTGAACCTATACCTTTGGGCTTAGGCCTTTCTTTTGTGAGGTGCGTAGAGCGAAGCCTGCTTGATACGTCCAGGAGATGCTTGAGTTCGAATTCGTTTGCGGAAAAGGATGGATGGAGGGAATGTGCCGGGCCAAGCTCTGCACAGTCCGCCGTGCTTCGATGTCGGCTTGGGGGTCCTTGCTGCGATATCTCGCAGTCACCCGTGTGCTAGGCAGCGTTTGGTGGAAAACACGCCCCGGGACCACATCGGACGCCGCTATGGTTTGGATGACTTTGCAGGCAGAGAAGACTCCAGCCAGTCCGGGGGATGTGTTGCTCTGTTTCATGTGGGTTTACGCTCTCCACAATGCGTCAGCATCTGGAGAGGACCCTTGCTGCGCGACCACTTCATCCAGTGGACTTCCAGCCACTCGAGGGCCGAGAACTTCCGGAAGGTGATCTTGCGCTTGGAGATGAAGGTAGTGGTTGCAACGAAGCACCTGGAAATCTGGCCCACATAGTCTGCACCGGGTTTTGGGCTTCAGGGGCCGAAAAGAAATTTGGGATCGATCAGGGCTAGGCACGTCACGAACCGCTGGCCGCTGCAGCCTCTTCGGGCCAGTCTTGTTTACCCGGAGCTGACATGTAGAGATCGGCTTCAACAGTGCTGTGTATGTCGCCATATCCATAAGTGCGATTTGCTGCCAAGGACCTCTCGTACGACTGGACATTGAGGCAGGGTGGTTAGATTGTGCAGTTCATGTTCGAGTATCGTACCTGAGATCATGCACACACACACACATATATGTAATTGCATATGTGTATATAGGCATGGGTGACTGCAGGTACATGTACGTATATATGTGTGTACATGTATTTATATGTCTGTGTGTGCGCGCATGCATGTGCACATGTATGTGTCTGTCTGTGTAGGCATATGTGTCTCGTCTGTGTATACGCCCAACGTATGCCGAATGTTATAGTTGTAAATATATATATATATATATATATATATATATATATATATACACATGTACACATACGTGTATGTAGACACGCATGTATGTTTGACGTTCTATGTGACTGTACGTTGCTGTTCTTGCAGAATGCTTTGAAGATGGGTTGGTCCGGTTTCTTCCATGGAAAAGCCATGATAGACCAACTAAGTTCTTTCCGTGTTTCTGGAACGCGCCCAGCGGTTCTCCAAGTAAGACATGGTGTGATGGCTGAAGTATCATATCTGCCGTGAAGATAGCGTTATCACAGCAGCGGAAAGACTAGATCAGATAGTCAGTCAGGAACTCAATATCAGAATGCCTTCTGCGACGCATCCATGGAGACTTTTTTGACGGGAGTGTCGAGCATTGCGCAGGCCGGGTGCTTTCCAAGAAAGCACAGCTAAGATGGCCCGGCAGCTGGGAGCCACCGAGAACCCGCCCTTTGATGGGTTTATGCACATGAAGAGGGGAAGCTTGGAGTGACTTATCCCAGATGGTTCAAGTTCCGCAGGTCTTTCGATCTCAGGGCCGGAAAGGTGGAGTAGTCACAGCTTCCGGCGGTACTCATGCAAGCACGAGTCTGCAGAATCTGAAACAACAAAGCAGATCCTCTGGGGCAGAGGACAGGATGAGCAACTTGTTGTCGGAGCTCCGCTACTTAATTGGTTCAAACGGCACCTTCGCGCAGTTCCGCTCACTTGATGTTCCGTCTAGGCCTAGGAACGTGGCACGGCGAGGCGTTCTGCTGCGAGGGCCACTAGGGCATCAACAGCCAAAGAACGACACTACAAACAGCTCGGACACTCCAGCAGAAGTTGGCAAATAATGCCGTCTCGCTGAAGTTCGCAAGGGATTACCCTGCGCCTGACCGCAAGCGATTTGTGCCCGCAATCATGGCGACGGCATGCTTTGTTTTTTGATTTCAGTTCAGTCATGCCAGAGACTTGCAGAGGGTTGCTCCTAGATTCGAGCCGTCTTGGCCTACTGGAAGCGGCTGTAAGGTTGCTGCTGGTAGACTGCACGCCTCAGCAACTTAGGACTGCTCTTTGTTGGCTTGCCGCTTCGATTGTACTTGGCCGATAGCCCTCATCTCTACGAGTTAATCCGGCGCATGAGATCTCTGGCCGACCCCGCAATTGCGGGTGAGGTGGTGTCTGCTGCTTGCCCGGAACAGTCCTGCGAACGTGCTTGTGATCCTTGTCTCCGTGGTCCAGGGTTCTGCTTTCAGCCGATGTCCCAGGTGTCGAACGTCCGGAAGGTGCTTGATGCAGATGGCTTCTGGGCTTGTTCTAAGTAACTTAGGTGAACTTGGCGGAATACATGGTACCGAACAGAGGTTGCTCATTGTGGCAACTTAATGCGATGTAGGTACCCCGCAATAGTGTGTGTATGTATGCATGCATGCATGTATGTATGTTGGATATGTATGTATGTATGCATGCATGTTTGTATGTAAGTCTGCAAGTATGTGTGTATTTGTGGTTTTATCTCTGCATGTAACTGTAAGTAAGTACGTATGTATGTACGTATGTATGTCTGTACATATGTATGTATGTATGCATGTGTGTATGTAGGCATTCAGGATCCAAAAGCACCCAACCATAAGCAGTGGTTACTTAAAGAGGGGATTGTGGGTCATCCCCACCTTATGGTTTTTGTTGTGAAACACACGTGTGTGTGCAGTAACAACCGTTAACGACGGCCGTCGCTAGCACTCTGGCTCGACGAGTTCAAAGATTTTAGATTTCTGATCATTTTCGACGCCATGTCGACTACTCCAGCGGCAGCCTCGTCGTCGGCGCAGCAGATGCCTAGAAAGGCACCGCCGCAGCGGCCCCTGACGACGGCTGCGCCGGAAGCTGGCGTCCACGTCGCAGTCCGAGAGCTTCGCAACGTCCTTCGGAAGGGACGCGACGGTGGATTCGGCGCATGGGCGGAACTGGCGGCGAGCCTGGACATGGAGGACCGGACCTCACTCGCCGAGCTCCTCGCTGTGATGGCCGTATTTCCACCGACTTCCCCACCCACCGACGAGGAACGCCGGTCTACATGGGGAGGCTGTTCCCGCAGAGGGCCACGACGGAGGGGACGCCGGTGACTGTGAAGGCAGCTCCAAGACCGCCGCCGACCACCTCTGCCACGCCGGGACATGGATCTATGACGCCCAGCTCGACGGGTCCCAGGACATCGCCGATGGCATCAACCACGCCGCCTCCACCGACGGGTCCCGGGAGCTCATCGGCGGCGACTATCCTGCAGCAGAGCGTCGGGGCGCCGCCCACGGCGTGGGCACACCAGGTGAGCTGGCAGCCGCCGCAGCCCACAGCGGCAAGGGACGACGACCAGGTGTCGGGCACGGTCTTCCTCGACGCCCCTACATCGTCGGCTACCAGGACTGCGGCGGCCTTCTTGGACCCGACGGAAGCGAGGGAGCCTGAGACCACGGCGTCGCCGACCATAACGGGGTTCCCGGGTCTCGCCGCAATGGAAGCCCAGTCGGCGATGCCTTCTGGCACGGCCACGCCGGCATATTACATCGACGCGGCTGGTCATCGGGTGAGGGCCCCGCCAGAGGGGGCACGACGTCCTGTCGACGCCACTGGCATCCAGACGCCGGCTTCGACTGTCGGCGGGGGGGGCGCCGAGGAAGTCATCAACATCGCCGCGTCACTGCTTCGGCAGGTGGGCCCCCGACAGGATGACGACGCCCACTCGACGGCCGGGAGCCAGACTTCGGCAGCCAGGGGGCGGTCGACGCAACGAGGAGGGCGGCCGACCATGGACCCGCCGCCGCCTCCCCCAGTGGTCGACGCACCGCCATCCAGGTCCAGCTTCCCGCCGCTCTCGGCGGCTTCTACGCCATGGCAGTCCACACCGCCGAGTCCGAGGGCATCCACAACGAGAGCGCCGACCCCCCCGGCGGTGGCGGCAGAGCGCCCGGATTGGATGTTCCCGCCGGGCGCAAGGCCAGCAGACGACCCCGCCGGCTCCTCCATGGACGCCGGGCCTTCGACCACCACCAGGACGACGACACCGACGGGGGCACGCTCAAGGTCCAAGACGGCGGCGGGGTTCCGCGAGCACCTGAGCGACGAAAGGATCCGCCAAATCGAGATCAACATGACCGACGACTATCGGCAGCACAAGCGGGCTATGCATCGCCGGGGCGCTCGCGCCGTCGACGACCCGCCGAAGTCAGTCAAGCACTTGCTCAGGCGGACCCTGAACGACGTGATCGCCGAGGAGAACCTGGACAAGCAGGGCATCGACGGGCACAAGCCCAAGCCCCCGCCGACCTCGGCGCCCACCTACTGTGCATACTGGTTCTGCTCGACGCTACCCGCCAACACACGCGGCGCCCGGATCCCCTGGCAAAGCCAGGAGGCCGGCCGACGTGTGCTTGGTTGGTGCTCGCACCCTTGCACGTCGCCGCAATGCCCTCATTTTGAAGACCTTTACGACGTGGACTCGCCGGGCCTAGGCCGCTGCCTGCGTCCCGTCGTCGAGGGCAACGGCCGTGACCATATCGGTCACGAGTGCGCCGCGTGCCATGGCATGGTCGGCGCACAGGACTGAGATTTCACGACGCCAGCGGGTGCCCCTGTCACCCGGCTCCGGCCATCGGGTCGGCACCGCTGAGGCAGTCGACGGCGGCGGGGGCAGGATCAGAGCCCACCGCCGCCCTGTATTACTTATCTTCTTTTCGACGTTCTCGTCGTTGCCAGAGTTGCCTAATCTCGGCGGTCACGCCGCACGGTGCCTTTTGGCGGAGCCCGACGCACCCGACAAAAAGAGTGCCGTGCACCTGTTGCCTCGTCCGTCGCGCCTGCCGTCGCTGTCGGCTTCTCTCTCTCTCTTCGTTCGTTCTCGGTCGTCGCCGTTGCCTTTTCTGCTTCCGCCGCAGCCTTTTCTGCTCTGGCTCGAGACGCCGACTAGCACTAGCCCCCTGCATTCCCCGACCCAGGACGCCGGTCATGAACCAACAAGTCGCATCGTCGGGACCCTCCGCGACTGTCGCCGACTTCTTTCGCGACGTCGCCTCGGCAGGCGGCTCGGCCTACATTGCGACATTGGCCAGGTTCGGCGCGATCAACACGCCGGCAGTGAGGGACTCCTTCGCCGTCCTTTTGGAGAACGGCGTGCCAGAGGGCCTCCTGCTGCAGATCCTGGCGCCGGTGCCGCCGACGCAGCCGGAACCAACGGCGGCCAGGCCACCCAGGCACGACGTGCCGAATAGAAGGACCCTACCCCGGGCATCTTTGACGGCGGCCTTGGAGGCTATGGACCCCGGGCGACGCCAAGACACACTGGCAGCCATCGACGCCAATCTGCTGGCATCGTCGACCCGCCGGGCCATGGAGTCGCGAGTGAGGACGGTGAGCGCCCTGGCCGACAGAGGTCAGTTCCCCCTCTTCCCGCTCGACGCCAACAAGCTTCACACCATCGCCGGGGCTATGCGGATCGCCGGCTACAGATCGACCGGGCTGTACCTCGACGCTGTGGTATGGCACCAGGAGAACACCCTCCACACGCCGGTCACACCTGGACTTCGACGTGTGGTCAAAACCCTGACCAAGGCAGCGGCGAGGGGCCTGCCAGGGTCCAGGCTCAAACAGGCATTCGACCTCGACGAGCTCAGCAAGTTGGTCGACGACACGGCGCCATTCGGGCCCTTCAACGCCGGCCTGGTGGCTCATGCCGTCGATGTTGTCATCGTCGCTACTTGGTTTATGCTGAGGGAGGTGGAGCTCGCGGCGGCCCGGGTCAGAGACCTCGGCGTGACCTTGTCGACGGTGTCGCTCGACATACCCCTGCACAAAACGGCGCAGGGGGGGCAGGCCGACCTCACACGACGCACTTTCAGGTGCGTTTGCACTTCGACGGCCCACCCACTCTGCCCAAGATGCGCCGCACACCGCCGGCCGACTTCCTGTTTCCGACTAGACCGACGGTGCAGAGATCCAAGGCGGAGTCGGCAGAGATGTTTCGGCTGGTGCTGGACGCCGCCGGCTTCGAGACGGTGTACCTCGACGAACAAGGCAAGCGCCGCTTGATCTTCGGCGGCCACGCCGCCAGAGTGGCAGGTGCGACCTTCATGGCGATGAGGGGGGTCCCGGTCGCCGTGATCCAGCTGCTCGGCCGATGGGCCTCCACCGCCGTCGAACGGTATGTCCAACAGGCACCCCTCGCCGTGGCAGCAGGCGTTCCAGCCCAGGCCTTGGCAGCGCCGAGTTCGTCGACAACAACGCCGGCCCAGCCCCTGGCGACACCGACGCCGCCGGCCCTCATGGACTTGTTGCCGACGGGGAACTCAGCAGGGCACGCCGATACGGCGGTGCCGGCCCCGCAGCAGATGGTGCCCAACGTCGACTTCGCGGCTGAGGTGCCCGGCGTGGAGTTCGTGCCAGAACCCGCCAGGATGCCGGTAGCCGACGCGATCGGCGACTCGGCGCCCCGGTATGTCATGAACTGCCGCACCAAGATGGTGCACACGCCGGGGGTCGACGAAGCGTCGACAGAAAGGTCGGATTGGCAGGCCAAGTGCGGCTGGCCTTACGGCGTGCGACAGTTCTTTCGCCTGTCCGAGCTGCCGCCGGATCCGGCCTTATGCCGCAAGTGCTTCCCGACGGAAACCGTCGATGTTGAGGCACCGGAGGCGATCGACTCGTCGTCGAGCTCCTCGTCCTCCACTAGCGGAGCGACGTCGGACTCCGACTGAGCGACGCCGGGCTTGACCGACGGATCGCCGTCACCATTTTCCGCCGAGGGGTCGCCGGCAATAGCCGTGTGCGGCCCCGACGGCTCTAGCACCAACTGGACGACGACCCAGGAAAACCACACACAGCCCAGATCAGATCACCGTCGAGGGCTCGCGCCCGGAACTTAACGACGGATGTCTCACCCGTAGCCCTTTTTCTATCGAGCACGGAAACCGACTTGGGACGCCGTAGGTGTTGGTTGCCATGGCACTCCCGACGGTCGCGGCCTCAATGGTGCAGCTGGACGACCTCCTCGCCGCGGCCGGCGCCAACGACAGCATCAAGAACTACATCACGGCCCGAAAGATCACCACGACGCCCACATTGGCCCTGATCGCCAAGGACGTCGAGAGGTTCACGACGCACATCATCCACCCGTACATCACCGGCATCCGCATCGACGGCACCGATCACAAGGTGGAGGACGGGCAGGACGATGTGGCCACGGCGGTCATGACCCACTTGTTCGTCGAGGCCACACGCCAATGGACGGCCGCTTCGTCGTCGCCGGTTCCAGCCCCGGCGGCCTTACCTGCGCCGGCGGCGGCGCCGCCATCGACGGCCGCGCCGGCTATTCCTGACAGGCCTCCCAAGACCTTCTCGGCGTGGAACCAGCAGGTCAACATCTACGAGGAGCGGCGCCTCGACGGGAAACGGCGGACCTTCCCAGCACATGAGCTCCTTGGCGCCGAGGAGGTGCTGGCCAGGATGTGGTTCGAGCACACCACCTCCAAGATGTATACGCCGGTCACCCTCGGCGAGATCGTGTCGCGACGCACCTGGACGGCGGCCCGGACCTTGAACCCTCTGGCGCTGTCCAGGTCGACGTCAGCCGCTAGCTCCAAGGCGCTGCGGCTTGAACACGGCCTCCTGCTCCAGGAGGAGCCGACGGAGTGGGTACCCAAGGGCCTCTTCTCCACTATCGACGGAGCCAACGCCGCCCGGTGGGCATGGATCTTGCTGGGCATCGGCGAGGAGACCGACGTCATGACATATGTCGACTGGTTCGTGGCCCGCGCCAGGGATAAGTCCAACCACGTCGCAGCCCTCCAGGCATACTGGCAGCGGACGTCGTGGAACCTGGCGATGGCACTCAGGAACAACCGGTCCTTCGGCGAGGCCACCAAGGAGATCATGGACGACGTGGCCACGTGGCAGGAGATCCTCCTGTCCACGCCGCACCCGACCAAGAGATCCGAGAAGGAGATCACCGACCGCACCGACGCCCCCAACGGCCAGGAAGAGGACGCCGACGACCAGCAGGCATGGACCGGAGGCGGCGGTCGCGGTGGCCGCAAACGACGACGCCAAGGGGGCCGGGGCCGAGGGCGCGGACGCGGCGGCAAAGATCAATCACAGGGCGGCGGCAAGAAGAACGAGCAGGACACCAACGCCGGCTGGTGGCAGCAGAAGACCGACGGGAAGAACCAACAGTGGTGGCACGGCGGCAACGGCGGACAGTCCAGCCAGCCAGAAGGCCAACGCCCGTGGCGCGGCAATGGCCAAGGCCGCGGCAACCGCCGCTAGGGACAGCACGGGGCCCCGTCGAACGCCCCCGCTGACGACGGGGTACCCGACCCACCGACCAAGAAAGTGAAGCTCTCAGGCCGGCGACCTAAAGGCGACGAGGTGATCGTGCTGTCCGCTTTCGACGGCGTCGGCGCGGGCCCGTGGCTGGTGTGGGACCTGGTTGGCCAGCCTAGAGCGGTCTTCTCATGGGAGGTGGACCGGGCGGCGATCCAGGTCATCGACTACCACATCCCCGACGTCCGGCACCGCGGCGACATCACGGAGGACACGCCGAAGGACCTGGCCAAGGACATCGAGGCGGTCGACCCCGACGCCCAATGCATCATCCTGTTTCTCGCCGCCCCGCCGTGCCAAGATTTCTCCAGGATCGGCGACAGAGCGGGTCACGGCGGTGATAGAGGCTACCTCTTCAACTTTACGGCTGAGTACGTCGCCGAGCTGACGCCGCTGATAGCACCTCGACGGCTTGGGAAATTGGTCGAAAACGTCGAGATGACGCAGGCAGACGCGGCGGCGGCCACCAAGGCACTGGAGTGCGAGCCCATCCTCTCCGACGCCGCCGACTTCGGATGGATCGGTAGGTCCCGCCTCTGGTGGTCGACGATCGACTGGGAGGAGCTGCCTCGCGACCCCTCGACGGGAGAACATTGGACATGGGCTCTACACCGTCGCTGGAACAGGCTGCGGCTGGACTCTCCCAGGGCAGCAGCCGACGACTTCGACCTCGACGGCCTCAAGTTCTCGGACTCCGTCGCCAGTGGCAGGGTCAGGCTGCCATGTGCGACGACACCAGCAGCCGACGAGGGAGGCAGAGCCGCACCAAGGTCGACGAGAGGGAAGATCACGTCGGACACCCACCAGCGGTGGCTCACCGGCGGACGGCAATTTGCGCCGTGGCACTACGCCAGAGACGCCATGATGACCGACGACCAAGGTCGACTACATCTGCTGCCGCCGAAGGTGAAAGAGCAGCTTCACCACATGCCGGCCGACTACACGGCGAGATCCACCGCCGGAGCACTCGACGACCGCACTCGACATCGCCTCATCGGCAACGGCTGGCACTGGGGAGTCGCACGACGTCTTCTTTTGGCGCTGTTGGTCTTCACAGCCACGGCACCGACGACGGCGACCCCAGTACCAAGATCACCTAGCCGATCGACGTTACAGTGGGTGGCTTCGTTGTGGGGACCCGGCGGTCCGATCATGGCGCCAGCTCCGCCGCGGACAGGTGTGGCGTACATCCAGGACCTCGACGAGCAGGCGCACTGGGACGCATCATGGTCGATGTCACACCCGCTGGCAGACGACGCCCCGTTGGAACCGTCGTGGGAACGACTCCTGGTTATTCGTCGAACTTGGCGCCACGACCTGGTCAGGATCCGAAGGGAAGTCGTCGACGAGGTCCGCACCATGATCGAGGACACAGCCGACGAGACCAGGGAGTGGCTAGCCGCCAGATCGTCGTGGGTCAGAGCTACGTACTCGACGCCGGATAAGCCGGCCCCGACGCAGGTGCTCGTCTTCCTACAGCTGCTCCGCCTCGTCGACTACCCCGACATCGACGCCCTCGAACACGACATGACGGAGGGCTTCCAGATGATCGGCGACATCCGGCCAGGACCAGGATGGAGGAAAAGGGACGACGGACGCTACCAGCACCCGACGGACATGGACACCTTCCGCCGGACCAACGCAGAGTACGTCCGCCGCAAGGTCTCCCAGCACGACGGCGGTGAATTCGCCGATCAGCTGCTCCAGGAGCTCATCGCCGAGAAGAAGCTGGGCAGAGTCATCGGCCCAACGACAGCGCCGACATGGCTGCACACCAAGGCCACGGCGGTGCCCGACCAGATCGAGGTGGACTCCCTGGTCGAACCGCCGCCCGGCGAACACTTCTTGGCAGGGTCCTTCCCAGTCTGCCAGACCGACGAGAAAGGCGACCTAAAGGTACGACGTGCCGAGGACTGGCGTCGCAGCGGGCACAACGCCACGGTCTCGGTGGACGACGTGCCGACACACCACTTCATCGGCAGCTTCGTCGACCTGGCACGACGCATGGTTCAAGACACCCCCGACGTCGTGGTCTTTGGCAACGACCTGCTCAACGCGTACCGCCAGTGGCCAGTTCGACGACCGGCGGAGTGCGGCACCTTCCTCTCGACCAAGCACGGCGTGACCTTTTGGTACCACCTGGCCATGAATTTCGGCGCTACGGCGTCGGTCTGGAACTTTAACAGGGGAGCCGACGCACTTCAGCAGCTACTCAGGGGACTGCTGCTACTGGCGACGGGTCACTACGTGGACGACTTTAACGGCCTCGACGACGCCCTCCTCGGCGAGTCGGCGATGGTATCGTTCCAGGACCTCTTCTCGGCGCTGGGCTTCCTCACCAAGGCGTCGAAGGCACAACACCCGGCGAAGAACCACATCGTTCAGGGCGTGGAGTTCCAGGTCGACGCACGGGGAGTCACCCTCAAACCGACGACGATTCGGGTAGACAAGATCATGGGACAGATCCGCCGGGCGCTCGACCAGGATACACTGTCACCCGCCGAGGCCGCCAAGCTCGCCGGAAGAGTGTCTTTCCTGACACAAGCGGCCTTCGGATCCGTCGCAAAGGCCGCGACGAAAGCGATCTACGCCCGAGCAGCCGACACAGCGGCATGGACGGCGGACTCCCTGTCCGACGGTCTCTCGGCGGCCCTACGATCCTTGGCCAGGATCTTGCCGACGATCAGACCCAGGTTCATTCCGTTCGACGCCAAGGAGATGGAGGTCGCGATCCTGTACGCCGACGCCTTCTTCACCGACGGGGAGACCAGGCACAAGGCCGGCCAGGTACCCCAAGGGGTACGGCCGACGAAGAAGGCGGCGAATGGATGGGGATACGTGCTACGCATCGGCGACCAGGTCTTCTTCGACCACGGCGTCGCGCCGGAATGGTTTGTCAAGCTCTTCTCGACGAGGAAGGCATACATCTACATGCTCGAAGTGCTGGCCCAGCTCGTCGCCTTCGTCACCTTCGGCGCCCGTCTGCCGCCGGCCATTATAGCATTCATCGACAACACCGCCGGACAGGCAGCCCTTACGAAAGGATACGGGAAAGACGCCGCGGTGAACGGCATGATCTCGGCCTTCTGGACGCTTGCGGCGCACCAGGGGTGGTTCGTCGAGTTTGAGCGAGTTCCCTCCAAGGCCAACGTCGCCGACGCAGTCTCCAGAGACGACTTCAGCAGGGCGACGGCCGAGGGATGGCACAGAGTCTCCACGCCGACCGACGAGATACTCTCCATCTTCGCCCGATCGGCGCAGGACCTCGAATATGCCACGACGGAGGCGGCGGACGACCTCCTTCAGCTGGCCAACGGCTTCCACGTCTGAGCCGGCGCGGGGTGGAGAGTCGGTGCGCACGGCGGGTGCAGAATGCGCCCCGGCACCGACTCGTCGTTTCAGCCTGTTGATTCGCCGAACGGCGTGCTACAGCGCTGCTACCACACGACGAAAAAGAAGTCCTGATTCGTCGCAGTGCTCAGTTTGGTTCAACGTCGGGCAGAGTGCGACGGTTGTTGTGAAACACACGTGTGTGTGCAGTAACAACCGTTAACGACGGCCGTCGCTAGCACTCTGGCTCGACGAGTTCAAAGATTTTACCCACCCTCACCGCCCAGTTTTATTTTCGCGTTTCGGCGGAGGGCGAACGACAGCGGGCCGGGTGCAGAATGCGCCCCGGCACCGACTCGTCGTTTCAGCCTGTTGATTCGCCGAACGGCGTGCTACAGCGCTGCTACCACACGACGAAAAAGAAGTCCTGATTCGTCGCAGTGCTCAGTTTGGTTCAACGTCGGGCAGAGTGCGACGGTTGTTTAGGCGTTTTCGGAGCCTATATATACATACGTATGTATGAACATACATGCATTTACTAGTAGACTTGCTTTAAGGAATCTTTAAGGACAGACATATATATGTATATATATATATATATATATATGTATAATACATGCACACGCATATAGACATTTGCTTATATTTGTATATGCATATTCGTACGCATACGCCTACGCACATGGACAGGTATATGGATATGGATGTGGATATGTGCATGTGTATGTGTATGTGTATATGTGTGTATATGTACGTGTATAGATGTGTATAGGTATGTATACATGTTTAGGTGCGCATATGTGTATATGTATATATGTATATATGTATATATGTATATATGTATATATGTATATATGTACATTCGTATATGTCTATAAATAAATATATATATATATATATATATATATATATTATATAATATTTATGCTATTTATATATGTATATATGGTGCGGCGCTGCCAGGCCCCCACCCCCCCGAGATTAACCCGCTTTACAACCAGAATCCCTACTTTACAACCAGAATCCCCACTTTACAACCACAGACACTGTTTTCCATGTGAGAATCCCCACTTTACAACTGCCGATCGTGAGAACGCCCACTTTGCAACCCGTCTACCCATGATTAAGACTTATTGGGATTTCATGAGTTTTTTTACAACAAACCTACCTAGATTCCTAATAGTTTGTTGGTTCTTTGACCCCCTATAGTGTTGTACGTGGCCTTCATCCGACCGTGGCCCCAAACTACTAAGATCTCGAACATCCCTCAAATTGCTTCGTCGCATGATATCTTTGATCTTTGTCGTCTGTGGGTGCCATGTTTTATGTATGCTTTCCTCAATACAAGCACACAAAAAAGGAAAATCATTTTTTGAAAGTACTTGTATGGCGTAAAACCGTAAATACAACATCAAATGTAGCAAAATGTTCGGGTTCATGTATTGGCTTTACTATAAATATATATATATATATATATATATATATATATATATCGCTCTGGTGAGAAAAGAATCCGTTTCTAAAACTAATGTTTTCTTTCTGCTTTCCCCAATACAAACACACTCGGTCCGAGTTTGCCTGCAGGGAGTGAGTTGGATACAGCTTGACGGCCGCAAGTGCGTAAAGTGCAAACCACTATGCAACAACACGCTCGCTGAGGTGAGCATCTAAACAGTATCATCGATACCAAACCCTCACGCATCTAAATATATATATATATATATGTACATATCTATCGTGGTTTCGGGTTAAGAACGCCCACATTGCAACCAACATCACTTTCCAACCTGCATGGCTGCCGTAAAGGATGATGCTAGAGATTCTAGGCTTTGACGTTATCAGTTAATAGGGTTGTTAAGAAGCTTTCCCAACCGGTTGCAAAGTGGGGATTCCGGAAAGGCTCATGGGTTGTAAAGTGGGGGTTCTGGTTGTAAAGTGGGGATTCTGGTTGTAAAGCGGGGTACACGCGGGAGCCCCCCCCCCCCCCCCCCCCCACCCCATGGTATCCCTCCCCCCCTGCCCCTATGGTTCCCATTGTTGTGGGTCATCCTTCCCCGCCTCCCCCCTTGCGGTTCCCAGTCTTGTGGGTCATCCTTCTCGCCTGGCTTGGGTTGGGGGGGGCATACCGGGAGGGGGAGGGGCCTGCGACGCGGCGACGCGGCACCATATATGTGTATATGTATATATGTGTATGTGTATCTGTATCTGTGCATATATGTATATATGCATATATGTATATATGCATATATATATATATATATACATATATATATATATATATATGTGGCATGGACCTTTAGGGTCTATTTGGCAATCCTGCTGGGCTTACCGGGGTCAGTATACTATGGAAGATCTAAGGTTTGGAGTTTATGAGGATTTAGATGGTTTTACGCTCTCACAACTCGGGCATGCCAGGCGACGTTCTCTGTGCTGGTTTTAGGGTCTATCACAATGTCCTCCCGTCCCTCTCGCGCCGGGAACCATCAAGAATCTGTCTTGTGTATCACTCGTCCTGTTTCTTTCTCTCACCGTTCCTCTTCCTGCCTATCCACTCTGCCGTTTGTCAAGAAGACACAGAAATTGAAGTCATGACAGAGGAATAGGCATGAAGATGGACGAAGTGAACTCTTCATTCTCTCGTCTCTCCCTTCTCTCCTTCCTTTGATTGATCCTTTTTCTGTTTCTTTTCTTGTCGCCTTCTGCTTTCAATGACAGGGGTAACACGAGGGAGGTCTCGCTTCCGCTCTCTCTCTCTCTCTCTCTCTCTCTCTTTTTCTCGCTCTGTCTTCCTCTCTGCCGTGTCTCGCTCTCTCATCTCTTCTGTCCCCTCTTTCCTTGCTCCCTTGCTGGAAGGAATCGAAAACAGAAGCGAAGACATAAGATGGAGGCAGATGGTTGGGAGAAGGAAGGTGGATTCCTCCCTCACTCGGCTCTTTGATTTTTTGGCCCTTGCCTTCTTTTCTCTGCTCCTATCCTTCTTCACAATTAGAAGGAGAAGCGACAAGAACGGAGAGCTCAGGGAGAGCAAGTGATACTGTTCCTCATAATCTCCTCCTTCCTCGTGTTCCTTGCGTTGTCCATCTCCCCCTCGCTCTCTCTCTCTCTCTCTTTCTCTCTCTCTCTCTCTCTCTCTCTCTCTCTCTCTCTCTCTCTCTCTCCCTCCATCCTTTCCTCTCTACTTCTGCACATTTACTTTTCCACTTCTCTCGCCTGCTACATTATGCTTGCTTTGATACTTATCTTTAACTTTCTCTCACTCTCTTTGTCCCATCGCTTGCCCTGTTCCTTCTCCTCCTCCCTTCCCTGCCTCCCGTCCTTCTCCCCTTATCACTCAGAAGGAAGAAGGAAGACTCACAAGGAGAAAGACAAGGGAGTAAGAAAACAGACAAAACAAACGGAGAGAGAATCCGAGAAAGGAGCCATAAGGGACGAAATACAGAAACAAAGAGAGAAACTAAGCGGGAAAGATAATCAAAAAGAGAGACAGAAAGAGGAGGCGATGCATAAAGCAGCCGACAGTGCCTTGACCTCCACGTCTATTCATTCTTTGTTCTTGTCCTATCACACTGTCTCATTGGTGATAAACCAGGAAGAGCTTGTGGATGGAGACGAGGAAGAAGTGTTCTCCTCTTCACTCACCTTGTGCCCTTCCTCTCCCACCGCTCGCCCGCTCTCCTTTCTTTGATTTTCTTGTCTGGCGGAAAAGTGGGAACCAGGAAGGAAAGTGGAGAAGGGAAAGGACGAGATTGAGAAATGACAGAAAGAAGAGAGATACAGAGAGAGCGAGGGAGAGCTTCAAGCCCAGCAGAGGAAGAAGAGAGAGGAAGATAAGGGAAGGGGCAAGGGGTGGCCAGAAGAAGCGTAAGCCAAAGCTACGTATTGAAAGGGCGGAAGCCCCTTTCTCCTCTTCTTCCTCTTTGCTCTCTTATTTTTCTCTTAGCGCAGGGCATGCATGGAGCTAGGAAAGGGAAGGGGTCAAAGCGGATGAGAGAAAGTAACGGAGAGAGCTGTTCTTCGTCCCTTTCACCTCCTCCGCTCATTCTTCTGATGCTTACTCATGTCAGAAGGGTTTGGAAAGGAGTGAAGGCTAGGGCATGGACTGAAGCGAGGCAATAGGTGAAAGTGGATAAGAGAAAGGCATAGACAGAGAGTGCGGGAAGTCGAGTGCGAAAGAAAGAGAAACGAGGAAGACTAGGAAGAAGGACACAGAAGAGGAAGCCAGAGAGTACCAGTGTTGCCGTATCTCAAAGGATTCCGGGCCTCGCGAGGGCTTTGAGGAGGCTTGTAGGCGCCTTCAGACACTTCAACAACTTTCTGGAAGCCACCAACTTCCTCCCTAAGGGGGCCTCCCGAGGACATGAACACCAAACCGAGTATAAAGAAAGCAGGGGGATGTAGAGAAGCAGAGTGTGGTAAGAAGGAGCAAGGAGAATCAGTTCGCGTCTCCTCCTCTTTTCCTTTTTGAATGACCAGAGGAAAGAAAAGGATAAGGAGGAAAGGCTCTGCGAAGACATAAGGAAAGAAGAGCAGACAACAGAAAGGAAGCGGTAAGATGCGGGAAGACGGTTCGGAGAAGAAAGGAGAATTCATCCTTCGCTCGCCTCTCTTACTTCCTTGCCCTTCGCCTTCTTCCTCTTCTCTTACCCTATTCATCTTCATAAGGAAGGAGAAATGAAAGGAACGGAGAGGTCAGGGCATGCAAAGGGCACTCTTCTCATCACCTCACCATCCTCCTTTTCATTGTTCTCTCCAGATCCCTCTTTCTCCCTCCCTCCCTTCCCGTCTACTTCTACACATTCCTTTTTCCGCTTCTCTCCTCCTATTATGTTCGCTTGGAAAGAATCGCTTGCCCCCTATTCCTTCTCCTCCTGCCTTTCCTGCCTCCCGTCCTTCTCCCTCTATCACTCAGAAGGAAGAAGGACAATTCACAAGGAAGAAGACAAGGGAGTAAGAGAAAGACAACAGAAGCGGAGAGAGAATCCGAGAAGGGCAGAAGAAGAACGAGAGCCATAAGGAAACAAACACAGAAACAAAGAGAGAAAGTAAGAGAGAAAGACCAGCAAAAACAGAGGCAGAGAGTGAGAGAGAGGAGGGGAGGGGAAGCAATGCAGAAAGCAGTCGAAAGTGCCTTGCTTGTCCTATCTCACCGTCCCATTGGTAAAAAACCAGGAAGAGGTTGTGGAGGAAGACAAGGAAGAAGTGTTCTCGTCTTCACTCACCTTGTGCCCTTCTTCTCCCACCGCTCGGCCGCTCGACAGAAAGAAGAGAGTTGCGGAGAGGGCGAGAGAGAGCTTCAAGCCCAGCAGAGGAAGAAGAGAGAGGAAGATACGAGAAGTGTGGAGGAAGTGGCCAAAAGAAATGCTACGCAATGAAAGAGGGGAAACCAGTTTCTCCTCTGCTCTTCCTCTTTTCTCTCTTATTCTTCTCTTCTCGCAGGGCATGCATGGAGCCAGGAAAGGGAAGGGGTCAAAGCAGATGAGAGAAAGTAATGGAGAGAGCTGTTCTTCGTCCCTCTGACCTCCTCCTCTCATTTTACTCATATCAGAAGGGTCTGGAAAGGAGTGAAAGGTAGGGCATGGACTGAAGCGCGGGAATAGGTGAAAGTGGATAAGAAACAATGTTAGACAGCTTGCCGAAAGCGGCCAGCTCGCAGCTTGCCTGCGGCCTGGCCTGCTGAGCCTGGTGGGCTTTTGAAGGTGGGCAAGGGCCTGCTGAGATCCGCGGCCAGCACGCCAGGCTTGCTTTGAGGCAGGGCCAGCTGGGGAGCCTGGCCGGGCTGAGTGGGTTGGGTGAGTGAGTGGGGAGAGGGTGGAGAGGAACAGGGAGAAGAGGGTGGGTGGAGAGAGGAGGTAGAGGGAGCGAGGGGTGGGAAGAGGGAGGTAAAGGCAGGTAGAAAGGGGAGCAGAGTGAGATGGCAATCAAGAAGGGTTACGGGTGAATGAAGAAGCGCGGATGAGGGGAGGGCGGGTGGACAAAGGGAGGGGAAGAGGAGGGAGTGGGGAGATGGGTGGAGAGGTAGAGGGAGTGGAGGGTGGGTGCGTTCTTTGGATTGTATAGTCTAAGGGTTTTCTACAAAGGGTTCCATATCAGGGATCTGTACAAATGATCTATAGATTTCTATAAGGAGTATATAAAGACTGTGTATGAGGGCTCCATAGAATCGATCTTTCAAAGATTTTTTATAAAGGACTCCATTTGTGGGAAACATCAGCGGTTCCTACAAGTTCTTTATCTCGAGGATCTGTAAGGTTTATATATCTATGAAGCTTTCTATATGGGCTCTATAGACCCCATAAGACAAATTAAAAAGTGATGAAGGTGATAAGAAGATGATAAGAAGATGAGTGGATGGGAGAAAAAGTGATGGGAGGTGAGGGGACATGAGATGGGAAGGGAAGGAATGAGTTAGGAGTGGGGGAGGTAGGAGGCAAGTGAGAGGGACAGGGTGGATCATTTACAAACGCGTTTAGAGGGACGCTCCTTGCGATGTGTGATTTTTGGCTCTGAGTTCTTACAAAACCTGAGCGGGGCACACCCCTTGCGATTTGTGATTTTTGAATTTACTTGTCATGAAAACCTTTTGGGGACACCCCTTAAGATCTGTGGTTTTGGGATCTGAGTTTTCACAAAACCTTAGGGGGATATTTAAGAAGGAGAGAAGGGAGGGTGGGGGAGGGTGGAGATTCCAGGAGAGAGAAAGGGGAAGAGGAGAGGTAGAGGGAGTGGAGGTGGAGGAGAGTGAGGAAGGTGAGGGGAGGGGGTAGTGGGAGGGATAGGGAGAGGGAGGGAGGGGTATGGGAGGAGGACGAGGGATGAGGAGGAGGAAGATAGTGAAGATGATGAGGTGGATGATAAAGAGGGAGGGGTGGAGCGAGGTGTGTGGTGGGATGGGACGGGGTGGGTGGGCACGGCTGCCTGCTTCCGCACGCCCAGCCTTCCCTGCCCGAGCCGCGACCGAGCAGAAAGCATGTAAATATCGCGCTATAACAAGGGCTAGGGATTTCACACATCTGCTGGCAAAATCTGGCGGTGGTCCAGCAAAACACCTGTAAATACCGCATGAAAACAAGGGCTAGGGATTTCACACATCTGCTGGCAAAATCTGGCGGAAGTGACCTGTGCTCGAACAAAACACATGTAAATACCGCGTGAAGACAAGGACTAGGGATTTCACACATCTGCTGGCAAAATCTGGCGGAAGTGACCTGTGGTCCAGCAAAACACCTGTAAGTACCACTTGAAAACAAGGGCTAGGGATTTCACACATCTGCTGGCAAAATCTGGCGGAAGTGACCTGTGCTCGAACAAAACACATGTAAATACCGCGTGACGACAAGGACTAGGGATTTCCCACATCTGTTGGCAAAATCTGGCGGAAGTGACCTGTGATCCAGCAAAACACCTGTAAATACCGCGCTAAAACAGGGGCTACGGATTTCACACATCTGCTGGCAAAATCTGGCGGAAGTGACCTGTGCCCGAACAAAACACATGTAAATACCGCGTGAAAACAAGGACTAGGGATTTCACACATCTGCTGGCAGAATCTGGCGGAAGTGACCTGTGATCCAGCAAAACACCTGTAAATACCGCGCTAAAACAGGGGCCAGGGATTTCACACATCTGCTGGCAAAATCTGGCGGAAGTGACCTGTGGTCCACCAAAACACCTGTAACCCAGATCCGAAAACCATAGATCGCAAGGGGTGTCACCCTAAGGGTTTTTGTAATAAATATGTTTCAAAAACACAAATCGCAAGGGGTGTCCCCCTAATTAATTGAGGTTTTGTAAGAACTCCATTACTAGAATCACAGATCGCAATGAGTGTCCCCCTAAAGGCTTTTTCAACAAATAGGTTCCAAAATCACAAATCGCAAGGGGTGTCACCGCAAGGCAGGGTGGGAGAAGCGGGGGAGAGGCATGGGGTTAAGGGCAGGGGGCTGGGGCCCTTTAGGGCTGGTAAGCTTGGAATTCGTGGCTGCGGCTGGGCCACTGGGGCTGGGGTTGGGCAGGGCTGTTGGATGAAATTTTGGGGGCGGCTGGAGCTGGGTGGGCCGGGCCATGGGGCAGGGGGGGTGGAGGCAGGCTGGGGGGGGATTGTGGGGGCCGGGGTTGGGGCTGGGGCTGAGGCTGGAACTGGGGGCTCGCGGATTATACAGGCTTTCTGCTCGATCAGAGATCACTTCCGCCAGATTTTGCCAGCAGATGTGTGAAATCCTTAGCCTTGGTTTTGACGCGGTATTTCAAGCTTTCTGCGTGATCACCGATCACTTCCCTCAGATTTTGCCAGCGGATGTGTGAAATCCCGAGCCCTTGTTTTAACGCGGTATTTACAGGCTTTCTGCGCGATCACCGATCACTTCCGCCAGATTTTACCAGCGGATGTGTGAAATCCCTAGCCCTTGTTTTAACGCGGTATTTACAGGCTTTCTGCTCGATCACGGATCACTTCCGCCAGATTTTACCAGCGCATGTGTGAAATCCCTATCCCTTGTTTTGCCACGGAAAGCTGCTAAACCCGTGCTCGGTTTTAGTGTGGTATTTACAGCACTTTGACAAGGTCGCAGCCCGATCGCACCAAATTTTGTCACACAAAGTTGCTAAACCCCTGCTCGGTTTTAGTGTGGTATTTACAGCACGTTGACAAGGTCGCAGCCCGATCGCACCAAATTTTGTCACGCAAAGTTGCTAAACCTCTGCTCTTCAACTTAGCGCTTTTCGGATTCGGCTGGGGCGGCTCTTTCTTGGTGGCGGCTTCGGGCGGGCTGGGCCTTGTTCTGGAGTTCTGGAAAAGAGGGTTGGGGCTGGTGTGGGGTGGGAGTCTTAGCAAAGTGGTGGTTGAGGCTCTGAGGGGAGCGCTGGGCTGGGGCTGCAGGCTGGGGCTGGGGAACTGGGCGGGACAAGGCAAGGCACCGGAAAGCAGCACAGGGGGTAGAGGGGGGGCAGAGGCAGGGGGCAGGGGGCAGGGGCAGAGAGGGAGAGCTGGCTGCGGCTGGGCGGCTGACTGGGCTGGGGGGAGAGGGGGGGCAAAGGCAGGGGGCAGGGAGCAGGGCCAGAGACGCTGGCGGGGGCGGGCGGCTGGGGGCTGGGCTGGGGGTAGAGGGCGGGGAGGGAGAGCTGGCCGGAGGCGGCGGCTGGAGCGGTAAAGGGAAGGGGCAAAAACCGGTGTAGGGGGCAGGGGCAGAGAGAAAGAGCTGGCTGGGGCTGGGGGTGGAGGCTGGTGGGGGGCTGGGAGCTGGCTGGGTCAGGGGGCTGGAGCTAGAGGCTGGGGGCTGGGTGGAGGCCACCGACACCTATTTAAATTTTTAAAAATCTTTAAAATCTTTAAAATCTTTAAAATCTGAAAAGCTTGGTTTTCAAAAATTAAAGATTTTAAAGATTTTAAAAGCTTTAAAATCTTTAAAATCTTTAAAATCTGAAAAGCTTGGTTTTCAAAAATTAAAGATTTTAAAGATTTTAAAAGCCTTTAAAATCTTTAAAATCTTAAAATCTGAAAAGCTTGGTTTTCAAAAATTAAAGATTTTAAAGATTTTAAAGATTTTTAAAATTTTAAAATCGTTAGGTCTGGGCTCCAGGCCACCGACACCTATTTAAGCTTTTAAAAATCTTTAAAATCTTTAAAATCTTTAAAATCTGAAAAGCTTGGTTTTCAAAAATTAAAGATTTTAAAGATTTTAAAAGCCTTTAAAATCTTTCTTTAAAATCTGAAAAGCTGGTTTTCAAAAATTTAAAGAAAGGATTTTGAAAGATTTTTAAAATTTTAAATCGTTAGGTCTGGGCTGTTAAAATTTTAAAAATCTTTAAAATCTTTAAAATCTTTAAAATCTGAAAAGCTTGGTTTTCAAAAATTAAAGATTTTAAAGATTTTAAAAGCTTTAAAATCTTTAAAATCTGAAAAGCTGGTTTTTAAAGATCTAAAGATTTTAAAGCTGGTTTAAAATCTGAAAAGCTTGGTTTTCAAAAATAAAAGATTTTAAAGATTTTAAAGATTTTTAAAATTTTAAATCGTTAGGTCTGGGCTCCAGGCCACCGACACCCATTTAAAATTTTAAAAATCTTTAAAATCTTTAAAATCTTTAAAATCTGAAAAGCTTGGTTTTCAAAAATTAAAGATTTTAAAGATTTTTAAAATTTTAAATCGTTAGGTCTGGGCTCCAGGCCACCGACACCTATTTAAAATCTTTAAAATCTTTAAAATCTGAAAAGCTTGGTTTTCAAAAATTAAAGATTTTAAAGATTTTAAAAGCCTTTAAAATCTTTAAAATCTTTAAAATCTGAAAAGTTTGTTTTTGAAAAATTAAAGATTTTAAAGATTTTAAAGATTTTAAAGATTTTTAAAATTTTAAATCGTTAGGTCTGGGCTCCAGGCCACCGACACCTATTTAAAATCTTAAAAATCTTTAAAATCTTTAAAATCTTTAAAATCTTTAAAATCTGAAAAGCTTGGTTTTCAAAAATTAAAGATTTTAAAGATTGCAAAAGCCTTTAAAATCTTTAAAATCTGAAAAGCTTGGTTTTCAAAAATAAAAGATTTTAAAAGCATCTGAAATCTTTAAAATCCTTAAAATCTGAAAAGCCTGAATTGATATAGTGTTGATAAACAAAGCAAAGCCATACGTCAAATAGACCCTAAAGGTCCTACGTACTTAGGGGTTTAGGGTTAGGGTTTAGGGGGTTTAAGGTTTAGGGGGTTTAGGGTCTAGGGGATTTAGGGTTTATGTGGTTTGGGGTTTAGGGTTTAGAGGGTTTAGGGTGTCGGGGTTTTAGGGTCTATATATGGTTTAGGGTTTAGGGGGTTTAGGGTTTATTGTGTAGGGCATTTAGGGATTTTGTGGTTTAGGGTTTAGGGTTCGAGGGGTTTAGGGCTTAGGCTTTTTATTCCATAGACCTCCTGATGATGTGTGTGGGAGAGCTTCTGATGATTGTTTCCGTGGGCCCTTAGGGTATGGGACTCAAGGTTCAGAGTTTTAGGGTCGATGGTGCCTAAGCCTAACCCTAAGGGTCCAAAGGACCCAATAATCGGGTACTCGGGTTTATGATAGTGGTTTTGTAGGTTACTGTTTTGGAGAGTATATGATAGTTTGGTACTTAGACCCTTAGGGTAACAACTGGAGGGATTTAGGGCCAGTTCCGTGAACTGCCAACACTGACCAAACGGTTTCGGGTAAACCCTACACTCTAAGCTCCAAGCTCTAAGGACTCTATCGGGTAAACCCTAAAGTCCAAGCTCCAAACTCGAAAGCCAAAGCCCTAAACTCTAAAATGTGGTCTTATACTCTCAGGGTCCATGCTGTCGCATTCTCACACATACGTCGACCTTACACTTGCAATACCTGAAGGCTTCCCCCATGCTGGTACACGGCCGGAAGCTCGAAACCCTAAAGCCTGAACCACTATACCTTAAACCTAGTCCCATACCCTACCCTAAGGCCCCGTAGTAGTTCCTTTTTTGGGGTTACCTTATTATAGGATTCTAAATATGAACCACAAAGAGGAACGACTTTGGGCGCCTTAGGGTAAACCCTAACCCTAAACCGTAAACCCTACCTATAGTCTCCATCGTAGTTCCTTTTTTGGTTTAACCAATTAAATATGAAGGATCCTAAAAGGTAAAAGGAACTACAATGGAGACTATGGGTAAACCCCACGTAAGCCCCAATCATGGCCATCCCAGAGAACCGGAGCAGCTTGAGGTCAGGGGCCAAAAAAGCACATAAGCATAAGCATTTTATAGGGATATCCCTACCTTAATGGGCTTCATTATAAGGGATTTATATGGGATATCCCTATCCTAATTTCTGCCTATGTGCTTTTTTGGGGTCCTATGAGGTGCTCCAGATGGTCCGACAGCACGGCGAGACGCAGCAGGCCACCTGTGAAAGAGGTCTTGCAAGAAGGGTCAAGGTTCAGGGTCTAGAGTTTATGTTTAGGGGTTTAGGGTTGAGAGTGTTTAGGAAGTAGAATGTCTGTCCAAGGGCTTGAGGTTTAGGGTTTAGCGGATCAGGGAAGATAGTAAGTGGGTTACAGCATGTGACACTTGGGGTTGCAAGTATTCCAGTTATGATAGAAAACCCCGGACTCTCTAAAAATGGGGTCTTTGACATCAAGGATCCTACGATGCAGAGGATCCGTATCAAGCCTTACATTTAGAACATGGCCTAGGAAGCCTGAACCATTTGCAAGACTCAGGGGTTTAGGTAGTAGGGGGAAGTCAACGCATGGGTCAGGTGTGGGGTGTGTAGTTTAGGATTCAGGGTGTAAGGGCAAGGGTAGGTTTCACAAAGCAGGTCTTGGGCGTGGGACCTAATTAGCCAGAACACCTCGGCATGGCCAGTGGCGGGACGACGGGGGTCGTCGTGGACATGGAGCGGCTACCACAACATGTGGATCGACCCGCAAGCCGAGAACACGCGAAAGCTTGAGGGTCCATGTACTCACATAGTATATACATTAATTGGCCCCAAAGGCCTGTATAGGGACTACTTTAAGGCCAAAGTACAATATAATACGGCACCTAATATTTAGGGTACCCGAAAAGGGACTCTAATTTTGACAACCACCCATATGCTAGTTGGGTACATGGGCCCTTAGGGAAAGAAAGGGACCCCTTCACGAGAGTCAGAAGCAAAAAGCTGGTGCAACAATCCCAAAGGCTCCATGCACCCACCAAGAAAAAAGCAGAGGCCTTAAACTACCCATATAGGGACCCCTCTAAAGGCCTAGGTATCTACCATAGAGGTACATGGAGCCTTAGGGAATTCCAAGAGCGGACACGCGAAGCCTACTCTAGTTTTTTAGGGCCCTCATATGAAGCCCTTATAATGATAGATCTCTTTAAGGGAACCCTTTAAGGGAACCCTACTGTAATTTTTTAGGGCCCGTATATAAAGCCCTTATAATGATAGATCCCTTAAAGGGAACCCTTTAGGGGAACCCTACTGTAATCTTTTAGGGCCCGTATATAAAGCCCTTATAATGATACATCCCTTTAAGGGAACCCTTTAAGGGAACCCTACTCTAATTATTTCGGGCCGAGACGTGCAAGCCGTGAAGCGAGCAGTGCCCAGGCTGGTTAGACGAAGAGAAAGGGAACAGGGTTTCAGGTTTAGGGTTTAGGGTTTAGGGTTTAGGGGCAGAGTTTAGGGAAAAAATCGTCGTAGTGACATCCCCTTTAGAGTCCACACATGGGTAGTTCTCTAACTTGGGATCCGCGGTTTGGTCCCCAAAGCAATACGGCACCCCAAGAGAAGGGACCCCCAAAAAGGGGACCCCGATTTAGAGAACTACCCGCAGAAGGTACCGCAAAACCATATTCCGAGTGTTGTAGCCCCCATGTTGCCTCGATAGGAAGCATTCGAACAAACTCCAGGCACCAAAACGGGCTTGGGGTTTAGGGTTTAGGGTGAAAATTCAGCTTGCATTGCCAACCCTAAAGTGTTCTGAACCCCTGAACCCGGCACCCTTAATTTCCCTAAACCCTAAACCGCCAAAGCCCTGAAAATCCTAGATCCTTCACCAAGCCCTAAAGCCTCATGGCTCCGAACACCTTAAAAACTAAGGAGAATCACATACTCCCCCCGAACCTACATTACCGCGATCCTAAACCCAAGTGCTTGACTATTACTGCATCCGTTAGACTCTTACAACTCTTACAACCTCTTCGAAGCCCTGAAAATCCCTTGTACAGCCCTCTAGAACCAGTGTGGACACGTGGTGGGAAAGCCATAAACCCCAAACCCTAAACCTTTTAAAACCTCGAAACCCCAAGCCCTAAACCCTAAACATAAACCAGGTGGGTGCAGACGGCCGGACGATCCAGGCCTTACTGGGTGATATAGGGGCTTAAATCATTGCCAGCACTATTTTGGGGGGTTCCTTACTATGAATATAGTATAATGGGCCCCAAAACCCTATTCTAATTCATTAAGGCCCCTGTAGTACTGGAGGTCGTTGGTGTTTGTGCAGACTAGGGGCGTTTTCTCATGGCCCTTATAGAGTATGGATGCTACTCTGCTACTTAGAACTAAGGGTTTACAGGCTTAGCTTCGGGTTTTGCTTGTAGGTGTGGAAGGGGTGTTCTGTGTAGTGAGTCGAAATAGATTTCATAGCTTTGGATGTTGGGCGGCTCTGAGGTTTCATAATGGTTTTGCAGGGCTAGAGTTTTACAGTTTTACACCAGTTTTGAAGATTGAGAATACGTTTGTTAGGGGCAAGCGGCAAGTAGAGTAACTATGTCTGGCATTGGGCTCCTGTGCTATTCGCACCCCACATGCCCTATGCACCCTTAACGGAGATGCACACTAAACCCGAAGGCTCCAAACCCGAAGCTAATCCCAGAGTTAGCTCCTACAGCATTGAAATCCCAAACCCTCAACTCCGAGGCTGTCGGGTCTGAAGCCTACAACTCTTAAACCTAAAGGGCTCGTCTCGAGACCCCCGAACTCCTAAACCCTGCACTCCCAAGCCGCACAGGCAACCCCTGAACCACTAAAGTTTAGGGTTTAGGGTTTTTAGGGTTAGGGTTTAGGGCACACTCATGAGAGAGCCATCAACACGCAAACTGGAACAAACAAACAAGCACGCACCGGCGCACTCATGCTTGAATTACTCGTCTCCGAATGCTGGGCAGAAGCTAGACGGGAATGTGACTCAAAGCTGTTGCCTGAAGAGAGAAATCTTGTCGGCAAGGAAATTAAACTGGCCGTGACGGCCCTGGACATCTTCTACGACCCAAGCTCAACTCAGGTACAAGTCGCAGACCGAAATCTCATCTTTCATCTTACCTTTGGTTAGTAGGGAATGGAGGAATGGGGTACAATTGTAACTGCTATTATTAAGATTCTTCCATTCCCTACTAACCAAGGGTAAGTCATAAGTCATCCAGGAAGCCGTCTCCTGTCGGGCTGGTCTGACATGTACGAGTCGCTACTCTTGGCGTGCGGCGCACCGCGCCTGATGACAAGAAGCCGGTGGAGAAAGTGCTTGGAGGGTCATGGGACTTAGCAAGTAAGGTTATAAGTACCGTAATTGGGTTTATAAGTAGCTATAAGTAGAGTTACCCCAATTATAACTCTAGTTACTGAGTCCCATGATCCTTCAAGTGGACATGTGGTGTTACAGCGACCCTGCAAGCATCGGGGAGTTCAAGGAGTCGTTTTTCCAGAAGGCTGGTTGTTTAAGTACAGCACGCAAACGCATGCTGACACTTACACTTGCACGTGCACTGGCACCTGCACTTACAGACAGACAGACAGACAGACAGACAGACAGAGACAGACAGACAGAGACAGACAGACGGACAGAGAGACAGACAGAGAGTTAAACAGACAGACAGCTAGACAGACAGACACACGCACACACGCACTTGACAACCCTAAAACATCCTAAAGCCCTAAACTGCTCTAAATCCCAAACCAATACAAAAAGCAGAAAATCCCCAGTTCTCTCCAGCACCCAGGCGCTAACCTAACTCCTAGAGCATCTTACCTATAGTCTCCATCGTAGTTCCTTTTTTTTTTGGTTTAACCAGGTATATATTAAGGATCCTATAAGGTAACCCCAAAAAGGAACTACAATGGAGATTATAGGTACTGTAGCCCTTAAACCCTAAACCCTTAAACCCTAAACCTTAAACCCTTAAACTTTAAACCATCCTAAAACCTAAACCCCAAAGCCATCCTAAAATCTTTAACCTCAAACACTGAACCCTGAGGCCTACACTAAACCCCAAACCCTAAATCCTTAAACCCTAAATTAATGGAAACTCCTAAATTGACTAGGTTACTGAGTAGTTCCCTCTTGTCCTTTGTGTTTCAAAGTCCCTTTATTAAACCTGAATATTAGGAAAAGGGTACCCTTATTATAAAGGGGCTACGGAGGAACCTAGATAATGAAACCAATAAAACACCGGCTACAGGCTCTTCCCACTCGAAAGTTCGCTGGAGGCCATTAATCAGTTCTGGGGTTTCTCAGTTTGGGCATCCTGGGTTCTGTTAGGGTTTGGGGTTTACAGATTTTAGGCTTTATGGTTTTGGTTTCAGGGTGTAGGGTTTAGGGGGAATGTATATCTGTATATACCCGATAAATACCTGTATAGGGCTATGCCATGAGTTTATGATTTGCATTCTGTGTTTCAGGATGTTGGTTTTCAGGGCTTCGGGTGTGCCCTACACCCCAAACCCAGGGACTCCAATATCCCTTAATTAAGGAATATACCTTAAAATATAGTAGGATCCCTCATATGATTTAAGGAATATTCCTTAATTAAGGGATATTGGAGTCCCCTTAACCCTATAGATCCCTTAAAGGAACCCTAGGTATAATCCTTAATTACGGGGTATTGGAGTCTCTGGGAACTGCGTCCGGGTTGAGGCCACGGCGCGGCCGAAGGGGTTGGTTGGTGAGTTTCTGCCTTCGGGTTTGCTTGGAGGGTCTTTAGGGGACTTAGTAAGTAGGGGCTCCTTTTAAAAGGGATCATAAGGGTTCCTTTAAAGGGCTCTATAGGGGTACTATAGGGTTTAGGGTTCAGGGACTTAGTAAGTAGGTAGTAAGTAGACTTGTAAGCACCCTAAAAGGGACCCTAATTGGGGTTATGGTACTTATGAGTCCCTAAACTAACTTCTTACTAAGTCCCCCGACCCTCCAAGTGGGCTTTGCCTACTTAGAGGCCCGGGCGACTTAGTAAGTAGGTTATAAGCAGCTAGGGTTATAAGTACCCTAAATGGAGTTACCCGAATTATAACCTACTTATGACCGACCTCCAAGTAAGCCTAAAACCTCCCTTCTAGAACTCTTAAAGATCACTTTTTAAAGAGCCCTTTAAGGAACCTACTTACTAGATTGTAGTTCCTTTTTGGGGTTACCTTTTAGGATCCTTAATATATACATGTTTAAACCAAAAAAGGAACTACAGTGGATACTATAGGTAGTTGTAGCGCGGCTGGGTGAGAATATGATGCAAAGCAATTATTTGGGCCCTCAGAGGTAGAGACACGACACCCTATACCTACATGGTAGATCTTGCAGAATTATGAGCACATAACCTGATGAAGCGTTCCCTAAAGCCGGGGTCCTACAAACAAAGTTCCAGACCTAAAGCCCTGTAAGACATATGCATTGCATCCTGCCTCCAGTCAGCACCAGATGAAAAAACCGATCATTTGGATATAAAAAGACCTTACCACTGTTACCTATAGGGTCATACCCTCCCCCTTTTTTAAGGTACCTACTTTTCTACCTTTGAGAACCTAACCATAAAGCTAGGTACCCCTAAAGAAGGGGTAGGGTATGACCCTCTGGGTTAAAGTAAAAGCCAAAAAGTTGGAATATGATCATCCTAAACCCTTTATAGTAACTTACAAGGTATCCTACCCTGAAACCATATTCCAACTTTCTGGAGTTCCCCTTACTGTGTGGGACACTAGCCTCCAAATGCAGCTCAGGTGAAACAGCTGCAGATGGCACTCGCTGTGAGATCTGCATGGAGGATACCTACCGTCGGAGTTCAAAGGGTGTCAGAGGTTTCAGACAGGATTAATAGAGAGTGTTATTAGGGTTTAGGGGTTTAGGCTTTAGGGTTTAGGGAGTTGTACGGTTTTGCAGGGCTTTGTTAGGTTTTCGTTTTTTAAATGCCGTTGTAAGCTGGCTGACAATGTAGATCCCTGATGCATGCAGGCCCTTTCCCTGAGAAGAGGGAATTTCATATTGTGGGGATCATGAAATAAGACCTGCAACAAAAGCGGGAAGTTGCCCCAAAGATAAACTCCAAGGGTAAAGGGAGGGACCTTTAATGAGGACCCCTACGTATATACCCTTAATACAGCTATTATATACCCATTATACAGCCCATTATAGGGTAGGGGTCCCCATTAAGGGTCCCTCCTCTTCCCCTTTGATAAACTGTCTGGCAGCTTTATGGCGACTTGAAGTTCCGAAAAACTTCTGGCATAGCTGCAAGGATACTCTATCTGTCCGTGAACAAAGTTTAGGGCTTAGAGGTTTAACTTTTAGGGTTTAGGTTTTAGGGTTTAGGGTTTAGGTTTTGGGGAGAACATCCGTGCTGAAAGATGCGGTCTACCATCTACTCACGTGACTCAAAGCTGCGGACTAGACGTCATGTTCTCGCCAAGATCCGCCATGTACCAGCCGGGAGACGACAACAGCATGTTGCACTTGGAGGGTCGGGGGACTTAGTAAGTAGGTAGCAAGTAGACTTATAAGTACCCTAAAAGGGACCTTTATTGGGGTTATGGTACTTATAAGTCCCTAAAATAACTACTTACTAAGTCCCCCGACCCTCCAAGCAGGGCAGCAAGGGGCTCTTGATAGAGCTGAAAGCTGGCGAGAAAGCATCAGCAGGCTATGCTTTCGGCAACATAGGTGGATTCCTGGGCACCAGACATGCAGCCTCTCACATTGTGCGGTCCCTCATAGACAGCAAGAAGCAGGAAGAGGTTTGGCATGCTGTATTGCCAACATGTCGCGTACGAGGCCGAGACAGAACTCGTTTGGCTGGAGGGGCTTCAGGAACGGGTGCATTATCGGTTTGACGGTGAAGTTTTCAGCACAATAAAAGAGATGCACCGCTACCTCGTATGTCTCTGGGTGCACAACTCTGTCAAACTGACATGCCAGCTTTCGCGCTTCATTGAGGCGGCGTGCACAGCAAGTGTCAACGGAATCGCTCAGCCGCCTGGATTTTGATCAGCACAGTTCGTGTGAGGTCGTCATAGTAAGATCCTGTCGTCATGTGGTATTCGAGCATTATAGGGTTTAGGAGTTTGTGATTTAGGGCTGTCGAATTCTTGGATGTGTGCAAAATGCGACGTGGCGCTTTCCGGGCACAGCAGAAGCAGTGCCAGCTGAAGGCTGATGGGATCGTCGGACTGGTATCTTCAACTCCCGAGACCAAGGTAAGTTTTCAAATCAGCCGGGGCTTAAGCTTTAGAGTTTCTTCTTTGTTTGTTTTCTGTACGAACATGAAGCTTACGAAGTTTCACGAGGGTAATTACATTCCCCACAAACCATATACTACAAGCTCTTCTGGGCTTGTGCCTGCTTCTGTAGAAGAACCGAAGAACCCAGTGTGCCCGCCGTCCCAATATTCAGTAAATGTCTGTGGCCCGCAACCGCATACCCATCCCATGGCTCCGTACCCACGTCCCGTCCCGAGCTCCCATGAAACGGCCAATGTCATTTCACACCGACTATAAGTTTAAGTCAAACCCATTGAAATCATGCATCTCTCATCATCTATCCACACAGACGTTTGACCTCTATCCCAATCTACAAATTTTGCCTGGGACCTTAGTTGTGATCCTACTTAGATATAGGAGTAGAATATTCGAGAAGAGTCATCGTCCCGTGTTTTTGTTTTCTTTTTTCCTGTGCGCGCTCCCTTTTTCAGGACTTTGCTGAAGGGGACGAGCTTCGCACTCTTCCGTGCCTCCTAGCCGCCCTGGCTTTGGGTGTTTAGGGTTTTCCGGAATTGGGGGTTTGAGGGTTTTAAGGGCTGAGGGCTTAGTGTTCCGGGTTCAGGGTTTGCGGGCCATTGTTTAGGGTTTCGGGGTCTTGGGCTTTAGGTTTTCAGGGACGCTTCAGCTGTAGAGCATAGCACGAGTTCACAGGGCTCCGGGTTCAGGGTTTACCTCAACCCCGCATGACCTACCGTTTTAAGGACCTCTACAAGGAAACCATAACAAGGAATCCTAAAAAGGTAGGTTCTTTAGGGTTCAGGGTGTAGGGTTAGAGTTTAGGGTTCAGGGTTCCCAGGGCTGGGACTGAAGCTGTACCGTTGCGAGAGGCTCTGCCCGAAGTATAAGCCTTGCAGCCTCCCAAAGTCCAGGTCTTAGGGTTTAGGATTTGGAGAGCAGGGTTTACAGTAGAAGCCAGAAAGTTGGAACATCATGGCCTTAGGGTAAAGTATAGGGGATCCTAGCACTAATCCTCCTAAAGCCATGTTCCAACTTTCTGGCGTTTACTGTAAGCTCAGGGTTGTAAGGGGTACTGGAAGCCTACTTTTTAAAGGATCATGGGACTTAGTAAGTAAGGTTATAAGTACCTTATGGGGTTACAAGTAGTTATAAGTAGAGTTACCCTAATTATAACTCTAGTTACAAAGTCCCATGATCCTTTAAGTAGGGCTTTATGGCACACCTTGATCTGAAGGGCACATGGAAATTTGTTAGTACGACTTGCTGACTGGGTGTAAACTCGAATTCAATATTTGGGGTTCTTATGAGGTAGTCGATTCTGAAAGGTTCTTCTTTTATTTCCTTGGGCTGTGGGCCAGTGAGGTTGGAAGCATGTAGTAGGAAGATCTGCGTAGCAGCAACCATTTTTAGTAGCAGTACTGAATGGCTCTTGGATACTTTGTTTACCTTTGTTGTTAGGATGGTTTGGTGTTATGGGTTCTCCTGTAGAGACCTGCCAAACCCATACTCTTGGACCCAGGGTAGGCCCTTATTCCTCTTTTAGGGTTTGGACTCCCTTATGAGCCCCTTTAAACCAAAAAGGGTAGCCTTTTTACTCCTAGGTTACTCTTAGGCCTAGTACTGTAACACTTGTTGCGTATGTTCTACAGGGTCAGCGAGTAGAACAGCGAGGCTTCCATCTCTTCCACTCCAAGTGCATCGATCAGTGGCTGCAGGCCATTCGTGTCGAGACTTTTCTGTGTTCTGGGTGTAGGGTTTAGGGGTTCGAGGTTTTAGGGTTTAGGGCTGCGCCTTTGGAAAGCCTACACTCACAAGTCTTAAACCAAATCGCAGAAAGTAAAACTAAATCCGTGTGGAAAGCGGCCTCAATCGTTTGCAGAACCCTACCCCTAAACCCTAAGCCCAGAATTCTAATCCCTAAACCCTCATCCCTGAGCCCTAAACCCCAAACCCTAAATTCTAAGAAGCCTGAAACCGTGGCATGATAGGATTCCGTAATATCCTAGAACGGAGCCACGGGTAGTTGTAAGTCCATATCGCTACGACATCGTTCCTGAAGCAGCAGCTCCGAAGCCTTAAGCCACCTGACCCCTAAACCAATATACTCCAAACCCTGAACCTTAAACCCCTAAGCCCCTAATTAAACCCTTAAATTTAAATCCCTAAACCCCTAAACCCCTAATTAAACCCCTAAATTTGAATCCCTAAACCCCTAAACCCCTCAACCCGAAAAGCCTTAAGCCTTCAGCTCTAGGCCAAAAGCCCCAAGCCGCATTGCTCTCCTGGTGCAGGTTAACAGCATTTGCCCGATTTGTCGGCACAAAGTGGGGAACTGATCTGGGTTGTCCTTTGGGATCTTTTATACTTCCCCCTACTATTTGCAGAGAACCATGATAGCAATGAATTTTCAAAGGGCTTAAAGGACAACTCGGTGATGGCGCCAAAGTCAGAGTTGAGGGTTTAGGGTTTACGCTACTTGGAGCGTCATTGGACTTAGAAAGTAAGTTTAGAAGTACCTTAATTGGTGCTATAAGTAGTTACAGGTAGAGCTACCCTAATTATAACTCTAGTTACTAAGTCCCATGATCCTTTAAGTACGTCAAGCTCCATCATCGAAGATTGCCTCATAGGAAAACACTATAGGCTCCATACATGTCCTCGACAGGTAGGGCATTCCTGCCTATACTAGGTTTCGGGCTTGGGCCCATATTGATTCTGCGCGCTTGAGATCCCGAAGAGGGACGCAAACGAAGAAATCCTCCAATTTTTTTACACCCGCATCTGTTGCCGGGATGGTGGGATGTCAGACACTAGGAGTCACTAAGGCGTGTAGGGTTGCAGGTGTCAGGGCATATTTACAGGCATTCCACATTCTGGTTTTCAAATTGGCCGTCATCCTGTTGTTGCTATTTTGATGGCCTCCAGTATACACATTGTCATCATCTACACCAGCGTGAGCTCCACACATGCACCACCATTCCCGCTGCCGCCCGCCCACCACCAATCCGCACCACCGCGTCATCAGCAGCAACATCGTCACCAGAATCATCATCAGTTCCAGCACACCATCATCACCAGTAGATTTGGGCGACAACGTGTGTGCACCCCGGCATCCGGGGTGGTTGGCAGTGTATGGAGGCGTCCTGGTCGTTCCGGATTTTCACGGACTGACTTTACCTTACTCTTACCTTACCTTAACCCCAAATAACCTACCTTTTTAAGGACTTATATAGAGAAATCATATTAGGGAACCCTGAAAAGGTAGGTTCCTTATAGGGTCCGGGTAAACCCTATTCGACCTGAACCCAGGATCCGCCTCGAAGACTAAACCCTAATGCCGAAGATCGACCATTTTCGGGTGTAGGACTGAGGATGTCAGAATCACAACCTGAAGCCCAGGTCTTCTTCAGAAGCTCCAGAAAATGCTATAGATATATACACATATTCACACACTCACGTCATGGTATAGACAATCTATCTTGCATCTTCTTAAATGTTTTACATTAGCAACTATATCTAGTCGTATTTCTGATAATAACTACAGGTACCGGCTTTAAAGCCGCATCTTTGCTCTCCTGGCAACTGCCTGCGCAGGGCGATTTTCACTTCGGGGTTCCGGGTCTAAGTCTTGCCGTAACCCTGAATAACCTGCCGTTTTAGGATTTAGGGTTTAGGGATTTAGCTATCTACGCATTTAGGGTGTAGGGGTTGAGGGATTTAGAGTCTAGGGTATGCCTTGATAACCCTGAATATCCTACCTGTTTAGGGTTCCTTATCATGATTTTCTTGTATCAGTCTTTAAAACAGGTAGGTTATTCCGGGTAGAGGTGGGGTTCAGATTCTACAAGTCGTAGCGGTTCAGGGTCTAGCTTGGGGCCTTCTCACATTTTCAGCCTAGAGCTTCCAAGTTTGATTTCGGTTCAAGATGCGAAAGGGTTTGCGGTTCGGGATACACCTTTAAGGGATCTATAAGGGTTTAGGGTTTAGGGCCATTGAATTTATTGCTTAGGGGTTTAGGGTTTCGGGTTTAGGGCTGAGAAGTGACACCGGTTGATGACCCTGATCCTGAAGTCGCTCCGATTTGTCTCACCAGTCGTGCACTCACAGGCGCGTTAAGGAGTTGTTAACGGTCTGCTGCTCTTGGTGATCTTCCCTCTGTTTATAAAAAATTGGGATTCTAACCTTAAACCCTCAACCCTAAACCCTAAACCCTCAACCCTAAACCCCAAACCGTGTTCTGGGCTTCCGTATTGGCGGATGGTCTTTAGGGATTGCCGTGTGGCGTTGTTCATCGTGTCGGGGTCGAGGGCCTGGGGGTCTTCTTGTCTTCCGAGTAGTTTTAGGAGACATAGGTACAAGATGGAGCTTGGAAATATGTCCAGCCAGTGAGAGCGAACAAGAACTAGATCTAGTCATCACTCAAACCCCACATTCCCTAGGTTCATTGACGGAATTCTCTGTGAGTTCAGGGGATTGATCCCTAAACCCTAGACGATTTCGGATTTGTGAGTTCGGCCTTTTTCGGTGATAGGGTTTAGGGTTAGGCGTATTGGGATACACCGTAGTCAGCGTGTGTACGCGCGCGTGTGTGTTTGTGTGTTTGTGTGCGTGAGTTGTTACACCCTTCATGTCCATGCACAATATAGTGTTTCAGCATTGTTTAGGCCTTCGAGTCTTAGAGGGTTCCGGCATAGGTACCCACGGCCAAAAGTATATAATTACTTGTTTAGGGTATGTGGATGGGGCCATGCATGTATATGTCGTTGCATGGATGCCAGGGGCGGATCGTCATCTAGGACTTGCCCCGGGTGCTTTGTCGTTGGCCCCGAACCCGGAACCCTAACTTAGATAGTGAACGGGGGAACTTTAAATTTTTTTGCCTTATATATTTGCTCTATCTTAGAACGTTTCAACTTTTTTGGGGCCCCCTTGTTGAAGAAGAGCCTAATGTAGGAACCTGATTAAGAAACCCTGGGCCCTAAGATCGTAGGATTCATTTAACGAACCCGAATAAAGGCCCAAGGTTTCTTAATCAGGTTCCTACATTACTTAGACCCCCCAACTACCTGCTAATATACCCCAAATACCCACTATTAATGACCATAAGGGCTCCATTAAAGGGCCATTGGGGGGTCCTGGTAGGTTCCCTGAAGTTCCTTTCAATGTGGAGGCTTCAGGGTTTTGAGTGTTTCGCATTTAGGAGTTTCCGAAAAGAGGGAAGCCTAGAGTACCCTAAATCCTAAATAGTATAGGATCCTAATTATAGGCACCCCAAAGAAGGTACCCCCAATTTCCGGAAACTCCCCTTTCGGTTTAGGATATGGGGCGGCATTCAGTAGTGCACCCGTTTCAGCAGCTACCACTGTCTTCCTCTGCAAGGATTCCGGTACAAATCCTACGGCGGTCAAGCCTCAACAGTGTCCGATCCGAACATGCCGCTGAGGATCTCGCTAGCAGTTTGGCAGCTTTTTGGGCGGTTTAGGGTCTAGGGTTCGATTTTTGAATGCCCGACACGAAAGAGGGAAGATCCTAAAGCAGGTTCCAACAGCTACTGACATTTCAGCGGCATCCGCATGTCTCGCGGGAGCATGCAAAAAGAGGGTCTACATCGCCTGAAGGTGAAAGTGTGGGGCATGGTATCCGAATCATCGCGTTGTTAATATCTCCGATAGCCCGAGGCTCACAGATTCTCAAGACTAATTAGTCGCTAGAGTCCCAAACCCCTGAACCCCAACCCTAAGCCCCAAACCCTCGACTTGCCCCTTCGGGGGCCGTAAACGAACTGTTCTGTGCTCAGGACGCCCCAACCACGACTTCAGGGTTTTATGTTGTATGGCTAAGGTACTTAATTAGGGATGTTTAGGGGTTTTATAGTGTGCATGTTTTGTTGGGGGGTAGGGTTTAGGGTTCATGTATGGTTTAAGGTATGTTAAGTATGTATGATGTCGGGGCTAGGGTGTAGGGTTTCTGTATTCTTTACGGTTTGGGGTTCAATCATCACATACTTTTGGCTCATCGGTCTTGCGCGCATGAAGACGCACGCTGTAGGCTTCAGGGTTTAGGGCGTAAGGTTGTCTAGGGGTTTAGAAACCCTAAACCCTCAACCCTAAACCCCTAGAAGCTTGCAACCGGAGAGTCCACTAAACCCGCAATGAAAGGGATATTGTTGATGGTATAAACCCTGCATTGCCGACACTAAGGAGTATACCACAATTCCCATGGTTTAGGGTTTAAGGTCATGCAGGATTTATATATTATCAACCGTAGCCTGTTCCGGACCGGGTTGTTCCGTCCCTCAGAGTAACATAGAAGCCTAAATTTTACGGCCTGGAAATTGGTAAATATTGTTAGTCTTGGGGGCTCTTTACCTATAGGGACCTCAACAATTTAGCATAGGGGTTTGGGGTACAGCAGAGTATAGTAACACGACGGAGTCCCAAAGTACGAGTCTCGGGGTTTGGGAACTGCAGCGCAGAAAACCTACCTTTCTGGGTTGTTGTTTTTGATACCTTCCTCGCACATTTCCTAGGTTTTCGGTGCTACTGATAGTCAGAAAGATATCATGTCATCTATTGTACCAAAACGTATTGGCTGTGTTCAAAACTAATTGCATATGATATGATATTCGATATTGTATCATAGTGGGTTGGGTTATGTCGATCCAACGTCTGTGGATTACAGTAAACCCCATAAAGTTGGAAATCGGATTCAGACCAAATAGTGCTGGGATTCCCTTTTAATTGCGGTTAAGGATCGAGGCTATTGGGTTTCCAACTTTCTTGGCTTCTACTGCAAGGGCTCAGCGTTGAGACTGGAAACCTGCAAAGGGTCTCCGAAGCTCCAAAGCCAGACCCTTCCCGATTTAGGGTTTAGGGCCCTAGGGGTTTAGGGTTTAGGGCCTTAAGGGTTTGGGGTTTAGATTTTTTGGGGGGTTTAGGGTTTATTCCCTGACCCTATCCCTAAGACTCCAAGTATACAAGTAGCACCAGCTTTGGGCTCTAAAGCGTATAAATACGGTTGATGATAGAAATCCTGCATTACCTTAAGGACCCTAAACTATGGGAATACTGGTATACTCCTTACTATGGGTAATGCAGGATTTATATCATCAGCCGTAGTTATGCAGGTTACTATGTGGGATATGGTGATAAACGTACTTGGACGCGTCGGGTGAGTGTCCAATGGACATCGCACGCATTGGGCATTAGGTGGAATCAGGAGTAGTAGTTTTGTAATACAGGGGCCTGTATAATTACTTATATTATTATGGGCCCCAGAACCCTAATTATTCTAATTACTAAGGCCCCTATGTTGTAGTACCCTTATAGATCCCTTATAGTAACCCTTATAGAGCCCTGCAAAGGAACCGTTTAAAGGAATCTTGTTCTAGTTAGGCGACTCCTCGGATCTTGCGACACATGCTCAGCCTGTTGCATTGTCAAGCCCCAAGCCCTAAGTTGCACCAAGAGTTTAGTGATTAAGGTTAAGGTTTAGGGTTTAGGGATGTAGGGTTTAAGGTTTAGGGTTTAGGGGCCCCAAATGCCCCTAACCTTGGTAAAACACTACTGTATATCCATGTTCCGAAATAGATTGCACTTTTGGCCCAGAAAGTAGCTATGCAGGGATTCCTTAAGGCCAAAGTATATAGTATTTGGGTACATGCACCCATACCCCAAGGGTCCAAAGGACCCAATAATTAAGTAGTCGGTTTTAGGATGGTAGTTATGTAGGTTAGATTTTGGAGAGTATATGATTATTAGGTACTTGGACCCTTGGGGATAGGGTAAGCCCAAGGCATGCTTCGCAAGACCCGAACTCCTCAACAAGCTCCGGCTGCCGTTGCTGCGGATGCTCAGAGGTAGACAATGCTGGGCATGAGCGACCACACCCCCAGCCGGCAAACCTCGGCAAACCTTAGACTCTAAAGCAAACGCCGACCTGCAGCTACATGGGTAGTGACTCAAGCTCCCAATCAGCCAGACCGCAAAGCACAGATTTTCATACCATCGGCGGCAGCATGAAACAGGGTATTGCGCAAATACTACTATTTGCTTAAGAAACCCCCAAAAAACAAAAATAATAATCCCTATATTACCCCCATAAGGAATATGTTTTTTATTTTTGGGGGTTCTTAAGCAAATAGTAGAATAGTTTTAGCATGCTAATCATCTTCAGCTCTTCTGGCCACGACTCAGCACAGAAATCTTTGTGAACCCAAGTCCTAAGTCTACTTGGAGCATCAACCCGAACGGCAACCTTCGGAACCGACGGAAGCTAAGATGTCAGTGCTCAGAGACACATCTATAGCAGTTCAGAAGAGGAGCGACATGTTTCCCCATTGCAGCCATACTAGTAACTTGAATTTCACGTCACATGCCGGACGACAGATTACATAGCATCGGCCGCTTTCGGACGAGAGTTCGCCATGTCGTCGCCTGTGGCTTTGCCGGTGCAAGCTCCCACATCAAGCGGCTAGCCGTCACGGTTTAGGGTTTAAGGAGTTTAAGGTTGTAGTGTTGAAAGGAAAAAGCATCAATATTGCTAGCTACCACAGTTTTTGCCCCTCTGATACAGTATGGCTTGAGATTATGGGTTGACCCAGGCGTGATAGAATTAGACTAAGAAACGACCTCATAAGCTTTGCCTTAACCCCAAATGACCTACCTTTTTAAGGACTTGTATAATATAAAGAAATCATTTTAGGGAAGCCTCAAAAAGGTAGGTTCCTTAGGGTCCAGGTACTGCATTGGCTTTTAAACAAGAGCCCTTCCAATTCTGAACCTATTGCTTTTTGTATTTGCTTAGTGCCTTTATGACCAAACATGGACCGGACAACTCTGGTAACTCTGGACATCGTACGTTTCTCGACGGAGGATTGCCATCTCAATCCTAGACGAAAAAGCCCCGAAAGCCATCCGACCGAATCTCCTAACAGGGGCCTCAACAATATAAATGCGGTTGTCGGGTATAATATATTATAGATACAGTTCTATGTATCGCAGTATACTGTGGTATGCTCTACTACCATTGTAACATATTGGCAACTCTATCTAGCTACTGTTAGTTCTTCAGGATAAGCCCTAACACAAAAAACAAAAACATGGATGTTGTAGGCATCAGGTCATGACAGGTTGCTTGCACCCGTGACTCTTCTCACTATGGGAGTCTACTGGCAGTAAAACCGGTTATCCAAAAGAACAACGAATGGAAACCATTCAGGTCCAGGTACTGTAAGCCTAGCGTTCCATTTTTTGTAGAACTGGCCTCAGCTCTACAAGGAAAGCTGCCTAGGCCCATTTGGAGCACTCTCAAAACACCGTCCTAACCTCCCCTAAAATCCTGAACCCCAAATTACCGTAACCCTGGCCGAAACCTTAAACGCTCAACCCTAAACTCTAAGCCCTACCCAGACACCCCAACTACACTCTAACATACCCCAAATGCTCACTATTAAGGGCCTGGAGGACTCTATTAAAGGGCCCTTGGGGGGTCCTGGTAAGGTAGAGCCCAGAGCACCCACCAACTTACCCCTGGTTAGTAGGGAATGGAAGAATGGTGGTAGTAGTAGTAGTAGTAGTAGTCGTCGTCGTAGTTATGATTATACCCCATGCCTCCATTCCCTACTAACCAACGGCAAGCCAAGGTGGCCCAGTTCGCGTTATGCGGAAGCTCGATCGAGGGCAGGCGTCGCCTTGCAGGGCTTGGGGTTTTCGGAGGCCTCAAAAGGTAGGATGAAGGCAGGTGGCATATTCCCAAATAAGAGTCCTTATATAAGGGATCCTTAATCCCACCTTCCTTCATCCCACATTGTGAGGCCTCCGAGGTTCAGGTAATTTAGGTTGCTTCGGCCCTTAGGGCTTATAGAGTTTAGGGCTTTGGGTTTAGGGGTTTACAGGGTTTAGGCTTTGGAGCTTAGGGCTTCAGGTTTAAGGGTTCGGAGCTTAGGGCTTCAGGTTTAAGGGTTGGGGGTTTAAAGTTCTTTTGTGTTTAGGGTTTAGGGTTTAGGGTTTAGGGTTCTGGACCGCGGCGGGTGTCCTTACAATTTCCGGGCAGAACGCGTCCCGCGGACGTCCCGGCCCGACCCTGCCACCCAAGCAGTTTGATACACAGAGTAAAGCAATGAATCTGTCTGTCTGGTGCTGACTAGGGAACGGGGGAATGGATCCCTATGATAGTCCCTTCCTAAGTAGTATATACATTGGCCTTAAAGCAGTCCCTATATAGGTACATTGGGGCCAAAAAATATGCTATTTGGGTACATGGACCCTTAGGGTTAAGGGTCTCAGAAGCAGACGAAGCAGAAGGAGTCCTGCAACTGTAATCCTTAGGAATTATTAGAGTGGAGTGTAGCACTCTAGCCTCTCTGGCACTAAATTACTAAAACTACAACTTAAGCCTCTCATCGGATGAGGGCATCAGTTTAGATCCTTGCACACTGACCCTTGGGTTCTTTATGCGGTGTAGGGCATCTGGTTGGGCGTCCAAGCTTACCCATAGTCGCCATTGTAGTTCCTTTTTGGGGCTACCTTATAGCTATAAGATCCTTTACATTCCGTTGGTTAAAGAAAAAAGGAACCACAATGGAGACTATGGGTAAGCTACACCATGAACCGCAAGCCTCGAAGCAACTTGACTCTGCCCCGTTCAGACCTGGTGTGTCCCTAGCCAACAACGGGCGGACGCTGGTACTGAGGCGGGTTTCCGGGTTAGGGTTAGGGTTTCGAGTGTAAAGGTTTAGGGTCTACGGGTTATGCTGGGACGGTTTGTGGTTTAGAGCTTCCCCCAAGGGTCCAAGTACCTAATAATCATATACTCTCAAAATCCTGACCTACATAACTGCCATCCTAAAACCGAGTACTTAATTATTGGGTCCTTTGGTCCCTTGAGCTTCGGGGAGTATTGTTTCTGAGGTCTAGTATTCATTATTATGCTCCTCTGTGCTTTGAGAGGCTCCGATTCCCGACTTAGGGTTGAATGCTTTTTTTCGGGTTTAGGGCATAGGGGGTTTAGGGTTTAGGGGGTTTAGGGTTTAGGGGATTTGGGGTTTGGGGGTTTTAGGGTTTAGGGGGTTAGGGGTTTAGGGTTTAGGGGTTTTAGGGTTTTAGGGTTTAGGGTTTAGGGGTTTAGGGTGTTCAGGGTTTAGGATGTTTAGTGTTTAGGGTTGCAAGTTGTGTGGTTTCGCGTAAGATTCTGGCTTATGTTTGGCCTGACTAACTGGTACTATTGCTCCTCAGATTCCCGAATATCCGTACTAGTATACGCCCCCCCCCCCCCCCCCCCGCATAATTCTAGTCTAATTGCTTAAGGCCTCTTTTTGTTGGATACTGTCCTGGCATGACCATCGTACCATCATCGCGGTGATCCGAACCATCGACGTGCTGCTCATGTGTCGTTGAACATGTACAAGTGTACGTGACTGTACATACGTACAGACAAAATGGATGGATGGATGGATGGATGGATGGATGGTTGGATGGTTGGATGGTTGGATGGTTGGATGATGGTTGGATGATTGGATGGTTGGATGGTTGGATGATGGTTGGGTGATGGTTGGATGATGGTTGGATGATGGTTGGATGATGGTTGGATGATGGTTGGATGATGGTTGGATGGTCGGATGGTTGGATGAATGATGGATGGATGTGTGAATATGCGAAAGGGTGAGTGTGTATGTATGTATATGTGTACGTACGTATATATGTGTGGACGCACGAACGAATGCGGGAATGAATGGGTGAATGATCAAATGAATGTACTTCGGCATGCAGACCTGCATGCATGTGTCTGTGTGTTATCAATGCTAAATCAGCCGAAGTACCTTGTAATTGCATTTTGACTTCATAGCCCGCACTAAACCGTTTCTTCAATTCCAATTTCGTTGCCTAAACAGCCACCAGTAGTTGGGGACCACAAGGGCTCACACCCAAAAGATTTTAGGGTCGGTTTAGGGTTTAGGGTTTAGGGCCTTCTAGGGTTCAGGGCGTCTGGGGTTTAGTATGTCTGAAACGTCCAAAACACCTCAGAATTAGGGTTTGCACGAGCTTCCATTCTGGTTGCGGCTATAAATATGAGGAGGCCCCTATACACCTCCGATCCTCAAAATCCATCTCGTGCAGAGGAACGCCCCTTGACTGGCTTGGCGCAAGCTCGCGGCATAGGCGTGGGGGGCTGGTTAGAACGTAATCAGCGTTGAATAGCCTAAGGCTGCGGGTAGCCCATACATGGTCTTTATGCCGTAAAGCCTTGAAGTGTCAGTCCGCGGAGCTTTAGGGATAGGGTCATTCAGAATATCCGGGGCGTTGTGGGCTCAAGGACATGCTTGTGGAGCTGTGGAGCTTGGGACTTGTGGTTCAGGATTTAGGGCCCTGAAGGGTTTAGTGCTTATAGGGGTGTAGAGTTGCTTGTCGGCAGCAACTTGTTCACAGATATGCACTCGGAGGCTACATCCGGCGGCGAGGCCCATCAAAATTTCCAAGGTATTGCATTGTCTCGCAATGGATTTGTTGTCTGGTGTACCGCAGCTGGTCCGGCTCTGTGCGTAAAACAGCCGTATCTTGGACGACATGATTGTCATGAGGTACTCTTCAAGGAGAACCCGTTGACGTTGCAGTTGCTGCCAGGCCAGATCCGTCAGAGCGGGGTAACATCACGGCCCCAACAAGGCTACCAAAAAGGATGTGGGCGTGCAGTGCATGCTGGCACCGTTGCCGCCGGTTGGACCGCCGCCGGTTGTTGCGATCGATGCGGGAACAAACACTTAAATTCAGCACTACAAAACAAGTACCAACAGCAGCACTACACACGCAAGCAGGTATCCCGCTCGACTTTTGAAAACACCGCCCGAAAGCCAAACGAGCTCAAGACTACGCGAAGCCCTTCGAGGGAAGGGTCAGGGACTTAAGGAGGCTAGGATGCCCAGTAGTACCCTTATTCCCTTTTTGTAGTCCTAGGTTCCTTATAAAGTTACCCAATACCAAAAAGAGAGGCCTTTTTATTCTTAGGTTACTGGGCATCCTAGGAGGGGTTCAGAGCTGGGAAGCCAACACGCTAAATCCTATCAACTTCTATTATGAGAAAAGGTGTGTGGGGTAGACTTCCCCGTAACTGCAGTAAGGAATCCCGAGGACCAGCAGTGTTAATTGCTCGGGTGTACATGAGCTGCTCCGGCCCAATAATCCGAAAGGTTTCTAGCAGACCACACCTGAAAACTCAGGGAACTCAGTAAGTCAGCGCGTGGCCTCTTGCTATTTTGCTGGGAAGGACCGCTTAAGCCCAGCCAAGGTGCTGAGAACCTTTCTAGTGTCCCCTTCACAGGTTCCTCAAGGATACTAAATGAGGATACTAGAATCTAGTATCCGCATAGTATCCTGGAAGAACCCGCGAAGGGGCCCCTGCAGTATTCCTAAAGGAACCCATCTCCGAACCTTAGATCTTCTAGAGTATACCGACCCCGGTAGACCATACAGTAGAAGCCAGAAAGTTGGAACATCATTATCCTCATGCCCTTAAAGTAAAGTATAAGGGATCCTAGCACTAATCCTCCTAAATCCATGTTCCAACTTTCTGGCTTCTACTATAGTTAGGACCTAAGACCTGAGACCCTTAGACTCTTAGACTCCACTCGAGTTTCAATACTCAGCCCACCAGGATTGCCAAGTAGTCCCTGAAGCCACATGGGGGTTTAAGGGTTTGGGGTTCAGGCTTTAAGGTTTAGGGGCGTAGGGTTTACGAGTGTAGGGTTTATGGAAGTTATGGCGGTGTCACACAAATGCAGCGTCAGGATACCTTGGACCAACTTCACTGCTCAGGTCTTGGGGTTTATCCTTAACCCTAAACCCTATCATGTTTAGATTAGTATGCCAGTGCGTTTGAGCGGTGTCCTCAGCACGGTGATCGCTGGTAGCGACCTCTTACCAGTAAGAGGCATCTTCAGGTCCCATCGATGAGGGTTTCGGGTTTGACCGGGTCCCCCCAGGTTTTGCGGATTGTTGACTAGGGTTTGTAATAGAATTGCAGGGGGAGGGTCATCTGTTATTACAGCACATGGTTTTCGCAACATGTTCAACAGGTGCACGGATGAGCGTATGCTACTTGCCCTAAACCGTCGAACCAAACTATGGAGCGGGCATCGCGAAGCTTTTGTAACTAGGAAGGTTACCTTTAACCGCTCTTGGGTTTTCGTCATAGCAGAAGTACAAGGCCAGCCTTTGCGGGGCCAGGCGTGTTAGCAACTACTGTAGCAAACCGAACCTTGCACCCGCACCCGCCATCCAACCCACCAAAACCCAATCCCCCACCTCAAGCATAAAACAGCCCCGAGATTCATTAAGCCCTGCATGAAGCCCTCAAAGCCTGCTACAATTAGGGTTTAGGGTTTGGGGTTTAGGGTTTAGGGTCTACAAGTATCCCAAGAAAGCAAAACTAAATCCAAGACTCAGTGAAGCCACTTCAGGTGGCCTGGTACGAGCACCACGGGTTGGTGACAAAATCCAGGCTGGCAGTGGCTTCCCAACAGTTTTGAAAATCGGCGGCTTGGATGTTGGTTTGGGATTTTGGGGTTCAGGGGTCGGGCGGTTCAGCGCTTTTGGGGTTTGGGGTTTCAGAGTATAAGGCTTACAGGATTGCTCACGGGATTTTGCTGTTCGGGTTTCAAGGCTTTCGGGCTTTAGGATTTAAGGTTTCGGGGTTTTGGGGAGGGGGGGGGGGGCGGGGTCGGGGGACCCTAAACCCTAATGTGTTTGTGTCTGTAGCGCCTAGGCCCTGGCTTGGAGAAAGAGCATGATGGATGAAGGGGCTTTATAGGTCTAGGGTTTGGGATATGAGGTTTGGGGCCTAGGGTTCAGGATTTAGAGTTTAGGGGTTTTGTTGGGAGGTAAGACAGGGTCGCAAATATGAAACATGGGGCGTGGGGTTGCGTGTAATCCGCTGAACTTCAATGGGGAACGTCTATCATTTCAGGACTTCAAATTATAGAACTATACAGTGGGTTCGTCCTTTTGGGGTTTCGGCATGAAGCTGATGACCATTGTAGACCCAGACCCCCGGGAGGATCCAAAAAGTAGATCCCTTCATGGGAAGTCCTATAAAGTACCCTTAGTAGTATAGGGCCCCAGATTAGGGGATCTACTTTCTAGATCTTTAGAATGAACTTCTTGGATCTCCTGGGAGGTTGGGTTTGAAGCGTGAATTTCATGATCAGCCAGGGTTTAGGGTTTACTGTGAATCCCAGAAAGTTGGAACATGGGTTTGGGATGAATAGTGATGGGATCCCCTATACTTTGCCTCAAGGGCATGAGGATAATGATGTTCCAACTTTCTGGCTTCTACTGTAGGGCTGAGGGACGTGTTCCTGCATCCTCAGAGTGAGCGCGAAGCCTCAAAGCCCTAGTTTGGAAATATGTTTTAAATATTTGCTTTTAGCTCTAATTGTTTTTTGTTTGTTGTTTTTTTTATTTTTGCCCTAGTTTGGAAAAGGCCTGAATTTCAAGATGACTGAAAATACTTAAACCCGAACACCCGAAGGCCAGCAGGTTCCTACATTATTCTAGTACCCTTATAGATCCCGAAAAGTAACCCCTTTAGACCCCTTAAAAAGAAGAAAAACAGCCCGAATAACACCAACCTTTAAACCCTAAACCCTAAACCCCTAACCCCTAAACCCCTAAACCCTAAACCCCTAAACCCTGAACCCTAAACCCTAAACCCCTATATAAACCCTAAACCCAGCCCAACCTCACCTCAACACCTGGAGGCTTGGAGCAGCTCCAGGGACAAGTGGCTGGATGGCAGCGTCGAGGCAGTATTGGAGTGTGTTGTCTAGGGTTTTGGATTTAGGGTTTAGAGTTTAGCGTTTACGGTTTAGGGTATCGGAGTTTGTTGTTTAGGGTTTATAAGGGTTTAGAGTGAAGGGTTTAAGTAGGGTTTAGGGTACTGGAGTTTGTTGTATTTCTCGTTGCTTTACACGTCTTGCTTAGATGCCGCCGTGGCCAACTGATGAGTTCATTGCTTGGTTACTCAATTCTAAGCAGAAAATGCGAAAGCAAGCAAGGAAGGACATGAGTAATTTGGCAAGCTTCTGAGTAGATAGGTACCGAAGCAGGCCAGTGAATAGGTGAGTAAGTGCATGAAGTGCTGCACAAAGGAACTATTGACTCTCAATTAATGAATGATGTGGATTTGTATGCCCGAGCCGCCATTAGAGCCTCACATCCGTAACCCCCGCCTCCCACCTAGAGAGTCATATCCTACCTGTTTCTTAGGGTAGTTACTTGCTTGTCTACAAAACAGATTGTAACGATAAAGCTAGGCACCCAAAAAGAAGGAAGGGTATGACCCCTCCGACAGCGCGAAACCGGGTAGTCTTAGGCCGCAAACTTTTCGGCCTCGCAGCTTCGACTGCTGGCCTCAGCTTTACACTCTGGTTTTAGGGCTTAAAATTCAGGGACAAATCGTCGATTGAGGTGACTTGCCTTCATGTTCGTGGTTTATCTAGGTTCTACGAAGGCAATCCCAGAAAATCGGCAGCAACCCCTGCATCCAGGGTGGTGCTGTTCAGATGCCAGTGCCGGAGTTTTCGTCGAGTGCCCTTCGATTCGCATGCTGTTCGTAAGCCGCAAGGATGGGCATGGAGGTCTTAAGGGAGCTCCGCGGTAAATACAGTGAAGGCCAAAATGTCCACCATGTTGGTACGAATGTTTTGGAATTTTGAACGTGTGCGGCTCGGGCCCTCAGTTCAACGACCGCGCCGCCATCGTCTATGCCGGGGGCACATACCAGCCTCCTGGCGGCGGAGGAAGCTCTCAGCAACAAGAGGCTATGGACACTACGGTCGCTGAATCGACCCCTTCAGTCATCAGAAATCCTTTACTTGAAGCCACAAATCGTGCAGACAGAGCCTTCAATGGAGGAGGAAGGCAAGGCGACCCCGTCTGCTTCGCCAGAGGCTCTGGAGGATCAGCACCTTCGCACTGTGGCAAGGCAGCGGAAGCCTTCGCCACAGCAAATCCCAAGCATCCTTGCCTCTACCTCTTGTCATTGCATAGGGCTCGGGGGATAGATTCTGGAGAGCTTCGTTGCTTATCCCGATCCCCCCTAAACCGTTACCCCTAATTAAACCCTTAACCCCTAAACCCCCAAACCGCTAAACCCTGAACCTCTAAACCACAAACCCCCAAACCCTAAACCCTAAACCCATAAACCCTAACCTTAAATATCCTTAAATGAAACCCAAAGCCCTCAACAGGTTCTCTGGACCACAGCACTGAATGGCCGCCAAAATTAATCCGAAAGTCAAGAGCCTTCGGTCCTCGCGCACACTCCTGTCATAGGAGGCCAAAAGGGGTTTTAGAATATGGGGCTTCAGTAGGGATTAGGGTTCCCACAATAGGGTTCATACTAAGGAATCCCTACCCGAAGAATCTTAAACCCACCTTCTGGCCTCCTATCACAGAATCCTAGTGTTGCAGGTTGGGTATAGGGTTTCGGGTTTAGGGGTAAAGCGAAACCCTAAACCTGAACAAAACCCTACGCCTCGGCTGTCTAGCTCCCCAAGCACCAGGATGTGCTGAAAGAGACAGTGTCCATGAGCGGCCACCGTATGCCTCGAGGACGGACACGAGCGTGGAGTGCGTGCGATTCTCTGATCAAAGATTGTATGACCACGTCTGTCGCAAGGACTGTAGAAGTACTGGTTTACTTTGTCACCTTGTTTGTTATTGTAGATTGTCTTAGGTCTTTTAATTTGCATGTTCTGCCTACACTACTCTGGCCATGACGAAGCAGTAGGTTAACCAAACAGTTGAGAGGCTACATCGTCATACATCTTCAGTTTCCCAAGGTCCATGCAGCATAGACTTTGGTTGAGACTTGTAGGCTAAGTGTAGGTTCTATTCGGATTACAGGCAGTTAAGTGTACCTCATTATGTCGGGGTCGTTTGAGAAAGGATCCTATTGAATGTTGCCTGGTTGTTCTGGCAGGTAGCATCGGGTAGCTGTGCGTGGCCCTGAATTGTAGGGAGGGCTTAAGTAGTTTTCATGTCTGCCGAAAGATCCTTTCCTTTGTGGTCTATGTTGGGGGTTTCATTCCTTGTGAGGTTCCCATGAGATATACATGGGCGGAGATATACATGGGCGGTTGTCAATATTCGGATCCCATTATAATACGGCACCTAATATTTAGGGTACCCAAAAAGGGACCCGAATTTTGATAACCACCCACATATCGGCGCCAAGAATTGAGGGGCTGACGTGACAATTGTGAAGTTCTCGAGACACATGGAAGCGTAAGGCCCCTAAACCCTTTCCTTTTTTTGGTTTAACCAAATATATAATTAGGATCCTATAAGGTAACCCCAAAAAGAAACTACAATGGAGACTATAGTCAAAGGCGAAAAGGAGGGACCCTTAATGGGGACCCCTACCCTATAATGGGCCACAAAATGGGTATATAATCGCTATATTAAGGGTATATACCTAGGAGTCCTTATTAAGGGTCCCTCCTAATCCCCCTTTGATATAGGTAAACCCGAAACCCAACACCCTACCTATATAGTCTCCATTGTAGTTCCTTTTTTTGGTTTAACCAAATATATAATATTAGGATCCTATAGGGTAACCCCAAAAGGTATTCCAAAGGAGACTATAGGTAAACCCGAGACCTGAACCTCAACACTGGCAGCCCTAAACCTCTTAGAAAGGGGCTTACAGCTCGGTTAAACGTCGAGAAAGAAAGAACTTCTTAGAGCTCGCATAATGGCGGCGCTGGCTAGTCCGCCATTCAGAGGAACAGACTCTAGGCTTGTTTTTTATAAGTTATCTTTCTACCGTTCGCATGTAGAATACGATGGCTGTGCGTTCGAGGCCTTGGGTTTAGGTTTAGGGCCTGCGCCGGGTGCTGCTAGGGCGGCTTCTCCCCAGACATCCTATTAATTCAAGACGCCTCTTTGAGATGGAACCACTGTTTTATTTTGTTGTGCCACACTGTCCAGGCCCAGCAATTCCAGGTAATTAATCCCTAGACCATAGGCTGTAAATCCTAAACCCTAACAAGCATGGGTCGTGCCGAGCTTCTGAGGTGCACACCCCTGTACATCCGGTCTTGTTGACACGTGATTCCCCCGGGATTCTAGAATACACGATTGCTAACATAAATACCTCCCGCTTTAACCCTAGGCCCTAGGTCTCTCAAACTCTGGCTATCCAAGCTCCTACACCGGTGGACCCTAAAGCACCAAAAGCCCTGAATCCCGAAACCCCTACAATATCGTACTAGGTTCCCCAGCAGTACCCTTTGACCCTTGGTCTTTTTGGATTCCCTTTTCAAGAGCATGTAGGAGCAAGGGTACGCTATTACTCAGAGGCTAGTGGGGAACTTAGCCTTTAAGGCCCCGTAAGGGCTTAGAGAGCCGATAGAGAATCCCATATTGCCCATTTCGTTCAGAGTATGAACTTTGGGACCTATTAGGGTAATTGCTTGATGCGCCGCAATCCACATTGTAAGTATATAGGGCAGAACACTATACTATAGTACGTTTCAATTAAAATGGTACAATATAGTACAACATACTACAGTATAATATGATATAGTATCATACGCTTTAAGAGAGTACGATGTAACATCGATAAACCTATTAAAGGGAACTCCAGAAAGTTGGAATATGGTTTCAGGGTAGGATACCTTATAATTTACCATAAAGGGCTTAGGGTAATCATATTCCAACTTTCTGGCTTTTACCTTAGTGGAAGTGGTTGTCTGGAGTTCTACTGACCCAGGCCCCCTCGTATTACATTCACTGCCCTGCAGGCGCCGTGAAGGTGCAGCTGACCTTGGGATCTCCGCAAGGCTTGCCTTGACCGCCAGGGCTCCTTTAACCGGGTTCGTGCCTTGGTGATTTAAATTCCCAAAGGGGCCAAAGTACTTGTATAGTGGAATGTAGGGTTTCCATATTAGGAATTTCTATTATGATTTGGGGAAGTATGCCCCATAGCAGTACCTGGGACCCTTTGGGATTAAGTTTCCATAATAAGGAAACCAACTTAGTTACTATAGATCCCTATCTTAAAAATTAATTCCTTAACAAAAGCCAAGTTAAGGGCATACCTGTAAGAGCTTCCGTTCAGGGTGCCTCTAAGGCGCTCCTTTATGGGTTCCGGTACCCGAACCAGGGTCCGCAGGCACTTGATACTTAGGTTCTTGAGGTTTAGGGTTTAGGGTTCAGGGTTTAGGGTTCGGATATAGTAGACTTGCAGGTTAGTATTTGGGAGAGTAGGCGAATAGGTACTTGGACCCTTGGGGGCTCCCGTAGGGGTTCCTTTAAAGGTTCCTTTGCGGCATATGCAGATGCAAGTGCTTGTGTAGACCCACACGACACACCCTATACTTACACTTGTCTGGAAAACTTTGAGGTTCAGAACCCTGAACCCCAAGTAAGTCGAGCCTAGGATGCCCAGTAGTACCCTTATGCCCTTTTTGTAGTCCTAGATTCCTTATAAAGTTACCCAATACCAAAAAGAGAGGCCTTTTTATTCTTAGGTTACTGGGCATCCTAGCCAAGTAAGTCGAGCGGTTCAGGGCAGCGCATGTACGAGATGATCACCCCGGAGCGATGTTCCACGAAGTTGCGATTAGCGCTCAGGGCCGCTTGGTTGCAACCCTCTCGGGTTCTGTTGCTTCAAGTGGGTTTAGGGTTCAACGAGTAACTGAGTAATTAGGTAACATTTTCCCTTTTGGGGTTTATATGCTCGTACTATAATTTAAACGCTTATCCTGTTTTGGGCTCGGGTACTGAGCCCTTTCGCTTGGAGGTTTTGGGGTTGTGTTTGGTGTTTTGGTGGGCTACTGGTTTTCAGGGGCTTTGGGCCAGGGCTGGGATTTGCTCCGAGGTACTTTAAGGGTCAGCTTAAGGGATGCACTGTAGGAAGCTGTCCGTGAAAAAAGCACATCTGCAAATGTACTTGTATGTATGTATATATGCATTATATATACATATATATACACATATACATATATGCACAGACAGATGCAGAGAGTCCTGTGCGGATTGTACAGATCGGTCCCATGGTTTTCTTGTGTTGCGCCGACATTCGGGGTTTGTAGTGTCAGAGTTTCGAGATTGTCGGGCTGGAGCTAGGGCATTAAGTTCCCGGTTCGGGTGTGGAGTGTGTGTGGCTTAACATTGTCGACAATACTGAAGCAACACTTCAACAGATTTTTCTATCGCTTCGGCAGTTTCAGCCGTAAACCTCCAAACCCTAAATCGTCAACTCCAAATACCTACACCCCTCATGCAGCGAACCCTTCGGCTTTCGTTGTGATGTAGGACGTAGGAATCGCAGAACTAAGCATAGCGACCTTGCTTCAGACTGAGGCATCCCTTTCACCAACTTTGGGCCGTTCGTTTTTTTCTGAGGGTTTAGGATTTAGGGTTTACCTAGATCCCCAAAAGTAGGTAAAATAATGGTCCAAAACCTATAAAGGGCTATTACTCTACATACTTTTGGGGTCCTGGTAGGGTTTGGGTCTGGCGTTGGAGTTCGGGTATTGCGTGGCTGGGCTTCGGACCCTCAGAAACCGCCACAGGACCACCCTAAAGGTCAAAGTATTCACGTAGCATATCAGGCTTTTGTCATTAGTCAGGATAGAGTGCCCGGGTATATAGTATAGTGAGTATAGTATAACTAGGATGCCCAGTAGTACCCTTATTCCCTTTTTGTAGTCCTAGGTTCCTTATAAAGTTACCCAATACCAAAAAGAGAGGCCTTATTATTCTTAGGTTACTGGGAATCCTAGATAACTTTATACGCACTCTGAGGTAATGCTATCATCATTGTTCAGGCCTTTGTATTACTTAGGCCCAAATCAGGTAGCAAATAAGCCTAAACCCGACCCAGAAAACGGCACGCGTTTAAACAGGGCTTTACACGGGATCTTAATTTAGAGAAATACCTTTATGAGAGCCACGCTGATGGGTTTCTTTCTGATGTTTGTCTTGCAGTGTTCTTCCAAGAGGCAGGTTTCCGTGTGAGGTAGAATTTGAATGAGCCCGCTTCATGGTTGCTTTCCACTTTGACCCCACAACTTCTATAATATTCCCTTACAGTAAACCCAAGAAAGTTGGAAACCGGAGTAAGGTCAAATAGTGCTGGGATTCCCTATATATTACTGTTAAGATTGAGGCTATGGGGTTTCCAGCTTTTGGGCTTCTACTGTAAAGCAGGCCCAATCTTACGTAGATTGTCAGATTACAGATTAAAGATCCTTGAGCAGCGGAGGTCACTGTGGTTGCGCCTGGCGCCGGAACCGGATTGAACGGCGAAGTTTACGAAGGTTTAAGCCCGGGTCCCAAAAGAACCTGACAGTTCACCTGACGTGTTTACCTGGAATTTAAGGAACCTACTTTTTTTTAGGGTTCCCTAAGATGATCTCTTTATCTTAGTCTTTAAACAGGCAGGTTACTTGGTGTTAAGGCGGGGTTTAGAGTTTCGCTAAGCGTTCTTAAGGGGGAGTTGAAGCTGTTCTGCATTAGGGTGTTGGCTTCATGTGCACCAAAGGATAAACCTGAAAAGCCCGAAACTCTACACCCGCTGGTAGTCTGGAGTAAACAGAGCCTAAACTCAAAGGGGGAAAGGAGGGACTCTTAATGGGGACCCCTACCCTATAATGGGCTTTATAAATGGGTATATACTAGCTATATTAAGGGTATATACCCAGGGGTCCTTATTAAGGGTCCCTCCTTTTCCCCTTTGATAAACCGGGCCGAAACCCCAAACCCGTCAACCCAAGGGTTTGAACGAAATCTTGGTGCATTCCAGCGCTTAAACCGGCGCGGGGCCAGAAGTGTCGGCCTACATGTAGGGGCTTGTTTTAGAATAGGGTTTGCGGGTATACTATACTATATAAGTATAATAAGGAAGTCCCAAAACCCTATTCTAATTAGTAAGGCTCCGACAATTAGGTTGTTGCAGGGACTGCGTTCTCAAAGTCAAAAGGAGAGTGGTCGCAGTTTCTGTCGCGGCCTTCGGCAGCGTCAAGAAGCACGGCACGACGAATCTTACCTTTGGTTAGTAGGGAATGGAAGAATGGTAGTAATAGTAGTTATACTTGTACCCCATTCCTCCATTCCCTACTAACCAAAGGTAAGGAATGGCATCGTCGGAGGCCATTTTGGCAGTCATGCTACGCGGGTTCTCCGGGCTCCTGAACGGCAAGATGGGTGCCTTCAATGGGGTCGACTCTTGAGATGCAAAGAGATCCCAATACCCCTTCATCAAGGAAAAGATACCTGAAATTATGGGGGCCTCAATGTTATGGTGGTTAAGGTATACCTGTAGCCTGAAAGGCCTACCCTTTTGTGGGTCTTCCAGAATAACCTAGATCTTGATCCGAAAGTTAGGTTTTACACCCAAAGGTGCGTATTTTCATAGAGACCTACATTTTCCAGGATGCAGATTCTGAGTGATGAGAAAGGGCCACAAGTAGGATGTTTTGAGCTGTGCCTTGGAAAGAACGCTCTTTCCAGAGCTTTCGTTTGGGCTCATTGGAGCCTCTGCTGGGCCTTTGGGGACGGTTCAGCTGGCCGGGCACTCATATGAAGAGTTGAGCATGCATGCTATTTGTCATCATGCAGCCAAGCAAGACTGATGAATGTTGACTTTTGCGTGCTCATGGATTAGAACTTTTGGCTTTGCAGTGCTCTCGAACGGGCTTCATACGTAGGTATTGCGCAAGATGCCTTCGTTGCGCGGGCTTGCGGAGATGTGGGAGCAAGTGTCCTCAGTCCGGGCACGTGTTCGGAGGGTCGGATCTATTTTCGATCGGACCGATGGACTCCCGCACGCCAATGTCAAACAGTGCGGGAAATATCAGGATGTGCTTGAGCCGTTGATCAAGGCTATCTTGACGTGGCCACGAAATGCTGCTGGCAAGATCCAGGTGTGCTCTGTCTTCCAAACGGAGGCTGAGTGACTGGGATTGTATAATCAATTGCAGACTGCATGTTCGGTGCTGAAGTCACGCATATATCACAATACTTATAACTCGATGGTAACCGAGGCTTGCGAAGCTGTACCGGCTTTGCAAAGTGCAAACGGAGCCGAAACAAGTGAAAGCAGAAGCCTGGCTCTGCAAGAAGTTTGTGGTCCTCCTCAAGAGGAAGAGGCAGCGTGGCCAAGTTCCACGGAATGACGCGTTCCAGTACCTGTTGCAGTTCATCCCCGGCCAGGATAGATCTTTTGCTGTCACGTGTATATAGAGACTCCTTGTTTGTGCGTGGTGGCTTGTTTTGGTTGCTTGGATCCCGCCCGCAGGATGGAGATGATGATGATGATGCTGGAGAGTCTGATGCAGGGGACGCAGGCATGACTGGGAATGATTGAAAACAGCTTCTCATCAGATGTGTGCTGTCATGCATTCATTGCTGTGTGTTCTGCTTGTAGATCACTGATGGCCAGGTTCCACGGAAGATGAAACATCCGTGCACGACAGCGATGTCGAGCTGTTGTCCGATGGTGAGGACAAGGAAAATCCTGATAAGGATGAGAGTGCCTTCGCTGAGACACAGGTGGATACGCAGGTGGATGACGACTGCGAGATTCTTGATGTGGCCAACACGGGTGAGGCCGAGGAGGTCGCAAGGCCTTCCAATCCTGCGGAGGTGGCATCCGAAGATGTTGCTGATCCGCCACCACCGGCTCCGGAGGGTTCCGGGCGATCACTTCGCAAAGGCAAGCAGCAACATTTCGACAATGATGTCATGGATGTGGATGAAATGGAGGAGCTGTCATGTGATGCGTGTGATCGAAAGTTATCCAAATGTCACTGCATGCGGCTTCGCCAGCTGAAGCAGACGATCGCTACCTTGAAGAGTGTGCAAGCAGCGAGAAAGAGGCCCCGAGTTGAACTTCATATTGGCTTCTAATCTTGCATGTTTAATATGCTGATGGCAGTTCCGATTTAGGTTTCCCAGTGCTGCTGTCAAGTTGTGATTGTGTGCAGGAGCCATTTGCTGAAGGGTGCCAGAGTCAAGGCCTCCGGAGAGAAGGCTGCTGAGGATTCCCGATCCAGTGGGGCTTCTGGTGACAAGCTGCCCAGTGAGGTCACAGCTCCCGATGACAAGCCCGGTGAGGTCCCAGCTCCCCATGACAAGCCCGATGAGGTCCAAGATGTGGATGATAGGTCCAGTGAGGTCCCAGCTCCCAATGACAAGCCCAATGAGGTCCAAGATGTGTATGACAAGTCCAGTGAGGTCCCAGCTCCCAGTGACAAGCCCAATGAGGTCCAAGATGTGGATGACAAGTCCAGTGAGGTCCCAGCTCCCAGTGACAAGCCCAATGTGGTCCCATGTGACAAGCCAGGTGGGGCTTCGCCAAACAATGTAATTCAGATACTCATATTACATTGATGTACAATGAGATAGAGTCGTGAGTAGCCGTGTTACTGTATGTGTGATATATGGATCTGTCTACCTATCCATCTATGTATACCTATATATAGAAAGATAGATAGCTAGTGTACTTATATATATATATATGTATCATGTAACTGTGTTGGTTGAAGACAAGTTATTCTGAGGTTTGTATGTAATATATGTTAAAGTTGTAAGTTGTGCACTCTGAAGAAAGGTGCTGCAACAGTTCCCACCCCTCGAGCTGCAGCTCGCGATGATGATGAAACCCAGCTCGTTGATGGACCGACCATGGATGGGGTTGCCATGCTTTGGAAGAGTGCCGAGCAGCTTTCAGACGAGTATGGGTTCAATCCACCAGACTTTGTTCCTTGCCTGAAATGACATGAGGGTGTGACTGTTGAAGTTGTGTCACATGTCTAGATCGTCATGCAAAACACAAAACTCGTGTGTTGTTGTATCAGGTTTCTCGCCGTGGGCAGCTTGCTGTTCGGCAGAACATCGCCGCTGAGGCGGCGGATTGTGAGGATGCAGCTAGTGGGAAAAAGGGTGGCAAGAAGGAGAAGCAGAAGAATGGGCCAAAGATCCTCAAGCGTCCGGCTGCTTGTTCTCTGGCCTCACCGAAGAGGGCAAAGCATGATGAGAAGGAAGAACAGATGGAGCCGGAGGGTGATGCTGGGGAGCCATCTGCCTCTGAGGCCGGGGTTGGGGCAGTCGACACGAAGCCGAAGGCCAAGGGCAGGCCCAAGGCTAAAGCCGGGGCTAAGAAGGACGCCGACGGTGGGAACAAGAAGCGCAAGTCACCGGCTGATGAGGAGCCTGACAATGCCACAGTCTATTTTGAGGCTGAGGATGTGCCACGCCCAACCTCATCACCATCCCCCGAGGTAGAGCCTGAGACCACTGCAAATGTGGCCCCCGGCCGTGGACGGGGCCGAGGACGTGGCCGAGGACGGGGTCGCCAAGGACGGGGTGGTGCTGTGGATGGTGATGAGCCCGTTGCTAGCAAAGCCGGGAGAGGTGGTAAGAGCTCTGGCAAGGGCAAGAGCCAAAAGCAGGCCAAGGCTCCGGCTGAGGCTGTGGATGAAACGAAGGATGTCAAGTCCGGATCCAAGAAACAAAAGCCACAGATGAGAGCGCCAAAGGATGATGAAGACAACGAAGAGGAGGAGGTGCCGAAGACGTTTGCTCGGAGGCGACAGCCAAAGCAGGCCATGAACAAGGCTCGCTTCATCGCGATTCGTGATGCCTTCGATGGTATTGTTCGAGACCGATTGCCTGAGTTCCCTTCCAAGTCCGAGGACTTATATGCTGAGTGCATGCATGCATGTGTCATACACATTCAGTTCCAATGGTATGCTGTTGCATGTAGGCTTGTGTTTTCGAGCCTGAATTAGATTCGAAGTAGCTGAGATATACCCCAATAAGGGCCTTGCCCCAGGATCCCTTCTGGACCTACTGTATGGCTCAGTGGCACCATGTCGAACAGAACGAGAACACTGATTTCGTGAAGCTGGCCAAGAAGGCTGCCAGGAAGTTTCTGAAGGAAGAGCTTGGTATTCCCCCTGCTTGAATTTTTAAGTCTCAGCGAAGCAGGGTGCGGGCTTCATTTTGCGGTTTCAGGCCTTCGTTAGCTTAGCTTCTTGCCTATGATAGGCTGATTAAGAAGTATCTATATGTAGTTATATATACACATATATCTACAAAATAGGCAAGGGGTGAAAGAAACTAAGTTTAGCTTAGTCTTCAGTGTTTTGCAGACAGTACATACTTACCCTGTATAATACACATGCAAACAGAGTCACTTTGGTTGATCTGGTTGACTATAGACGTGTGCATGTTGCTGTCGTTAGCTAGTTCTGTCTATATATATATATATGTATATAATCATGAGTGCAGATGGATTCCCGTACGCGAAGGTTTCTATGCACGGGTTGGAGGGGCATCTTCATTTTAAACATATACATATATAGCACACATATATATATATACATATGAATATATATATATATATATATATATACACATGCATACATCAGCCAAATGTCCGATTGAGAACAGTTGCTGTATGTAGTCATGCATCCATTAAATTATATATTCAATGGCACATACCCACATCTATACACACATGCATACATACTTACAACAATACATATGTGCACACATGCCCAAACATTTCGGGAATTACCTCGTTAGTTGCTCACCACACAAACCTCTTCCCGGTAGACTCTTTGGGGTTCAAAGCAAGGGTTTCGAGGCTTTAGCTTTGGTGGCCGCACGCAAGGGCTTTTAGGATGTGTGCTGAGAATCGGATGCCTGGCCATTATAAGTTCCATGGCCTGAGTGTCGAAAAGACGATGTCAGGCTTGCTCTCTGAAAGACCTAGTTTGAGTGTCCGCTGCAGTGTCAGAGGGGCTTTTGCGGGGCAGGCAGTTCCCGGCCGGGCTGGCCATATGTTTAGATGTTTGTAAAACCAGGTGTAGTGATATGTGTGCTGCATCATCGAGTTATGATAATCGTTTCCATTTGCAATGTTCGGCTGAGGCTGGGGAACACAGGTCCTGGATGGGTAGGCAAAATCTGCTTCTGCCTGCTTAGATGGGCTGCTTAAGGCTTGGTCGATCCTAGTGTGGAGCACTTTTGGGTGCCACCCGTGTCGAGAGAAAAAAGCTCTTCGGGGCAATGCTGTGGAAGTTACATGCGTGCATACAGCAGCTCCATGCATGGCCGGTCTGAATAAGTTCTATATGCTCATTCAATCAGAGTGAGATGAGTTTTGTGTGCCCAGGTGGTTCATGGTGCGGGGCGATGCTTGGCGACAACGGCTGTTGCCGGCCGCTGAGAATGGCCACACCTTCCGTGTTTGAGTGTGCTGATTAGTGGGACTGAATGCTGGGTGCTCTGGGTGCCAAGTGGCACTTCTTGGTTGGTGTATCAAACTTGTGCCCTGTTGCTGCTTCAAGTCTTTTGCCCAAACCTTCCGCAAACAGTGCTGACTGCCCAAACGGACAAGGTAGATCGATGTGTGTAGAGAATGGAGATCGACAGGTAGCAGCTAGATCCTTAGAAAGTTTGGCATTTGGTGTCTGGTGTGTTCATTGCTTTATTGTGGTTCTGTTGCCCCTCGCAGAAATGCATATGTGCAAAGAGCCCACCTCTGATGCGCGGCTGGATGCTTTGCTGAAGCGTCTGGCACGACTGGATGCCCCGAAGGTGGACTGGCATGAATAGGATTGATTTGCTCACTCACCCAGCCAAGCTTAGGCTACATCAATGCATGCCTGAGAAATTCCGCCCGCCCACGAGTCCCAGGATTGTTTCGTAAGTGTCCTGTGCTGCAGATCCTGCTGGCCTGCATCATCCTGATATACTATGCCAACAACGTGAATGTGAAGTTTCTCCAGGCAGGTCCCTGGTCTGATGGAGTGTGTGTGTGTGCACCGGGTTAGGTTCGGGTGTTGTAGTTGAGGCTTTCGATGCCCTGGAATTCTTTTGTGGAGCCGGCAATGTGTCTCGGATGCTCCGGTTCGCTGGCCATGCTGTGGGAAGCTTTGACATTAAACTTGGAAATCCGCCCCCTGGAAAGCAGAACGCTATGGACCTTTTGAGTGATGCCGGGATGGCGTGCTTTGGCTAGAACGACACTGGTGATGCATGTCTGTGTACCGAAGCATGTAGTGTACTGGAAAGGGCTAGCAATGTGCTGTAATTAGCTTTCAATCCCCTCGCCCATCTGTGCCCAGGCTTGCTTTGACATCGGTATTGGGTGCCGTGGAAGACAAGTGCTTGGCTGTGTTTGCAGTGGTATGCTCCAGTTTCGTTATTGTAAGCAGTGGCACTCATGGCCGGGCACCATTCCTACCACTGGGAAATGTACAATACGAGTGTGTGAGAAATGGAAACAAACTCGCATCGAGGAGTCTTGGCTGTTCAATTTCAGGGCACATGCAGGCTTTCAGAAAGTGTGATGATTCGATCAGAGGTTTTTCTTGTTGCTTCGGTTTGATTGAGTCTGCAGATTTAATTGAGGCCATATATATATAGAGAGAGAGAGTCATATTAACAGTAGTGACAAGTTGAACAAGAGTGCTGCTTTTCGAGATCATGTAGAAGGCAAACAATCAGGATGCAGTATGCAGAGCAGCAGTGCAGGCAGTAAGATAAGGGTAGGTAGTATATATATATATATATATAGATAAGAGGGAGCAGGTGTACTCGGTGGTATGTTTTTATATAGTTGATTTTCGGACATAAACAGACCGTAGGCAATTGTAGATGGCACTAGGAGTGGTTGTAGTCGTCACATTCTTTTCCTGATTGTTGTCATCGCCCCACCACCTTTTAACACAACTCAGCACCTCACTTATTTACTGCGAACATTTAGCCACTTCATCTTTACTATATACAGGGTATAAATATGTGTATATATATACACACATACAAGTTATACATGTATACATTCTCACCGACCAGTGCTGACATTTTAGCAGCTACATTATATATATATATATATATATATATATACACACACCTTCTAAGCCCTTAAAAAAATATATATATATATATATATGCACTATACAACTCCATTGTTTGCAAACCGAAACTTTATTTGTAGCCACACGAACTACATACTGCTAGCTGCTGCTGCTATGTCTACTCTGCCCCACTACCACTAGTACTAGTACTACCGGTCCTGCTTCTGCTCCTGCTCCCGCTTTGGTTATTGCTGCTTCTACTAGGACCACCGCTGCTAGTACTTCTACTATATTACCTGCTGTTACTCTGATTCTGAACACAAGTACTGCTGCTAGTGTCCCTGCCACTACTACGACTATTACTCGGATTCTAGCAGTAGGAGCAGCAGTAGTAGTCTACTAGTAGCAGCAGCAGCAGTAGCAGGACTAGCAGCGATAGAAGCCGTAAAAACAGTAGTTTGCAGTAGGGGTAAAAGTATGGTAGTCGCAATACTGGTTGTTGTTTTGGTAGCAGTAGCCGTGCTGAAAGTAAGTAGTAGTAGTAGTAGTAGTAGTAGTAGTAGTAGTAGTAGTAGTAGTAGTAGTAGTAGTAGTAGTACTAGTAGTAGTAGTAGTAGTGGTAGCACAAAGAGTATTGCAGTAGTAGCTCTCATAGTAGTAGTTGTAGTTGTAGCAGTAGTACTAGAGCTAGTACTAGTACGAGTACTAGCAGCAATACTAGCAGGTGTAGGAGAAGTAATAGTAGTAGCAGTAGTAGTAGTAGTAGTACAAATTGTAAATTATAGAAGTAGTGGAAGTAGTCGTAATAGCAGCACTAGTAGTAGAAGTAATGACAGAAGCAGCAACAGTGGGTGTATAGTACTAGTAGCTGTGCCAAAAATCGTAATAGTAGTGGTGGCAGTAGTAGTAGTAGTAGCGGTAGTAGTACAAGTATTATAGTGGTAGTAGTAGTAGTAGCAGTAGCAGTAGTAGTACCAGTAGTAATAGTTGCTGTTGTAGCAGCAGTCTTTATTGTAGCAGTCGCAGGAGTAGTCCGTGTTAGTAGTAGTTCTGGTAGAGTTGTTGTTGTAGTTGAGTGGTAGCAGTCGCAGCAGTAGCAGTAATAGTAGTAGCAGCCGCAGTCGCAGTACCACTTTGTGATAGCGGTAGTCGTAGTAGTAGTAGTAGTAGTAGTAGTAGTAGTAGTAGTAGTCGTAGTAGTAGTAGTAGTAGTAGTAGTAGTAGTAGTAGTAATAGTAGTAGTAGCAGTAGTAGTAGTAGCAGTAGTAGTAGTAGTAGTAGTAGTAGTAGTAGTAGTAGTAGTAGTAGTTGTAGTAGTAGTAGTAGTAGTAGTAGTAGTAGTAGTAGTGCTAGTCGTAGTAGTAGTACGACACAACTACTGCTACTACTATTATTACTGCTGCTGCAATTACTACTACTTCTACTTCTACTACTACTACTACTACTAATACTACTACTCTTGCTAATAAGACTAGAACTAGTACTACTATTCGTACTATATAGTGTTTGTACAGCACTATAGTACTAGGTCAGCAGTACGTGCTTCTTTTTGAGCACTTCTTTTAGGGAGTTTAAGGCTGTGCACGTGTGCAGTAAGTCATGCATACACCAGTAAGTTTTGTATATGTTGCTATGCATGGTGCTATTCGTTCGGAAGCTTTGGTCGTGGCATATGTGCTTGTAGGTTCACACATACTTATTTTGGGCTTGGTCGGCTTTGTCACATCCGCATGTATGTATGTGTGCATGTACATCTGTACGTATGTTTATCTATGTATATCCACACCAGCTCCTTACACATACACATGCCCTTCCATACTTAGGATGTGTCACCTTCTGGGTTTTCGCCCAACTAAGGGTTGCTCTGCTCGCACTGGTGATCACGGCCCTTGGGGGCTGTTGGTTTATCGAGCAGCCTGCGAGCTCACTTCTCAAGTGGCATCCAAGGATCAGGTGGCTGTTCAGGGCCTGTGGTAGAGTGTTCGAGCAAAAACAGTACTGATTATTTCTGCATGCAGCTGTTCACATCGGTCTCTTTATCCTTTGCAGAGACCACTTGCTGCTTTCGGCTACAGTTGTTCATCTAAGGTTTTTTCCACTACGTGGTTCATGGGGCACTATGGAGCTACCACCCCGAAGCAGCATGTGGGCTACAGCAACAGCCCCCACATTGGCTTCCTCGCCAAGGGCAAATTCTGCAGGAGCTCTTTCGCTCGGAGCTTGAAACGAAGGGGACTCCTACAGCCGCGAACATCTCGCAAGTACATCGACAAGAAGGGGAAGGCGAAATTTACGGGCACGGGTGCCCTTGCTTCTACACAGCAAGACCCTCAGTGGACAATACGAATATGAAGAGCTGCTCTTCCCTTTTGAGTGGGGATGCTACTACCTATGCAGACTCGTTTCGTAGCTAAGACCCCAAAGCCGAAGCCACACACAAACACACACACACACACCCACCCACACCCACGCATGCACGCACACGCACATATCGGTGGCTTAAATCAACCTAGTCATCGTCATCTACATATGATAACATATCTAGATGAATCTATGTGGCTTGCTTTGTGGTACTCCTGTTGCACTGGTCCGGGGTGGGCGAGAATCTTTCCTAAGTGGCCCAGCAGTATATATAAGGTTCTATTGAGAAGTCTTAGAATGATGCTGTCGATCTACCCTAGCAGGCTCACATGCTCCTTAGCAGTATGTGGTTTCGATAATGGGGCACCGAGGCAATACCCTGTCAAATTCGGGCTGCAAATGACACGGCTGTACCGCAAACTCTGCAAGAAGCCCTTCGGCAAGCCTACGTTCCAGAGGCTTCAGAATGTGGATGCGGCCCAGGTCTTCGAAGGAATGCCGTGGTTTGACCTGTGGGAAGATGCTGGCATGGTTTCGGTTCTTCAGTACCTGAGAGGAAGCCATTCCTTGCAGCTACCAGATGTTTGGCGGGGCCTTTTTCCTACTTGTCTATGAGCTGGCTGTCTCGAGTGAGTCTTCTCTGTAAACTGCAATGCCAATTCCAACTAATTTGTCGCATACATGGAGAACATGGGCCTTTTTGCTGACGGCCTGGATGAAATTCGCTTGCTTAGCGTGTGTCTGTGCATATGCAGCGGCTCATACATCCTTGCATCTGTTAAAGCGCTTCGGGGGGCCTGGGTTCCTTGGAAGATTACTGGCTAGAGGTGTTGTAGAAGGTTCAGGGTGAGGCTGGTTTGTGTTCTAGTTCAGTTGCAGTCTTTCCATATTCGATTTAAAAGGCCTGCTTTTCCTAGGTACTACATAATTTAAATACATTTTCAGTGGTTTCTGGACCAAAACCCAAAGACAACCCGAACTACGTAAAGAATACGTGGACCTACGTATGCTTTACGTATTTTCTACGTAGGCCCAAACCCAGCAAATCCGTACCCGTAGAAGGGCCGTATTTCTCCGTAGAAGGGGCGTGGAAACCCGAATGACTTTACGTATAAAATCCGGATTATGCCGTAGAGGCTGATATGTAGATTTTTGGATACCTACGTACGTAAAATGGTTGGTGTGGCCTGTGTTGATCTTGCTTCGGGAAATTACCGGATGGATCCTAGCTTAGAAGGTATGACTTGATATGAGCCCGAATAAGTTCTGAATCCGTGCACTGCTGCACGCCCGAGCATCTACCTGTGGATGCGAACCATGATCCCAGCCAGGACCTGTGCAGGCGCTTTTCCAGCAGGGCTTGCAGTAGCTGAGGTTCTTTAGAGGTTGCCCCATGGCCAAAAGACTCTTGAAATCCCGGCAGTTTAGCTGCTCGGAGCTACAAGATGGAGCCGTGGCTGTGGTTCGTGCGAAGCAAGAGACAATGAATGATGACGAGTTGGAACAAAATATCAAGGTAGGGGCTGGGGTTGTTATGTCCATTTATTGAATATACACTGTGCCGGATGCTAGCTAGTACCACATACCTCTCCTGGTTTGGATGCACCTTGCTTCCAGGAGCTGAAAGATCAGCTTCAAGCACTCAGGAGAAGGCGAACCGAGGCAGCTGGGTTCTGATCTGGTTGTGTTTGATTTAATTACAGGTGCTTCATAGCTGGGTGTTTCGTCGAACTATTACATTAGTACATTACGGCCTGCCACAGCTTTGCATGGTTATCTCAGGCGATCGAGACCCCAGAGAAAGCTGCAAACAAGAAGTTGGGTGCTGTTCCAGAGGAGGAAGAGCAGGAAGAGGGTGAAAAAGAGGACGAAGATGAAATGGAAGAACATGAGGACGATGAGCAGCCAGAGGATACTGAAGAGAACCAGGACGAGGAGGAAGAGCAGGACGAGGAGGAAGAGCAGGACCAGGAGGAAGAACAGGAAGAGGAGGAAGAGGAGGAAGCGCCCCCATCCCCACCAGTAGCAGTAGAAAAGCCAGCAAAGGTCAGGCGAACCGCTGCAAAGGGCAAAGCCTTGAAGCCTGAAGTGCCTCAACCATCACGACCGCTTCCTACCCCGGCCCGAGCCCGAACAGCTCCGACCCAAGCCCGAACTGCCACCCCGACACAAGCCCGAACTGCCACTCCGACGCAAGCTCGAACTGCCACCCCGAACCAAAGTGCTGCAAACAAAACCCCAGACTCAAGAGCAACGCCGACCCCGACCCCAAGTGCCAAGAAGACAGGTGCAACAGCCACCCCCAGCACAATCGTGGCAACTCCGAAGAAAGCCCCTAGTGTGACCCGTACCTCTGGCCTTGCGAAGCCAGTGTCCCCACCGCCTGCAACTTCCCCAGCATCCTTGCGTCGGATCAAGAAGAAGTCTCCGGCAGACCCAAAGGATGATGTGATCCGAAAGCTGCAAGCGGTCCCTTGAATGCCTTATGTAATTCACCAAAGCCCCTCTTACTAGGTAGCCTGATTGAAATGTCAGGAGGTCGAAGCTTTGAAGCTTCGCTCCTCGACGCCCGCGAGCTCTTCGGCGGCGAAGACGAAGCAGAAAGCCGTACCTGAGACGGAGGTGTGTGGTTCAGTGCAATGCCCTCATATATGTACACACAAACATACTTGCCTACATACATTGCAATCACACATAGCTGTGTGGTTCCAGCGAAGTTCATGTGTGTGCATATATATGCATGTATATATAAGGGGGGCTGTGCATGCCTTGATGTCTCCTAGCCACTGAGTTGCTCGTCCATCAACTGAAGTTGCTGTCTCAGGCAGCCAAAGACAACAGACTGAGGAGACTATGTGAGGTCAAACCCTCGGGGAAAATCAATGTACCGCAGGAGGTGCATGACCGTTGGGCAAAAGGAGGGGAGGTTCGTAAGGCCTTGCTTAAGGAGCTCGAGGCTGCTGACTGGGACAAGGCGGGCCTGGGTGTCGATCTAGCTTAGCTTGGCTTGTGACTCCCTATATCCTATAATATTGTATGGGTATGTGCTTACCGGAGTCCGAGTCTTATGTGTGCTCTAGTGAGTGGCAGGATTGCTTCGTGAGCCGGGTGACAAAGACTTCCGAAAGGGTGTCAAAGGCTTGCTCGCACCGCAAGCGCGGATGGTACACAGAGGATGGCATGCACACCATCCTGAAATGGAGCAAGCAGCTCGGTGTTGCCTGGAGTGACCCGAGTGACCCTCGGTCTCGCCCTCTCCCTCCTCCCTCTCCCTTTCCCTCCACCTCTCGCTCTCTCTCTCTCTCTCTCTCTCTCTCTCTCTCTCCCTCTCCCTCTCCCTCTCCCTCTCGCGCTCTCTCTCTCTCTCTCTCTCTCTCTCCTCTCTCTCTCTCTCTCTCTCTCTCTCTCTCTCTCTCTCTCTCTCTCTCTCTCTCTCTATATATATACATACATCTCTCTCTCTCTCTCTCTCTCTCTCTCTCTCTCTCCCTATCTAATTAAATATATATATATATATATATTATATATCCCTATCTCTATCTATATCTCTATCTCTATCTATCTCTCACTCTCTCTCTCTCTCTCTCTCTATCTCTCTCTCTGTCTCTCTTTCTCTCTCCCTCTCGGTTGCCCAAAGCCACATTGCAAAACTTTGTTCCTCCAAAGGTAGCCCTTGTATTAAACAACCCATATGCACTCCTATATAGGTCCTATATAGATGGGCTAGTACATTTGTCGGTCGCAGAACAGCAGTTGCAAACCCTGTCATGTGCCTCTGCAAATGCCACTCATCCACCAGAGCATCTTCAGTCGAAGTGCAGAATCCGCCACTGCTCCGCAGCCTAGGAGCTACATCAAGGACGTGGTGAAGTGCTTGAAGAAGCCCGGGAACGAAAAGTTGATCAAGCTTGCTGGCTGCATGAAAGTTGCAGCCCACTATCCTAATATTGTTTCATGATGCGAGGAAAGTGCATATAGGTCTGGGCTTCTCTGGGCATCAAGATTATCCTTCGACACTCAAGTGACAGGTGAGGTTTTACCACGGGATGTTTGGTTCATCTGACAATATCTCAGTGCTTTATATGGCAACTTGATAAAGGCGATGTTGCTACCACTTGGCTGTATATAGGTTTTAAGTTAGCTACACAGCATGTCCTTGTGTGCTGACATGACCAGGAAAGACCGCTACAACAAGAAGCTCTTGAAGTACTATGTGACATACAACGAGGATGACTCGGACAATGACATGCAGATCGACACCGAAAAACACGAAGAATCCGAGAGTGTGCCTGGGCAGACATAGATAGACAGCCTGTCCAAACTGCAATAGGAGCTCCATGCACTCTCAGTATGGCATGTCTGTTTGACATACATCGTAAACCAAATCCATTCATGTCCCTGCAACATGAAGCTAAACGAATGATGCACCCATTCCTGTCAGGGGAAGAAGAAGCTTGGTCTCAATGGCCCCGCGGGCGGTGCCTTGGAGAAGGTGCCCACCATGTCGGACAGTGACCAGGAGAGCGAGGAGGAAGAGAAGGAGAAAAGGAGCAATGAGCCCACCCAGGGCCAGCAGGCCATACCTTGGATGCAGGGGTGGAGGGATCCTCATAAACATGTCGGTCTTTGTGCCTGTGCGTCACATGTGTGCGTGTGTGTGTGTGTGTGTGTTTGGATGTGTGCATTTGTGTCCATCTGTCCCTATGCACATCAGTCTGCACATGTTTATGTATGCATGTAGGTGTGTGTGTATATATATATTTATATATTTGCACATGCATGTATGTATGTATGTATGTATGCATCTATCTTTGTTTGCTTGCTTGTTTGTTTGTGTGATGCTGGCTTATTTGCTTTGTTTGTTTGTCTGATTGGTTGCTAGTTGGTTGGGATTTGTCTTCTGCTCTTATGTATGTATGAAACATGACTGTGTGCAGATTTGTAACGCATGTCTGCATGCACAGATGTGTGTACATATGTGTGCATGAACGTGTTTGTATGTGTGATATGTAGATATACATAGGCATGCATGTACTTATAAGTAAGTAAGTATATGTGTATAAATGCATTAAAGTGCATGCATGTATGAGTTCATGGATGTAAAAGTGTGCCATGTTTATGTGTGTGTTATATATGGTCATATCATGCATGTATGGCATGCATGCATGTGCTTATGTACGCACGTACATATGTTCGTATGTCTGCTCCTGTGCAGGAGCTGAGTGCATTTAAGAAGTTCTCTGACTCGCTGCTCTCGCGGTCCGCCAAGCTGCACAACCACCTCGCTGAGCTAGAGGAGTACATCCCCGAGATTGCCGAGGGTGCAGACAAGAAGAAAGCCCAGAAGCCACCCGGTTAAATATCAACAACCCAACCAACAAACATCCTTGAAACCCGAACCCTCGGTCATAGAACTCAAAAAGGGGCTGTGTAGTCCCATCAATGCAACACCTTTCGCTTGGGCTTTTTGTGGTTCCTGCCAGAACCTTTCAGCTTGGTTTCGGATTTCCCTAGTTACCCTCTATAGTTCCCCTTTATGCCCGATCGAAAGCCTATATATATATATATATATATATATATATTACAATATGTATATATCCTGTAGCCGAAAAGACCTACCTTTTTAGGGCTCCTTATTATGGTTTCTATATATGGTTCCTTAAAAAGGTAGGTCTTTTCGGCTACAGGGTATATATATGTATATCGAGGTAAAGTAAGGAAACCCCAGCCGAACCCAATAGCAGCAGAGGCCCATCCCGTAGGAGCCATGGTGTATATAGCCATTCAGCCCAGGTCTGCCCAGGGATTGGAGGCCGTCATCGCCATCCTGGAAGAGGAGAATGAGAAAATGGAGACATGTCGAGCAGAGTGCTCGCAGCTCTCCAACAAGTCGATTAGTGATGACGACCTGAAGAAGCTCCCCAACCTGTTTAGCACGCTTATATTCAATACTGGACAACAGCACTTAAGTTACGATGTAATACTTTGTGATCAACCCCATAGCTCACATGGCCCTCCACATGTCAGGCTTGTGAAGAAGCTGGATGGCCAAATGCAGTCAACCACAGTTGCGAGCCTTGTCAGCACAGCTTGCCAGGCGCCCACGTCTCCACCTGCTGCAATTCAACACTGCTGCTACTTTGCCACTCAGGTGCAGCCGTGTGGGCACTGTCGAGACAACGGCGAAGAAGCTCGCTAGCACTTATAGACACATGTGTTACATGATGGCGTCATATGGGTGGCTCTTCACGGCTTCTCAGACCCACTGTCAACCAGAACAATCGATTCTGTAGCTGCTTCTGTTCCGTTGTGCTATGTCCGCTTTTTAAAGACTATTTGACTCTGCTGTTCTAACACACATATACTTGCACCCATATACACCCTTATAAATGTACGAAAATACATATGTGAAGTGGTTTGTGTTTCCCTATACATCTTCTCCAACAGGAACCTGCTGAAGAAGCTCAAGGCTGGCAGCTGAGTACCACTATGGTGCTGGAGCTGATCCGAGCCTCGCCCATGGACTTTTGGGCGACCGCACCTTGCAACTTGAAGACAGTTGCCGTGTGTGTGTGTACGTTTCTCCTATCGAAATTTAGGGTTTAGGGTACTGTTCTGTTATGATACAGTGTTTCGGGATCTGTTTAGTCCAAATTTAAATAATTCCGGGGTTTAGGGGCCTATGGGTCGGGATGACATGCATTGCATGCCATCGCCGCGAACACGCGACTCTAGTGCGTGCCTTTTCTGTTCCGTGCAACCGTGTCACTGCTTAATGTGGGCAAGTCGAAGCTTGACCACAGGATCACCCTAAAACTGTGATTGTGGCGCGAGCACAAAAACCAGTGCTTGCATGCATCTGCCATGTATGCCGGACCGGCACCGAACAAGCAGCCACCTGTTCCCCATAACCAGATATGCAGCCTGGGCCGCTGATGAAGAAGCTGGCGCAGCACGTGGCCCATGGAGCAGGGTCCTTATATATGTTTGCACAGCAGTCAAATGCTGGTTGCTGGAGCTTTTGTGAAGAGTGTTGTCTTACTGGATGTGCCTCTTTGATGGGACCGCTGCTTATGCTTCGATCCGCATTGATTCAACGAGAAACCAATACAGGGTGGTGTAGTGATAAATGTCCCAGCAATGAAAGCTGTATGCAGGCATAGGATATGTAAGGTCATGTATTCACAAGCATTCATATAGAGGCTTACACTACCTATGTTTCTGATCATGTAGACAACATGAACACCATTGCTTCTATGGGTCCCGGCCTGCATAAGCGATACCATTATCAGCTGAATGGTCTGTGGCAATGGATGACTTGCTGGATCTGCTGACTTATGACTGCCCTTTCACGGGAAGAAAGCGATGTGCAGTCCCATCTATGCGCGAGTCTCCTCGAAAACTCCCAAGGTGCCCTGACTCTCCCTAGGTAGCCTAATATACATCCTTCTATATACCCTCAACTAACCTAAATCATACTTGGTGGTGTAGGTACGTAGGTTGTACATATATAGCCACATAGATGCCCCTACAGTTGCCCGCAAGGACAATTGCTCTTGTTCCTGAATCACTGAAGACCCTGGGCCTGCAGTCCAAAGTTCAGGGAGAAACAGGATCCATTGTGGAGCCTCTTCCAGCTTGCAGTACCATCCAGTCCACCAAGCCTCCCGAGCTGGAGAAGGCCAGTGTGATCACTGCTTGTATGCATGTTCACTATTCATGATAGGTTTGATGGCGTGTTCGGATAGAACATGCAGTCCGAAAGGCAGCACCCTGATACCAGGATGTGGTCCGATCTATATCACAGAAGCTTCTTGATCTTGCAGACGGCTTTGCTTGCCTACCTAGTGAATGGGAAGCCCTGAAGTGTTTTGGGATAAAGAACATGTCCCCATCAATGAAGATGCCACCGCCTACGTGTGGCAAGATCCTCCTGCGATGCAAGAACCATGCTTCGGCCTTCCGTGAGCACATGGGTGTGCAGCTGTGTGTATTCAAGATCGGTGTGACTGCCAATGTCGCACGCCGGTATGCTGACTATGTAAAGAAAGGCTTCACAGCCATGTGGATCCTACATGCTGGGGACGAAGTCGGCTTGATACACATGCTGGAGGCTGCTTTGATCTCTGAGTTTCAGACCTGTACAGGCTGTCGTAATTCAGCAAACAGTGGTGGTGAAGGGGCCTTAAACCGAAAGGATCGGGAAGGTCCACCTTACTTCGTGTACATTACAGGTGGCCGGGCTGATCAAGCACGTCGGGTGGGCTAATTAAGTGCCTGGAACCGAATTAGGAGAAGCTGCTGCGATTGCACGGATGATAAATACACGTGTCTCTTGCACTTTGTGCGACTGTCTCTCTCTCTCTCTCTCTCGTTCTCTCTGTCTCTCTCTCTCTCTCTCTCTACTTATGTCTGTGCTCTCTGCTATGTGCGAGCATGTCTTGCAACACAAGAGACGAAAACATGTTTTTTCAAGTTTCTTCCAAATTCCGCCGAGGCCGCAAGCAAGCACGTCGTGGAGATTGCGGTGGCTGCTGTGGCAGAGGATCCAGAGCGGGAGCATCCCCCTGCCCTCCGAGAGTTCGCTTCTTTGTCTTTGAAGGATTCCGAAGCAGGAGTGCATCGTGTTTTCAGGAAGTATGGCCTAGCTGCAGATTTGCCTTTGAGAAGGACTGGCATTGGGCCGGGCCCACTTCAGGCATTTCCATACTTGAAGTTTTCTGACTGGGTTCGGTATCTCGTGGAGCGGGGGCAGCTTGGTCAGCTGTGTGGGACGAATGATATTCAGCATATGAATGTGCTGCTTTCTGAATTCTGGCGCAGATACAAACTAGTCGAGCCCGATTATGAACTTTGGGCCTTGGAAAGGGCCGGCAAAATCGACTTGCGATTTTGCCTGCCAATCTACAGTCATACTGATGAAGGCAGAACGCTGAAGAAAAGACCGATTTGGATCTTGTCATGCCATGGTGCATTAGGCACAGGCACATCCAAGAGCAAAAGAAATGTGCCGAGCCCGCCCCAACAGATCGACAAGGATGGCATGTGCCTCAACTTTTCGGGCAACACTTGGGGGACACAGTTTTTGGTGTCTGTGATGACAAGGTATATGCAGAACAACAACCCTGGCTCCATGCAGAAAATTGTCAGACTTTTCGCCCAGGACATGCAGATGCTATGTTCGGAAGGAATTACGTCTTCGGATGGATCCTTGAAGATATGGTGTTGTCATATCGCAACAAAGGGGGACCTGCCAGCCCTGGTTCGTTTGGGTGGGCTGGAGCGCAACTACGCTCGATGCCCAAAGGCACCGAGCAGCAAGAAGAACTGCATTGGAATCTGCCACCTGTGCCAGGCGGGTGTGGAAGGACCGAACAATGCAAGCCGCCATCCATGGGAGGACTTCCGCGATGGGGCATCATGGCGCAACACACTTTATCGTGAGGTTCCTTGGGAGTCTGAGCCTGAGATTCTCACTGGCATCCCCACAGTTCGTGGGGCACAGGAGTGCTTTTTCACTGTGGATGTTTGGCACGCATTTCATTATGGGGTTGCAAAGTACTACGTGGGATCGGCCATGATTCTGTTGATTACTCATTTCTTTGATGACCCGTCCTGGGACGCCAAGTTTGCTCGCTTAACAAGCTTGTACTTTCAGTTCTGCAGGGCTGAGAAGTTGACACCGTACATCCAGGAGATCAATCGCGATACTTTCAGTTTCGATTCAGAGAAATCATTTCCAGTTGGCCATTGGGCCAAGGGAGCAGTCTCCACCAATATGATGATGTTTTTGGCGAAGCTTTTGGAGGACTATGTCGTGGGCCAAACGGAGGATGAAATCTTTCTCAAAATTGCGCCTCACTCGCAAGGGCAGTGTACACTGTGCTGTTTCGAACAGTGAACCAGCTGTGATCTCGTTCTAGTGGTTTTATCGGAGTCACTGACAATTACTAGTTTAATTCAATTAACAGGTTAGTTTTTTTAGGTTTCTTTATTCTTCCGAATACAACTTAAATCGTATCGCAGGTGGGAGCTACGAAATGCATCAATGTTTTCTTTGCTGCATTGTATGGTGAGGGATACTGGATCCCTGCCACCCGAGCTGTGAAAGTCGCGGAGCTCCTGCAGGTGTTTCTGTTGAGCTACCAACGATGTGCATTCCTGTCAGCGGCCCGGTCACTCAATCGGTTTCAACTTGTACCAAAGTTGCATATGCTGAGCCATGTGGCTCTTCGTCTTCACTCCGATTCCCAAAAAAGCGAATGGGTGCGCAACCCATTATCAGAATCGGTCCAACAACAGGAGGACTACGTGGGAAAACCTTCACGAGTTTCACGCCGTGTTAGCTCTCGAAAGGTACATGAGCATGTGTTGCTTCGGGCTCTGTGTGCAACACACCTGGAGCTGCAGAAAATCGCAGCATAAGGCTGTCTGATTTCAGCTGTGTGTGAATGTATGCGTGGGTATACATCAATGTAGCCTTATAAGCTCACTGGCTCTCATAATCCCCCACTCTCTCAATCTCAACTTAACCTAGAAGCCCGACATTCACTCATTCGCTGTGTTCGTATGGGGGCTTGGCACCTTGAAGTGCCCGATCGCCGCTGCAGCGCAGCAAAAGATGGAGCCAGCCGCTCAGGACAGCATTCGAGGAGGTTGTAAGTTGGTTTTACCAGGTTCTTCCACGGGTTTGCTGGGTCAATGGCATCGAACCACGGTCTTATAGTGCTAGAGTAGTCTGAAATTACAGACATGATACGTACCATCACAATCTAAGCCTACATGCACTCCTATGAACTGCACAAAGAAGATGATGGCAGCCGAACTTGAGCCCTAAGCTTGGCCATTTCCTCAACATGTTGCTGATTGATCATAAACTCTTGCAAACCCAGAAATATGCTGGATTATGGAAATCTGAGATATTCAGAGAAGGTCCGTATTTACAACAAGTGACCCGTATATTCGATAGCTTTTCGCCCCTATTGCGAAATTGTCGGCCAAGCCGGCTACAGGTATTGCTTACTTAAGGGGTATTGGGATCTTTGGGTGCCAAGTGTGTGTCAGAGCAGCTTTGCTGCGGAGACCTGGGTGTCGAGGAAGCGTTAGACACCGATTCGCCTTGCCGGCCGTTCATTGCCGAACTCGGAGGAGTGAAGAACAGACCCTGAATGAATTCTTCGGGTAGGGGCTCTGAAAGAACGCGCCCTGTGTAAGAATCGTGGTGATGCCTGCGCCCTAAACCTGAAAGCCTCAGCCCCAAACCCTAATCTTTTAACCCTAAACCCTAAACTGAACCCTAAAGCCTAAGAAAGCCAAGAACTAAAAGGACCCTTATAGTACCCTGCGGTTGATGATATAAATCCTGCATGACCTTAAGGACCCTAAACTATGGGAATTATGGTATATTCCTTATCTAGGCTGCCCAGTAGTGCCCTTATTCCCTTTTTGTAGTCCTAGGTTCCTTATAAAGATACCCAATACCAAAAAGAGAGGCCTTATTATTCTTAGGTTACTGGGTATCCTAGTTATTTTTTTGGTACTGCAGGATTTATATTATCAACAGTATCTGTGGGTTCTCTCAGGTTTTGGGGGGTTCTTCCCAAGCTGTACCCAGGCCTCGGGCCCCTTCCGGCAGCAGCAGCGCTGCTCTAGGATCCTTTCCTTTCCCTTTAGGGTTTAGGGTTTGGGGTTTAGGGTTTAGGGTTTTAGGGTTTTAGGGTTTAGGGTTTTAGAGTTTAGTAGGGTTTTAGGGTTTTAGGGTTTCTAGGGTTTTAGGGTTTAGGGTGGGTGCCCATCATTCTGTCGGGTTAACTTTACGGTTTGAACTTTGGGCTTCGGTAGCCTTGGCACAATCCCTAAGACTCCCATGTACCCATATAGTAGGTACTTAGGCCTTAACGTACCCATATTATATAAGGCCTAAATACCTATTATATGGGCACATGGAGTCTTAGGGAATGCTTAAGTAGGCTTCCGTGGTTGACACGAGACACACCCGAAGGGTCCATGTACCCAATCGGGAAATATGGTAGCCCCTTAAAGTATATACCCATGTCGGGACTACTTTACAAGGTCATAGGTTAGAAGCTGCCCCCACCCTGTAATAGTGGTATAATAGGAATAAAACAGGGCCCTAATATAATCCTTATAGTATCCTTATGGTCACTATTACAGGGTGGGGGCAGCTTCTAAGTCATAGGTACATGGAGCTCAGGGACTGAGAGCACACCAAGCCGTTCGAAGCAGAGCCCCAAACCCGCGCAACAAGCCCTGAACACCTGCAACCGTGAGGACCTTTCCCCAGCTTTTTGAGGTTTTGCAGTGTGTTCAGTTTCAGAGGGCATAGGGTTTAAAGTCACTAAACCCCAAAGCCTAAACCTATTAGCAGGGTAGTTGGGGTAGAAGGATGGGTTTCGAGGGGAGGTAGACCTCAAAGACTCTACTGCACACGTTTATATACCCTAGACCCTTAAACCCTCAACCCTGAAACTCTAAAAGTTACCAAACCCTACCACTTAAACCATAACACCCGAAACCCTTATCCCTACACTGTAGATCCGAAATCTGGAGCCATCTGATCTTGATGAGGCAAAGACAAGCAGTTCAAGGCCCGCGCAGCAGATTTCCGGCATGAGTTTTTGGTACTCATAGCGAGTTTATGTTGTTTTCGGACATGCTCGGACCCCCTTACGTGGAGACTCTTGAAACTTGCTAATCAATTAAAGGAACTCTAAGGGACAATATAGGCCTAAATAAATATCTATACTATTTGCATTTTTATGTTTATTTATTTCTTTTGGGAGGTCCTGATTATACATATAGTACAATGGCCCCCAAAACCCATATTCTAATTCTTAAGACCCCTATACGTAGTGACCTTGCTCTTGAAGCCTAGTTACTACGTCTACGACCCATGATCTTGTCAAGCATAGGGCCCGCGATGCCGAACGTGAGACTTCAGGTTAGCGGGTTTTCAGGATGACAGCTGAAGTCTTGGACTGGATAATGTAGGAACCCGATTAAGAAAGCCTGGGCCTATAACCCCCAAATAGGAGAAACCATATAAGGAACACTAATAAAGGCCCAAGGTTTCTGAATCAGGTTCCTACATTATCCCTCACTCCGGGAGGGACCTGCCGTAGCCCAAGTCCCATGCCGCGTAGAGGTGTCTTTTTGTTTATCACGGACTCTAATTACGAGATCTCTCAGTAGAGTCTGAGGATCTTCAGGCAGGCCCCGCCCAAACCCGGAAACCCTAAACCCTAAACCCGGAACCCCCAACTCCGAAACCGCAGCTCCTGAAAGCCTTAACCTTAAGGGGTGAAGGCAGCCCTGGCAGCCGCTTTGTGGTGCGGATAGTATCCTTAAAGGAATCTAGAAGGGTCCCCCATAAAGGGATCTATAAGGGGTGCCCTAAAGGGATCTCTAAGGGTTCCATAGAAAGTCACCCCTGAAGGGTCCAAGCGACCCAAGAGTCAGGTACTTAGGCTTTCGGATAGTAGGTATGTAGATTTTAGATGGGAGATTATATGGTTATAAGGAAATGGGAGTTTCCGAAAATTAGGGGTACCTTCTTTTGGGATCCTTCTAATAAGGATCCTACCATTTACGGTACTATATTTGGATCCGCTATTGTCAGAAACTCCCAAATTGGACCCTTATGGTATGAGATCGAAGAAGGCTTTTGGGGTGGTAGGGTTGATGAGATACATCCTGCATTAACCATAGTAAGGAATATACCATGTTTCCCATAGTTTAGGGTTCTTAAGGTAATGCAGGATTTATATCATCAACCGTAGGGCTCAGGGTTTAGGGTGGTGGTGCCGTTGATGCTGGTGATGTAGCCAGCAGGATAAAGGCACCAGTGTGACACGACCTGGCTGCATGTGCCAGAATGGCAGTGATTGTTCACGGAGTCTACGGTTAGGGCTCATCCATCTGAAAACATTTGCCCTACAGCCGCCGTCTCGCGAATGCTACGTGACATTAACCAGGACCATGTATAAAGCACCCCACGAGTACTCAGCTCCTTCGGTTGTTTACGGCAAGTAGAGCAGCAATCGGAATAGGCATAGTACGGTGGATGATATAATAATATAAATCCTGCACTACCCATAATAAGGAATATACCAGAATTCCCATAGTCCAGGGTCGTTATGACAATGCAGGATTTATATCATCAACCGTACTTCCAGAACATGATCCCTGGGACGGCAGCTGAGTTTAAGGTTTGGTGTCTACTGTTTCCAATGCCTCCCCGACCGAAGGTGGACGTCTGCGGAAAGAAGGGGGCCAAGTACGATCGATATCCGGAGTGACCCTCAATCCCAAACTCGAACTCAGCGATATCATGTGTCGAAGCACCTTACCGCCTTACCTCCACAACTCCACATCCTGGAAGCCGTAAGCTTTCAAACGTAAAACCCAAACCCTAAACGTGTCGTGATTCGAGCCCCAGTTTATCGACACTAAGCTTGCAGGAAGCTTCTTTTGGCAGGGTCCTCAATGCTTCTAAGGTTCACTGACGAATCTCGATATGGGAGTTTCCGAAATAGGCGACCCCAAAAAAGTGCCCCAAGTAGCAGGATCCTGGTTATGAGGATCCAAAGATAAGGTACCCCTAATTTTCGGAAGCTCCTAAACCCTAAAGCCTTTATGGAACCCTTATAGATCCCTTCAAAGGAACCCTTATGGTACCTTCTAGTGTCCTAATTTTCGGAAACTCCTCAATGTCTCGATTAATTAGCCGAACAGCTGGAAGCCATAAAGGAGCCGCACCCGCCTGGAAATCCTGCAACTGAAATCCCCACAGCCCTAAATGAAGTACACATCCCTCACCCGAAGGGTCCAAAGTACCTATATGGTACAACGTAGGGTTTCTATATTAGGAATTACTATTATGATTTGGGGAAGTATCCCCCACAACAGTACCTGGGACCCTTTGGGTCAATCTTACAAACTTGTAGCCCGACCTCCATGTCTTCTTGAGTGTGTTGGGTGAAGCCCTGAGCCCTACTTGGAGGGTCATGGGACTTAGCAAGTAAGGTTATAAGTACCTTAATTGGGGTTATAAGTAGTTATAAGTAGAGTTACCCCAATTATAACTCTAGTTACTAAGTCCCCAGATCCTTCAAGTAGACCCCCCTTGCGTAATGTTGTGTCGAGGGTTGAGAACACCGTCGGTTTTGCGGTTTCCATGTGGCCTAGGGATCAAAACAGCCATAAGTAGCCTTATTAGTATGGTCTTTTGGGCCCAAAAGCCTCAATACAGGGAGTTTCCGAAAATAGGGGACCCTGATATACTACCCCAAATAGTGGAATCCTTATTATTAGGACCTCCAAATAAGGTCCCCCCCAATTTTCGGAAACTCCCATATGAGTCCGTAGATCACCTAGGGGTAGGGCATTTAAGGGAACAGCTTGTCGGGAGATCCGCGGGGTCTTGTCGGGACTTCAGGGGATTGGTCTCGGTTATGTGAGCGCAGGGTTTCGGGCTTATAATCCCTAAGGCTCCAGGTACATTTATAGTAGATACTTAGGCCTTAGAGGGGTCCCTATATAGGTACTTTAAGGCCTGCGTAGCTACTGTATGGGTGCATGGAGCCTTTGGGAATGCTTGCTAAAATTTCTCGTAGGATTGAAAGGGTTGGCCCCTAAACCCTAAACCCTAAACCCCTAAACCCTAAACCCTTTATAAACCCTAAACCCCTAAACCCCTAAACCGCCCAGAAGCCTCGGCCAGCAAAAGCTGCAAAGCACCGAAAAACTTTTCGGACTAAGTACCGGGTCGGGTGTTTCAGTGTCCCCCACAGCGGCCCTGCCCCGTTTAGGGAGTCCATACCCAAGTTCAGAAGGTACTGGGAGCATGGTGCTCCTCCGCCGAACTTAGAGACCTTCGCACAGGCTGGCATTCTGTTTTCTGTTTTAGGGGGTTTGGTGAGCAGTATAGGGTTTCGGTCTTTATGGGGTTTAAGGTTTCGTTTAGGGGGTCTCTGAGGCTTCTACTTGGCTGGGGGCCCAGAGGACTTACGAAGTAGGTTATAAGTAGAATTAGAACTGGGGTAGCTCCATGTCGGGTACTTTTGATATTAAACCTGCATATATAGCCTACTTACTAAGTCCCCGGGAGCAGGTCGGGGCAACTTCAGAGGAAGAGGAGGTGGACCTATAGATTACACGTCCTTGTCCTCGTGCTCCCCAAGGGTCATCATCATGATCACCACCACCACGATCATCATCATCATCTTCATGTCATCATCAACATCACCGGTATCGACATCATCATCATCATCATCATCAAACGCCTTCTTCGTTAACATCTTTTGTAGCAGCCCTGACACAAGCTCGAAGCCTTAAATCGCAGCCTGATGCAGGAAGAACTCGAACAGGACTCTGGCTTCATAAGAACCCTACAAGCCCCATGTAATTAGGCAGTATACAAGACCCAGCAGAAAAGGAAGGAGCCGGGCACACCGAATTTAGTATGTAGGGTTTGGGGTTTTAGGGGTTCAGGGTTTAGGGGTTTAGGGTTTAGGGGTTCAGGGTTCTTGAGGGGGGTTATAAGTACCCTAAGTAGGTTTGTGCTAGTTATAACCTTGCGTGTAGCTTTACTTACTCGGTCCCATGAGCCTTTTAAGCAATCCTAACCCCCTCCCACCCTCGCCCTACAGAGTAGAACCCCCATAGATCACCTTTGGGCCCTTGAAGCAACCCTTCTGATTCCCTTTTAGGGAGCCTTATAAGGAACACTTTAAGGAAGCCTTCTGATTCCCTTTTAAGGCACCCTTACAGATCGATCCCTTAAGGAGCCCTAGTTATTCAGTCCCCTGAGCCTTTAGCAGGATCACGGTTTAGGGTTTAGGGGTCTTGGGTTTAGGGTTTAGTTCCTTTTAGTGGCTCATATATAGAATCCCGTAAGGTAGTCCCAAAAAGGAAATGCTATGGAGCCTATGGGTACATAACCCCTTACTACAAGGGCCCATGCTACGACATAGTATGCCGCACTACGTTGCGGTTTGCAGTATTTATCAGTCAACCACTAAACCCTAACCCCTGAGCCCCTAAAGCCACTACAACCCTAAAACCCTAAGCCCCTAAACCCTAAACCCCTAAATCCCTATACCCTTGTAGATCCCTTTAAAGGAGCCCTTTAAAGGAACACTAAAGCGAGCGGAGGATCTCCTCAACCAACAGATGGGCGACGTCCTCGTCCTGGGCTCCCGGGGTGGCCAGGCCGGGGGGGGTGCTGAAAGTTGAGCGGTTAGTATAGGGTTCCTTTACGGGTTCCTTTAACGTAAAGGCTCTATATAAGGGTTACTATAAGGGATTTAGTAATAGGGGCCTAAATAAGGTTTAGGGGCTGAGGGCCTTGGGGGTTAGGGCCGTAGGGTTTAGGGGTTTAGCAATTCAGGGTTTAGGGGCTCAGGGTTTAGGGGTTAAGGGTTTTTACGGGTTTCTTTAGGGGGGTTCTTCAAGGGATCTATTCCGGTCCGGGTTTAGGGGTTCAGAGGCTTAGGTGTTGAAAGTTTAGCGGTTAGTATAGGGATCCTTTAAGGGTGTAAGGGTTACTATAAGGGATATTATGAGGGATTTAGTATAGGGCAAAAATAATTGCCAATGCTATTTTGGGGGTTCCTCATTGTGCTTATGGTAGAATGGGCCTGAGGGTTCAGGGGTTCAGGGGCTTAGAGGCATGGGGGTTCTTGGTGTAGGGCTTAGGTTAAGTGGTCAGGGGTTTGGGGGCTTAGGGGTTAGCGGTTCAGGGCTCTGGTGTGTAGGAATTCAGGGTTTGAGGGCTTCGGGGTTAGGGGTGAAGGGTTTAGGAGTTTGGGTTTAGGGGTTTAGTGTTTGTAGGGTTTCGGGTGGATCACCCGAGGTTTAGGAGTCTTGGGTCCATAATATCAGGGTTCGGGCTTTAAGGGTTCCTTCAAGGGTTCTGAGGGGTTGGGGGTTTAGGGTTTAGGATGGTTCAGGGGTTTAAGGGGTTGGGGGTTTAGGGTTTAGGGTTTATTCTGAGATTTGGTGGGTTTGCTTTTGCTTGAAGGGTTACAAGGGTTTATACAGGCTCGTGGGGGTTTAGGGGTTTACAAGGGGTGCTATAATCAGTTACCCAGAGGGTCCAAGTAACCAAATAGTAGGGTTTTAGGTCCCAAAATCCATACTCTGAATGGTTTTTGCTCCTTGAAACCCTACTATTTGGGTGCTTGGACCCTTAGGGTTATATAAAGGTTAGCAGGTTTATGTGGATTTAGGTTGAGGGTTCTAAGCCGGTCCTGAGCGGTTTTCAGGCGTTTTTGGGGTTTAGCTTTATGGTTCAAAGAGGGTCTTGGAAAGATAATTTAGGGATCTAAGGACTCATATATTGAGGCTTTTGGGCCCAACGACCATACTATATCAGGCTTTTGGGCTATTTTGATGCCTACGGATAGAGCGCTGTCTGCCCGGATGTGAAAGGGATTGAGCTTGTGTCAGAGCCGTAAGCCCGCACCCCTAAAACCTGAAACCCTGATTACCTTGAACAGAATCAAGAGGCCAGAGAGTCTTCGGTTGTAAGCACTCTTACTTAATCTCTAGGTATCCTGATTATAGCCATACTAGCATATGGGAGTTTCCGAAAATTAGGGGCACCTTGTTACAAGGATCCTGTTATTTAGGGTGCTATATTAGGGTCCCCTATTTTCGGAAACTCTTATATACCGCCAAACCCTATTCTATTTGTTAAAGCCCCTGGAAAATTGAGGTAGTGCTGCCTCACTTCTGGAAGCGGCCTGGCTTTGGTCATGCTAGCTAGGGCCCCAAAAAAGCACATAAGCACAAATTAGGATAGGGATGCCCATATAAACCCCCTTTAACAGGAAGCCCATAAGGTAGGGATATCCCCACAAAATGCTTGTGCTTATGTGCCTTTTTGGGCCCCTACTAGCATCTGTCCAGGTTGGGCTTTTGGGCTGCTTTTTTGGGCTGCTTGCTGTTGGACGTCGCTGCAAAACTAAGCCCTCGACCCTAAACTTTATACCCTAAAACCTAAACCCTAAGCTCTACACCCTAAAATTCCCTGAAACCTAAACCCTAAGCTCTACACCCTAAAATTCCCTAAAACCTCTAAACCCTAAGCTCTACACCCTAAAATTCCCTAAAACCTAAACCCTAAGCTCTACACCCTAAAATTCCCTAAAACCTAAACCCTAAAACCTAAACTAGGAGCCTGAAACTTGAGACCCTAAACTCTGATTTCAGGCTTCGCAGGATCAGGGGTCTTGCCAGGGCTACTCCTCAACCACAAACTAAGAGAGCTCTTTACGCTTCTTAGACTTTCAGTCCTAGGAGTTTGGGGTTTAGGGGTTATAGGGGTTTAGGGTTTATATGGGTTTTGAGGTTTAGGGTTTAGGGGTTTTGGGGTTTTGGGGCTTAGGGTTTGGGGGATGAGGGTATAATTTTGGAGCTCCGTTGGTTGTGGTTTCCTTGTTCAAGCTTCCGACTCGCAGCTAGTAACGGCACATTTCGCGAAACATTTAATATAGGGGCCGTAATGATTACCTATACTGTTTTGGGGCTTCCTGATTATAATTGCAGTATAATTTATTCTAATTATTAAGGCCCTACATTACTGAAACTACCTGTGGCTGTATTTGTAAGGCCTCTACCGTGACAACCCTCAAGCCGCAAGCCCTCGGTCAACGATACGATCTCAGGTTGCTGTTAGGGCCTGGGGCTATCGTGGTGCCGTATTTGTATATATGTATATATATATATATATATGTCCCTTATTATGGGTTATAAGTTACTTATAACCCTACGTATAACTACCCATGAACCTCCAAGTACGTACTGCTGAGTGTAGCTGTGAACAGGAGTCGAGCCATACTAGGACCAGGAGCGTCTTGGTCTTGGACCCCCCCAACTTGCAAACTGCAAGCCCTAAATGCTGAACCTTAAAGCCACAAACCCTGAAACACGAAACCCTCAAACCCCAAACACTACAAACCCTAAACCCTTAATCGAAAACATCCTATAATCCCTAAACCCTAAAATCACAATCCCTACAAACTCCCAAACTTGAACGCTAAAGCCTTTTGAACCCGAAACCAAGAACCCTAAACCCGTATGAACAACTTAATCCCACACCCCCGGGTTTCCGGTTGAGGGCCCCCCACAGGGCAAACATGGAGTTCGAGGTAAGACTGGGGGCTTGAATAAAGCTATATAGCAATAATCAATACAACAAGGAATAAAAATAGCAAGGACTAAGAATATGAATACAACTCAGACAAGGGTTTTGGTCAGTATCGCAGTATATCTTTATGGAGGATCCGTAAGGAGCAATGTTACTAATTTGTCAGGCTTGCTCAATAGCACCTGAACCCTAAACCATAAACCCGAAATCACAGCTCCTTGTCCCATCGTTGCCACAAGGCAATTTCCAGCCTCCTCCACCGAATCCCCGAACTTGTGCAGACAGAAGCCCCATCCGTTTAGAGCCTGGGGCTTTTGAGCTTTGCTGGCATTCCGCATCGTTCAGGCCTTCCAAGTCTGGCTAGGGCACTTCGGGCTTTTGCGCTGCAGAGGGTTTAGGATTGGAGCCGTCTAGGCTGTAACAAGTTGCTTAGATGTTGGTGCGGAATTTCCCAGCCCTAAACTCCCTAAACCCTAAACCCTTATCCCTCAACCCTAAACCCTAAACTTTAAACTTAGTCCTATGGGGTTTCGGTTGCAGTTTCCGCAGCTAAGGGCACTGGGAGATCAGATCCCGCCGGCAGTGGTCATCAATGGAGGTGGGTGTTGGGACACATGGGGTGTGAGATGGACGAGTCTAGTTTCGAGGACTGAAGAATTAGTTACAGCATTCCCTTATTATTTTAACTAGAAGATACCGCAAGACCGTATTCTGAGTATTAGGCCCCATCTTGGACAACAGAGGTCGAAGGCTTTCGAGCTAAAATCTAAGACCGGACCTGCCAAACAGGCAAGCAAAGCAGATTTGCTAGCGGAGAGTGGGTTGTTCGGGGGGGGGGGGTTCTTCTTTCGGTAGCTTGGGCCAGCTAGGTGCGATACGAATTCACTCGTGCGGCCACACTTCCCAGCTGAAGGGTTTCGCGGTGTCGACAAGAACCCTTTAGTAGTCCTTGTATAGGTCCCCTCAAAAACGGATCCCCTTCCCTAGGCCCTACGCCTAAACCCTCTACACCCCCAAACCCATATCCCGAAACCCTAAACCCTATAAACCCCTAAATCCTTAAACCCCTAAACCCCTAAACCCTAAGCCCCTGAACTCCGAAAAGGCTGTGCCATGAATCTCCCGGGGCCAAAGATCCCCTGGCCGAGCAAAGCGGTGACAATCCTGCTCATGGGCGGCCAGGAGAGGAGGGTTTGGGGGTTTAGGGGTTTGGGGGTTTAGGGGTTTAGAGTAGGGGTTTAGGGGCTTTGGGGGGTTTAGGGGTTCAGGGTTTGGGGGTTTAGGGGTTTACAGTAGGGGTTTAGGGCTTTGGGGTTGGGGATTTTGGGGTTTAGGGATTTAGGGGTTTAGGGGTTTGGGGTTCAGGCTTTAGGGATTTAGGGGTTTGGGGGCTTGGGGGGTTTAGGGATTCAGGCTTCGGGGTTTAGGGGTTCAGTGGTTTGGGTGTAAGGCTTAGGCCTTAGGCTTTACAAGAGTTCAGATAGTTTGGGCTTAAGGTCAAGGTTGTTCATAGGAAGGCACGGTTTACATCAAAGCCTGAATTGTGCAGCAGAGCAATTTCTTGATTCTTGACCCATGAGGTGCATCGCATGTCCCTTAACATGCTGGCTAGTCGGGACACAGGTATACAGTCGCCAAAAGCCTATTCTAATTGTTATCAGGCACCAACATTAAACCTTGGGTGCTGACCCTCCTTTTTAATAATTAACCTGGTGCGTCGGGGTTGCGAGTGTGGACGCTGCTGAGCAGCCCGTCTGTGAAGTCGGTTGTGGACAGGCTTTAGGTTTACTTGGAGGGTCGGGGGACTTAGTAAGTAGGTAGTAAGTAGACTTCTAAGTACCCTAAAAGGGACCCTAATTGGGATTATGGTACTTATAAGTCCCTAAAATAACTACTTACTAAGTCCCCCGACCCTCCCAGTAGGGCCCACAACTCGGACTTCGGCCTGGACCTTTCGTTCCTGGACCTCTCCAGCTTCACATGTTGGAAGATCCCGGGCATAGCCCTGATGATGTGCGGGGTTGGTTTTCTTGTAACCCAGAGGGTCCAAGCACTCCCTATTATAGGACTTTAGGGCTTCTTTAGGTACCAAAACCCATAAATAGGAACTACTTGGACCCTTAGGGTAAAGGTGTGGGGACGAGCGTCGGGCAAGGTGAGGATAAGTATCATCCAGGCCTCTGCAAATTCCAGGACGGCGGCGGTATATTTTTCCGCGACTACAGTACCCACTCCAGCACCTGGCAGTGCGATGACCTCCGAGGGAGAATTTGTCAGTAGACTGTAGCAGAGTTTGATGCCGAACGGCACCGGGAATATCATCACCGGAAAACCGGGGTGGCACGCGTGCTGAGAGCGCTTGACAACGGAATCGAGAGTGCCCCTGAGGCTCTACTCTAGGCGCCGGGTGCTGATTGTAGCGTCAACCCTAACCCTAACCCCCGACAAACCCTAAAAACTCAGCTTTACGGGCTTAGTGGTTCTGTGTTAAGTTGAGTGGCTTCGGGCGTCCTAAATGTTGCTGTTGAATCTTCTTTGTTTAGGTGGGCTCTACCGTCGCTCTACCGGGCTCGTAGATGCCATTGTGCCCCGACTAATCACTGGGTTGTCCTTTGGGATCTTTTTTAATTTCCCCTACCATTTTGTAGAGAACCATAATAGTAAATAATTTTCAAAGGGCTTAAAGGACAACTCAGATCAGTAAACCCTGAACCCGAACTAAACCCGTAATCCTTCGCCCTCAGCTCTCATCCCTTCAGCCCCAAACATTAAAAGCCTCGAACCCTTAAAGGAACCCTCTTTAGGTACATGGAGCCTTAGTTATCCGGAGATCTCCGTTCATGATGTGGTTTGAAGTCTGGTTCCGGCGGTAAGGCACAAACCCTTTAAACCCTAAACCCTACTTGGAGGGTCATGGGACTTAGTAAGTAAGGTTATAACTACCTTAATAGGGGTTATATGTATAGTTATAAGTAGAGTTACCCTCAGCACAACTCTAGTTACTACGTCCCATGATCCTTTAAGCACGCCCCAAGTTTCCAGGACTTCTTTCGGGGCAAGATGTCCTCTGCGGAGTACCTGGAGATGTCGAAGAAGCTTGGTTTCGGAGTGCTTCTTCCTTGTTTCAGAGGTTTGGATGGTGTCTTTGTTTGCTCCTCAGCCTTGAAGCCTAAACCCTAAAGCCTAAAAGCTTGAGTTCTAAACCCTAAAAGCTTGAGGTCTAAACCCCAAAACTTGAAGTGAAAAACCCTGAACCCCCAAACCGCTGGATGTCTTCAAGGAGATCCCTCATTGTCTCGAAGCTTCGACTTATGGTTCCGCCTCGGTTGCTAAACACCAATACCATGAACCCTAATGCCCTAACAGCCCAAACACTACGGTTGATGATATATATATATATATATATATCCTGCATTACTCATAACAAGGAATATACCACAATTCCCATAGTCTGGGGTCCTGAAGGTAATGCAGGGCTTATATCATAAACCGTAGCACCCCATACCCAATACTCGAAACCTAAATACCCTAATGCCTTTAGCCCATATAATACTCCAACACCCTAAACCGTAATACCCCAATACTCTAGTACTCTACTGCTCCAATACCCTAAACGCCAACACGGCAAACCCAATCCTCTAAACGCTTGTACCGTGATATCCGAAACCCTCACACACCTTGTGCCCCCAACCCAAGTACCCCGACACCCTGAACCGAAATGCCTAAACCTCCATACCCCCCCTAAAGACTAAACTGCGGGACTGAGCAAGTGCGTCCATCACCAGAACCTCCTAAAACACTACTACCCTATAAGCCCCAAACCCTCCTAAACGCTACTACCCTACTCACTAACCCCAAGGCTCAACAAAGCTCAAAAGCCTTGTATAGCATGGCCTTTTGGCCCCAAAGCCTCAAAATATGAGTCCTTAGAGCCTTAGGGTAACCGTGGAAGTAACCCTAAACGCTAATCCCAACTGCGGAACTCAGGAAGTGTGTGAATCCCCAGAACTCAAGCACGGCCATGATCTACGCCTCTTTTTCGCAAGCAAGAGCTTGGGTTCGGGGGGCTTCGTGTAGTATCGGGGCCTTCATAATGAGAATGGGTTTCCTTTAAAGGGCTCTATATAAGGGTTACTATAAGGGATACTATAAGGGATTTAGTGTAGAGGCCTTAGTAAGTACTGAAACTCTACTGGGGTTCCTTATTATGATTACAATGTAATGAACGGGCTCCCAAACCCTATTACAATCATTAAGGCCCCTATATTATGGGTGCTTAGGGTTCAGGTATTTCGGGTTTCGAGTTCAGGGTCAACGGTTTAGGGCTCAGGCTTCAAGGTTTAGGGCTTGCACTTCGGGTATTGGGGCTTGATATTTGGGGAGATGTAGACCCCGCTTGCCTCAAGGGCTTTTCTAAGTGTAGGACCCCTACTTTCATCTTTACAGGGGTGGGTTCAGGCTATTTAGGATGTTGAGCATTAGTTAGGGTCTAGGTTTCACTGAGAGCCATCGAATATTTCTGGTTGAAGGCATACACCTGAAATCGTGTACATAGTTGAGATAGTTGAAGGTATAACCTTGAGTCAAGTGGCTTTGCGTTCGCTGAGTTTGCCCCCGCCAATAGAAGTTCGAAGGATTGCACTGCCGTAAACCCCCAAACCTTAAACCCCTAAAACCTTTGGAGACGTCTTGCCGATGCCTGTGGTACTGCCCCACGAACTCATGGGGCACCTGTTCAAACGCAAACGGTCCAAAGTACCTATATAGTAGAATGTAGGGTTTCTGTATTAGGAATTACTACTATGATTTAGGGAAGTATCCCCCAGAACAGTACCTAGGACCCTTTGGGAAACACAAGCATGTCGATGAGCACCTGGAGAAGGTGAGAAAGAGCACAGGTCTCATATGTGCCAGTACTCGCGTGGGCAGCTGCACCCCCGCTGCTGCTGATGGCAGCCACTACCTATAGTCGCCATTGTAGTTCCTTTTTTGGTTTAACCAATTATATATTAAGGATCCTATAAGGTAACCCCAAAAAGGGACTACAATGGAGACTATAGGTACCCGCTTGCCCACAACCGAAAAGCTGACTGTCGTCTACGTGGGCTGCGTACTGAACGACCGTCGTAACTCGATGTTGGTTTAGGGTTTAGGGCTGTTGTTCCTGATCCGTGTTGCTCTTGCCATGCAGGCCTTCCTGCGGCCAGCTTCTCGCGTGAATTACACTGTTGTAATTACAAAACACACCGATCCGGTGTGCATAGTACCCGCTAGCAAATCTGTACCTATCATCTGTCGATCTATCTGCCTTTCAATCTGGCTATTTAGCTGTTTCTTTATCTACCTACCTACCTTCCTATCTTAGTCGCCACGCTTACCACTCCAAGGTGCCTAGGCTCTGACCACTTCAGTTCACACCGCTGAGTTGAGGGTTTAAGGTTTGTACTGTAAGGTTTAGCGTCTACCTAGACCCTGAAACTGCGAAGAATAACAGCCTTTTATAGGTGTTGAGCCCATTATTTTACTTATTTTTGGGGTTTGATGTAGGGTTTTGGATTCAGATCACAGGCATTCTAAGGTTGACCCCCACAAGAACCGCATTCAGCAGACCTCAAGTATTGCTACCATAGAAGATAGAAGCCTGAAACCCTAAGGCCTTTGGTTCAGGGTTCCGGGTTAAGGCTCCAAAGGACCAAGTCCAGAGGTGCGGCAGGGGGGTATTTGGGAGAGTACACGACGATTAGGTCCTTGGACCTTCAGGGGAACAACCACAAGCACTATTCCTTAGGGCTCCTTGAAAGAATTACACGATAGTATACTCCCAAAGGCCCAAAACCCCTATAATCTACTCGGTAAGACCAGAGTCTCTATATGACAACGACCACGGGGCCGGTAGTTGATTGTAGCAGCCCTTATTAAGTATTTAGAATCCTTTAAGGATCCCTTTAAAGTGATTTACTCATTAAGGCCCCTATTCGTCTAATATCCCGCAGGTTCGGCAGATGCAGCACATGCCACAAAAGCGGCTGCTAGAGCTCGCAGCCTTCTCAGCCAGAGAGAGATTTCAATTCACAGTATGGGTGTAGGTGTTTAGGGGTTCAGGGTCTAGGGGTTTGGGGTTTAGGTCTCATTTGAGGAAACCACCAAAGCCGCTACCAAACCACCACCAGCAACAACAAGCACACCTACAACAAGCCGTTGCATAAACGTCCGTTTGGGGTTTCGGCTGTGGTACCGATCCGTTTCCAATCTTAGGCTACACGCCGTGGGCCGTAAGCCCAAAATCAATAGCCAGGCCCAGCAACTGGAGGCGTTTGGTACAGGGGTTCTGGTTAAAGGATGTAATTTAAGTTGCCAGAACAAACAAATCATACTAGTTGTTATAGAACCCTATTACCCTTGACAAGAACCCAGGTCAACCCTAAACCCTCAGGTGTCTCCCAAACTGCATCCCGAACTCTTCGCTGGCAGTGCTGGAAGTTATGGGCGGATCTCTGTAGAGTCACTGAAGAGATCAATGGAAGACTCCCGGACGACATACGTGAAGGTCTCTAAATTAAGGTCCCTTTTAAGGTCCTTTTTATACGGGTGCCGTATCATTTCCGGTGACTTAAAAAGGGTCCTAATTGATTTAGAGAACTACCCATATCAGAAGCACATGTCTGCCTGATCCTCTAGCTTCCTTGAACAGCACCGTTTCTTGGAATTGAACCATGGCACTCAAACCCTGAACACCGAACACCAACCAGCAGCCGAAGCCCTAACACCCTGGCACCCTAGCACCAAACCCTAGCACCCTGGCACACTTAATCAATGTGTTCGAACACCCTTGTAAATCGCTGGAACCTTAAAGGAACCTTTAAGGAACCGTTAAAGTCTCCCCTAAGGGATGGTTTAAGGGATCCCTTACGGAACCCTAAAGGCACCTTTCAGGAACCGTCAAGGCCGTTAAGGTATCCCCTAAGGGATCCTTTATGGGATCCCTTACGGAACCCCAAAAGGAAACCTGAAGCTTGCTGGACGCTCGAGGTGCTGCGGCCACTACTGGTGGCGGCTATGGCTTGGAAAACCTCCAACAAGTGTCCCGAGGAGCTTCTTGAGTTTAGGGTTTAGGGCTTACCTTAAGCCTGAAAAACCTACCTTTTTAGGGATCCTTATTATGATTTCCTTATATAATTCCCGAAAAAGGTAGGTTATTCAACTGTTCCGGGTTAAGGTAGGGCTCAGGGTTTAGGGTCTGGGGTTTAGAGTTTGGGGTTTAGGGAAAACCCTCCAACAAGTGTCTCGAGGAGTGTCTGGCCTTTGGTGTGTAGGATTTGGAGTTCAGGCTGTGGGGCTTTGGGTTCAGGGTTTGGGGTCTAGGGTTTAGAGTTTAGGGTTTAGGGCTTACCAGAAACCTGAGGACGAAACCCTCGGAATCCTTGAAACCCCTTGCATAAACACCCTTCAGAACCAAGCACCCCATCAAGACCGCAACAAAAAACCTTCCTAGACCCCACACCTTAAACTGAAACCTTATAAGGGAGTTTCAGGGTTCTCACTTTTTATAACGCATGTAGCGTTTTGTAGTATAACCCCCCTAAACCCTAAACCTCGTAAGGAAGTCTTGGCATGAGTTCAGGAGCAGCTTCGGGATGTTCAGCGATCGTTGCAGGCGCGATCTGCGATAACTGAGCTTCCGCTTTTCGCTGTTGGCTCCATGACCCAGGCTTTAGGGTTCAGGGTTGTCGGGTTTAAGCGTAGGGTTTAGGATTCAGGGTTTAGGACCCCTATAAAAGGGACCCCTCTTACCCCGACTTCTGACTCTCTTAAACGGAACTTTAGTGAGCGGGTCTATATCCCCAAGGGTCCGCCTGATCCTAGCTCCTACCAGAGAGCCGCTTATCCCTGTACTCAGAAAGAAAAATCGAGAAGCCTAAGCAATTAGTAACACCAAACAATCAGTAAAACTGTGCAGGAAGGTTCCCGCGTAAGTCTTAACATTCAGAGTAAAAACTAGTAGACTGATAGCCATTAACCTTAATAGTAGCAATGATAATCATAATGACTGTAACAATGAGCATTGCAGTTGCTTCCAAAAAGAAGAATACTATTCATACTGTTACCAATGACTACAATAACCATAGTTCTAATAATACCGAAAAACAGTGGTGGTCATAGAATTAGTCAATAGCTGTAACTCAGCATAGCCAAACTGTCTAACAGCGTAAAGGCGATCCTGAATCAGGGGCTATCAAGATGGATCATATTTATCATCGGGGGTCCTCTAGCTACTCCTTAATGTGCTTACTTAAGGTGTCCAGGGTTTGGGGTCTATAATTTGGTTCAGGACTAGGGACCCTATACTACTAAAGGCTCCTTTCTTGGGTTTAAGGCTTAGGGCTTTCAGGGTTTAGGGCTTTAGGGGCTTAAATAATTATAGCTACCTATACTATGGCGGGGTTCCTTATTATATGTATAATATCATGGGCCCCAAACCCTATTCGAATTAAGAAAGCCCCCACATTAAGACCCCAGACCCTCAAAGCCCTGTCAGGCCCAAAGTTGGTCCGGCGTCCTTCTCTTCACCCCCGCGGCAGGCGTGTGGCAGGCCAGTGGCAGGGGGAATGGTCAAACTGAAAATAATTGCAAATTCCAAAATTGTAAATTCTGTTTAGGGGTTTAGGGTTGGCGATTGGTATAATTTTTCGGAAGCTTCAGGGCCAGGGTTTAGGGTTTACGGGTTTTTGTGGGATTTCATGTGTGACAAGATTCAGGTTTTCAGGGTTTTCGTGGGCTTCAGAAGTGAGGTTTAGGATTTCAGAATGCCTCGTGCCTTGAAATACATTGGTTTATGAAATCTTCAGAAGATCAAGAACGCACCTAAATTTTAAGCCTCAACACCATCACTCGTGGGGTTTGTAGGGTTTAGGAGCTTAGGGTCTAGGCTTGGGGCCTAGGGCTTCTAGCGACAAGATCCCCCAGCGGTCCGGCGGCAAGCGCTTGTTCGCGTCGAGCTCACTGTGTTGGCGCATGGCCACTGAACTCTGAACAGCCTTGCTTCGCGACTCGGGGTGCAGGAAACGACCACTTCTACGACTGCTACTCTACTACTACTACTACTACCACCACCACCACCACCACCACCACGACTACTACTACTACTACTACCACTACTATTACTACTACTGCGATGACGACGACTACTAATACTACCTACTTACTACTTCTACCAGCCGAGGGCCTGGGAACGAAGAAGCTTGTTTAAAGGCTCATGGAACTGAGTAAGTAGGGTTGTGATTGGCGTTAGAAGTCCCTTAAGTAAGGCTATCCCAAGTATATACCTTACTTATAACCTTACTTACCAAGTCCCTTGGGGATTTAAGTAGGATCTCGAGTTCAGAGGATTAGGACGCCAAAGCACAGCCCCCCGCCACGATTCCAGGAGTCTCCTTTCGGCGCTGCTGAGGCGCGACTCTGCAAACTGTGGTGTTCAGTTCCATGCTTTTAGGGCTTGAGGCCTCAGGGTTGGCATTGAAGATTGTAGGGGTGTGTGTTCAGTCATTCAATTCATTGAAATTCAATTGGCATATTTTAAATTCGCAGGTTGCCACTTAGGGTTTAGGGCTTAGGGTTTAGGGTTTGGGGTTTTAGGGTTTAGGATGATTTGAATGAGCGCTTCGCCATTGCCTTCACACGAGTTCAAAGGGCGGAGCCCAATTTGACCGCCGAGCTGCACAACGTTCCTTTTTGGGGTTCATACTTAGAATCCTATATGGTAATCCCAAAAACGAACTAATTACTCTGGGGCCTATGGGTAATTATAGTCCCAACAGACGAGAGCGTGGAATCCGTAGCGGCGGATCACGGGTGGTCGGCTGCCTTTATGAGCCCAAGTGCATTGTGCTGAAGCAAAGCCCCACAATCCAATGACGTCGGCCACATGATGGCAAGGCCAATGACAGCCGCCCCGATTTTGGTGCCCAAGTACATGGACCTTAGGTACTGCCTCCATACAGTAAGAGTCTATAATAGGGCTACGATTAAGGTCCTAATATATCTATATTATGAATATTATTCAACTATTACTGAGTGGGGGCTGTACCCAACATGGACCTGTCCTAATCCCAGGTACCGCCTGATTGCCCTTGCGGTGTCATCTCTCCCTCGACGCAGTGGAAAAAACGGAACACAGCAGCTTGAACATTCCAAAACACCATTCCTTATAGCTTTCCTGTTTATAATTGTAGTCTACGGAGCCCCAAACACCCTGCTCTAATCATTCAAATCACTCCAAAAGCTCCGGTATTGAAGCCATGCGAAGGTCCCGCAGTCTCTGGGCACAGTCTCCGTTGTACGTCCTTTTTGGGGGCTACCTTATCGGATCCTTTATGTATGTATGTATGTATATATATATATATACATTATACATGTATGATAACTATATATTTGGTTCAACCAAAAAAGGAACTACAATAGAGACTCTAGGTGGGTGTGGAAGGAGTTCAGTAGGGTTTAGGATTCCGGGATGAGTTTTTGACCCAGAGCCCCTTGCTAAGGTGCCGTATGAAATCGTTTTCGCTATATCCGCTAGGTTAGAATCAGAAAGGAGTTTTGCCATAAATTAAGGAATGCACCTTATCGTTACAGTAGTTACGGATTGAATTATTTGTCTTTCCGTATGTGAGAGTTTTCAGGCCTCGAAGCCTCAAGCTTAAGTCCTGAGCCCAAAGCCTGACACCCTATACCGGCCTAATCCCTAAATCGTGACACCCTATACTACAGCCCTTATAAACACATCCCGAACCCCTAAAACCCTAACCCCAATCCTGACCCCTGCAGGAGTCGCCGAAACGTCGTGCACCGGAAGAGGAGGCATGCAATGTGCCCCCAGCAGCACCCGTGGAGGTCACAAGGACAGGGCTTAGGGATGCTGGTGGCCCACCTAGACCCCCCCAACGTAGGTACAAGTATTGCAAGTTGTATTATTCTACATACTTTTGGGGTGCAGGTAACCCTAAATCCCTCTTTTTGCGGTTTCGTGCATAGACTTTGAGATTTAAAAGCCGGGCGATTGACAGAGGTTTAGAAGTTGGACGGTTGGATATCCCACGCCAAGGAGCCCCACTGTACGATTCAAGCTGTATGTCCTAATTTGAGTAGTCCCGGCAACCCCTATGCAAGCCCTAAACCCTAACCCCCTAAACCCCCCAACCCTAAAGGACCCACGAGAACTTATCCCTCTGGCGTGCCGCCGCGATCAATGGCTCCCGACGCAGAGGGGCGCCGAGCGCCCAGGCGGGCAAAGTCCGGGTATGGACAAAGTGTTGTGGCATGCGTACTGAGGTGCCAAGTATACTAGGATGCCCAGTAGTACCCTTATTCCCTTTTTGTAGTCCTAGGTTCCTTATAAAGTTAATTAATACCAAAAAGAGAGGCCTTTTTATTCTTAGGTTACTGGGTATCCTAGTATACGAACCTAGTAGTCGGGCCAAATACCTAGTTGTCACGCACTTGGGACCCTCAGTCGATCTAAGTGCATAAGGTTGAGGACTTGGAAGGGTTCGGAGTTGAAGCTGCAGCTTTCGACTGTTGAGGGCTTGGCTTTTGGCCTTACGCCCCTGAGTGCTCTTTTCTGTGGCTTCGAATTTCCTAAGTAGGCTAGGTGGTTTCTGTACCGCATCGCAACATGTTCGACTATCAGCTCAATAATCGCCACCGAGCACTGTTTCGGCTTGTAGATTAGATGGGTTGGCACGCGAACAGTGTTCAACCAGCCATGCATGAAAATTTGTGGGACATTAAAATAATAGACGAGAGATGCACGTCACTCTTTCTCTAAGGTGTCTAGTAAGTTATTCTGATGTCTGAATTACTGTTTCCTTTACTGTTTGTATATTTCATTCGCTATGAAGATTGCTGGTGGTATTGTTTATAGGTTTATTTTTGTAGGTATTATAAGTATAGTGATTATTATCATGTTGATTGTATTGTTATAGTATTGTTGTGTTTGTTGCTGTTGCTGTTGTTGCTGGTGTTGCTGTTGTTGTTGTTGTTGCTGCTGCCGCTAACCTTATACATTCATCACCCACAGCACCATCACCATTACCACCATGATCATGGCCATCGTCATCATCATTAGAATATTGAACTGGCAAAACATCGACTCTGGCACTTAAAACAAAGATAATGCCAATGCCAGGTTTTAATACCCAAAGGCCCTAAAGTAGTTCCTTTTCGGGGTTCATATTTAGAATCGTATTAGGTATTCCCAAAAAGGAACTACTTTGGGGCCTATGGGTACTGCGCAGCTTTGGCATCATGCAAAAATCAAAAAGGGTTATGCTATTGATATACATCACCAATATTAGTTCTGGTGCCATAAACTTTCTCGGTGCAATTATCATGGTTATCGCCATGGTCGTTGGGTATCATCTTGTACGTGTTCACTATCACACGTGCTGTTCATACTTGTTACGACTTTGTTATTCATGATGTTTGTGTTTTCTGTTATAACCCTTATTTGCTTCTCCCGATTTTGTCACCATGTGTTACAAAGCTCGAAGTTTATGTCGTCGCGTCTGAAGTTTCGCTCTTCTTTGCGGTCTTGTTGGTCGTTGGCGACGGTCATCTCTCTTTTTTGTCGGTTAAGGGTCAAGGGCCAAGGGTTTAGGGTCGTCAGGATGCCCATGGTAGCCGTCTCAATAGAACTTACTCGGCGTTTGGGGTATGATCGAGGTGCAGCGTATAGCTTATACCATGATGGGCCCCCAAACCCCATTCAACGTACTAAGGCCCATACTCCAGGCTGAATTCATGTTGCCTGTTTGTCTTGTGGATCCGAGGAAGGGGTGCAACCGAAACCCTGATCCTGCTTCGAACAGCTCTTTCGTACTTGCATGCTTTTAATCCGAAAGGAAGGAGTTTCGGCAGTTTAGAGTTTCAGTTAGGGCTGTACGGTTATCCCTGAACCCTGAACCCTACATTATCGACGCCTCCATACTGCTGCTCGTGGCAGGAGCTGGCACAGTCATGCGCTGAGGCTGCTTGTGGCTATCTGGAGGCCCTGAGCCCCTTCGACGGTTTAGGGTTTAGGCTTTGGGGTTTAGGGTCACCTGGAAATTCCAAATAATGGCAGGTCTTTGTTGACAGAGATTGTCTAACAGGCCCTCCAAAATTAGGCACTAACAGGCCACAAACCCCTGTATCAGCGAAAGCACTTCCGTGTTGAGGCGGCCACAAGACATTGCAGTACACATCTAAAGTTGTAGCATTGTGCTGCAAGCATTTTCAGAATCATAGGGTTCTACACACCGTAATTGTATCCCCTTGTAATCTTCATATAGTTGCACTGTGCGAGCTCCCAGAAACCTGTCCAGATTACACCGGCAAGCCCTATAAGCCCTATACAAACAGAAGTATGCATATATATATATATATATATATACACATGTGTATATATATATATATATATATATATATATATATATTTACATAATGTATATGTACTTGTTCATTGGTTTCTCTATCTATGTATCATATTATATAGATATATACGTGTATATATATATATACACACACATACTGACAGAGAGAGAAGCTTACAGGCTCTCAAAACCCATTGTTTATGCCCCTTTGTCAAAAACGAGCCCGGAGGGTGCAGCCATGACGCGGCACCTGGCCTCGCAGGAGGCCGGATGTGTCCCGATGCCCATTTTTCTATTCGTTCCCAAAGGGTCCAAAGTACTGTTATAAGGGATAATTCCCCAAGTCATAATAGTAATTCCTAATATAGAAACCCTACATTGTACTATAAAGGTATTTCGGACCCTTTGGGGTTCCCTTCAGATCAGATACTCCCAACATTAAATCTGGGGCATGGACGGTATTTCGTACCACAACGAGCACTACTACCATCACTGTGACGACGACGATTACCCACTGCAACGACTTCCGCCATTACTACGTTTTCTACTGCTAATGCTGCTGCTGCTGCTGCTACGCCGACGACACTACTGCTACTACGACGACGCCTACGACGACGACGACGACGACGACGACGACGACTACTACTACTACTACTACTACTACTACTATTACTACTACTACTACTACTACTACTACTACTACTACTACTACTCTTAGCTGCTGCTGCTGCTGCTGCTGCTGAGTGGACATGGTGCATGATTTGTGTACGTTTGCATTTCCGTATTTCCCCACATCACTGTGGGGTTTTTGTTTTTGTGCCGTGCACCGCCTCCCGCGCCGGCAGTTCACGCCCCGCCCCCCCCCCCCCCCACCCACACAGGTCATCATTGCTGGAATGATTGGCCCAGGGCTTGCCTTTATGGCCATGCGTGCCTGGGTGAGGGCGACACCGCCAGAAGAGGCCAACCAGCCCAATCGCGAGCTCCTCTGAACTTGAAGAAAGCACGCAGATCCTGCAAAAAGGGTAGAACTTCAGCTTCGGAAAGCAGGGGAACCTTGGATCCGGAGTTCAGAGACGCAGCAATGCGCCTCGCCAAGCCGTCGTCAAGGAGCCGTTTGGACCAGGCCGCACGAAGGGAGGATAAAGGATCCGAAGAGACGGGCTTGGGAGTGGCAGTACTGCAAGCCGAACGCTGGGAAGACGGTAAAATAGCGGCCTGAATAGGGTTCCTTTCAGGGTTCCTTTAAAGGGGCCTTCATAATTTGAACAGGTTTCTTTTAAAGGGCTCTATATAAGGGTTACTTTCAGGGATACTATAAGGGATTTAGTGTAGGGGCCTTAATCATTGCCTATACTATTTTGGTGCTTCCTTACTATAGTTGCAGTATCATGGGCCCAAAAACCCTCTAACTAAACAGGCGCCTATCTTAACCCTGAGGGTCCAAACGACGCAAGAATTAGGTACTCGGGTTCGGGATAGTATATAGTTGCGTAGGCTGCGTAGGTCATTGTTTGGAGAGTATTTGATAATCAAGTACTTGGACCCATAGGTTAAGGCTCCAGTTCCATTTTCGGTTTAGGGTTTGCGGCTGAGGATTACTTGGGGTTTTAGGGTGTAGAGGATTAGAGCTTCGCGTTGTTGTCGTAGACACCCAGACACTCGAGACATGGGGATGTAGCAAGGACATTGCAAATTGCAATCTGCATATTCTATCTCGTATGTTATATATCAAGGTACATGAAGCCCCCTGCAACATGATTTCCAGGCACTTGAATACAGGGGCGTAAGTAGCCTTCGGATATGACATACCCCCAAAACCCTTCTCTGATGATTAAGGCCCCTATACTAAACTATCACGACCCGCCGTAGACCCCTAGAGACGCCTGCAACGAGACCCTGTCCTTTTTTTCACAAGGTGCGACGGACTCTTGTAAAGGCTCTGAGGAAGTTATGCCCCACCCTTATAGCCCAGTTGTTCTGATAAGTTGCAAGCTTCAACGTTAGGGTTCAGCGATTTACGGTCTCGGTTTTTGGGATTAAACATGTTCGGCTTTGGGGTTTTGCGCATTACTTCCAGGGGTTTCAGGGTTTCGAGGTCATGGGTCCCAGGTGATGTGGCCATCAAACCGTTCGAAGCCCCGATAGTTTCCACCAAGTCCGTAAACCCAAAAGCCAGTGATCTGATTACCCAAACCCGACTGCATTTTTTCAGGGCTTTGTACCATAATCAAAGACCCCCTATAAAACCTTTGCAAGCACGCACAAAGATGACGCCTTCAAGCATGTGCTTGAAATGAGGCCTCCGAAGCTTTCGTTGTCCATGCTTCGTTCCCAGCGGAAGACGAGCGACGGAGGGTTTAGGGTTTAGGGGATCAGCAAGTTCGACACATGGGGGTTTAGGGTTTAGGGTTTAGAGGATCAGCAAGTTTCGACATATGGAGTGGAGACACAGCGCCTCAAGGTGCAGGCTGCAGAGTGGAAGTACTTTAGGGGCCTAAATAATTACCAATACTATTTTTTGGGGGGTCCTTATTATACCTATAGTCTGGGCCCCAAACCCTATTCTAGAGAAAGAAAGCCTCCTATTTTAGTTCACCACCGCAAGGAAGAAGGATCAGGAGCTGGTCAAGCAGGCGGCGGATGTGCCACGTCTTGTCAATAGCCGGCTCCATGCGAAGACGGTTGTGCCCAAACCCGGAGCACCGAGCCTCCACCAGAAAGTTGGAACATGCGTGCAGGAGAATGAGGGCTAGGATTCCTTGTATTTTACCTCTTGGGGCATGAGGATGAGGCTGTTACATCTTTGTGGTTACGACTGTAGAGCCGTTAGAACTACCCTAAATTTTAAACCCTATAGACCCCATACCCTAAACCTAAACCCTAAACGGACCTAAACCCCAAACCCTGAACGGACCTCTGGTGTTTTTATGGCTACCTTAAGGCTCCTGGACTCTCGTAGTGAGATCCCAAACCTTAGCCGCCAAAGCCCAAACCCTCCCTCAGAAAGCCCATGACCCCCTACAGTATGAGCCCAAAAGTTGGAAACTCAATAGCCTCAATCCTTAAGAGTAATGTATAGGGAATCCCAGCTCTATTTGTCCTGAATCCGGTTACCAACCCGAAACCCTAAAACCCTAAACCCCTAAACCCTAAACCCTAAAACCCTAAACCCCTAAACCCTAAACCCCTAAACCCTAAACCCTAAACCCCTAAACCCTAAACCCTAAGCCCTAAGCAGCCTTAGGCTACACACACCCGGCCAAGCCCAGCCAGGCCGAGAAGGCCAAAAAGATCGAAGCCGAGATCGTGACGAAGGAGGAGGCGCAATTGGAGTTATAAAGTAGGGAGTTCCTTTAAAGGGATCCTTTAAGGGCTCCTTTAAAGGGATCTATAAGGGTTCTATAAAGGGTGTAGGGTTTCCGAAAATTAGGGTTATAAGTAGGGATATAAGGGTTTAGGGTTAGGGTTTAGGGTAGTTTCTTTTTGGGATTACCTAATAGGAATCTAAATATGAACCCCAAAAAGGAACTACTTTAGGGCCTTTGGGTAGGGATATAAGGGTCCTTTAAAGGGATCTATAGGGCTTCTTTAGGGGTATAGGGTTTAGGGGGAGGAGGCGCACTTGGAGGTCTTAGGGAAAAGGGGTTCAGGGTTTAGGGTAGTTATAAGTAGGGTTACAAGCCCCGATGGCCACAACACCTGGGATAGGGTTTAGGTTTTAGGGTTGAGGGTTTAGGGTCTACTACTTGGAGGTTCAGGTGTAGTTATAAGCAGGGTGAGAAGCCCCTTAATACGGATTATAAGTATAGGACCCTACTTGTAACCCTACTTATTATAACTACCCATTAACCTCCAAGCAAAACATCTGAGCTTTGAAACCCTTTTTACCTTAATCCCTACACGCTACATGCCACGTCGTGCACCCGTGACGACCTTCAGAATGCTAAATCAAAAACCCTTAACCGGAGATGCTGCCTATAGTCTCCATTATAGTTTCTTTGTTAATCAACTTTATATTATAAGATCCTAGCCAAACATCGGTTCACCAAAAAAGGAACTACAATGGAGACTCTAGGTGACCCGAAACCCGGGTTCTCCAAGGGTTGTAAACAGTTCCTGTAAAGGAGGCCCAAACAGCTGGG